>OX031009.1:69541600-70141600 GCA_943735925.1 Pollenia amentaria
AAGTCAATTAATAACTAAACTTGCAACACGTTCTAACATAACTACTAATAAAACGATTGCGACAGGCCTTATCTTAGAATAGAAAATTTGAATTTGTAAAATATTAAATAAAAACCTTTCTAAAAGACCTTTTCAAAAAAGGCAGAGTGGAATAAGTAAAAGATTACTAAAAATTTAATTGTAAACATTCTTAAAGGCCTAAAAAGTGATTGGCTTGCAATTTTCACCGCCGGGCAGCACGTTTAGTCTGTGTGTATTTTATTTTTTGTAAAATTATTTCTTGACTGGTGAACCAAAATGTGTGTGTTGTTTTTTATTTTTGTAGGCAAATATTATTGAAAAAAAAAAAAAAATAAGAGAACTGCACATATCGTCATCTTAAGTGCAGAATATTGTAATATCAAATTTCATAAGTTTACATGAGAAGCAAAAAACGTTGTAAAATGGAAATTATACGAGATATTAGAGTAATATTAAATATTTAGAATAAAAATGCGATAACCAGTTTTTTTTTTGATAAAAAAATATTATATTTACTGTTATTTATTTAGTTATGTGTGTTACGTTATTTTAATTTGTAATTCTCTAAAGCAAAACGACAAATCATCAACGAAAGTATGATAGTATTAAGTTAAACAATCATTTAAAACATTAAATAATGAAATATTTCTGTTAAGTTACAGGTATAATAGAATATAAAGATAATGTACATGGTTATAAATGCAATACTGCGTTTAAACAATAAATTTAAATATGGTTAAATGCACATATAAAAATGATAATAACACAATTAATATGCAGCATCATTAGGAATGCGTTGACATGGTGAAATAAGTTTGCTTTTCTGATGCAGTGCAGGCAGTACTGCATTTGAGAACGTAGAGATGTTATATTATTAGAGATATAATTATGACATATTATTTATAGTTTTTTATTTCTAATTAGAAGTGGATTAAACTAAAAAAAAGTACTTCATTAAATTTAAATTAATTTTAAAAATCAAACGTTTCCATTATAACTAACGTGTATTTTGATGTCCTTATAATGAATTTTCTCAATTTAAGTTTTCTTTACAATAAACAAGTTTTGTAAAAAATTTGACTCATATACATATATGCATATTTGTCTCCATATAAGGAATTATTTCGAAAAAACTTCTGCAAGAAGTAAATTTTAATTAGTTAATTTCTGAAAAATTTAAATAAGAAGAATGAAAGAGTTTTTCAATTAAAAGTAGTATTAATAGCAGCCCGCGTATTCAGTGAAAGAAAATGTTGTATAAAGAATCACTTATCCTCAAAAAATACTATTAGTATTTAATAAAGCCGTAAAAGGATTAACACAAAATTTAGCTAAACAATTTATATTCCAGCACTTTATAAGAAATGCTATTATTCTAAAGATGTAGAAGACAAGTAATTTATTATTTAAAACCAAAGGCTTTATAACATTTTTTTTGAGGATATTGATGATGGACGACTTGGAAGAATGCAATCATAACAAAAAATACCAGATTATTTTAAATAAACGTCGAAAAAATATTTCTATTGTATTATAAACTTTCTATATTAATAATGAAGATATATTCTGATCCAATAGCAACAGATTCATTATAGGGAAATTCGACTGTATTAACATTTATTAAAAACTTTATATGTACATATATAAACTCATAAGGTTGGAAAACGAAATAAATGATGGAAAAATCATATCATAAAAATAATGGCAGTCAGCTAGAAGCAAAAACTAAGGACCTGCAGATGGTACTATTTATTTTTGGAAATTCATAGCGTATGGGAGTGCAATGGGTTAAGCTGTGAAATTTCTAACAGTCCAATGTAGAAGAAGCTAATAGTCATACTTAATATAGGTATTTCAATATATATATATATATATATATATATATATATATATATATATGCACAGCTGATACTTTGCATACACGTTATATATGCACCTCATACTATGAGGACTTTTGCATACTATGAAGCCTGTCCTCAAAATTTTATATTCCTTGCGGCTAATGTAAGGACATCGTAGATTGAGGACATTTTTAACGGAGATTTTTTTTTTTGGTTGAATTTATTCCGCTGTGCATATATATTGATCTAATATGATAAAAAGTTCGATATATGCGCTTTAAATGTATTAATTTAACATTTTTATCTAAATTAAGATCTGTATTGTTGCCATCGTTCTTTACAAAAATGTTATTTTTTGAAGCTGTGAAATCTTTGTACATGTGCGACTTTGAAGTTAGCAGTTTGGCTTCATATTATACAGTATATTGATACTGCCTATGCTTCTTGCAAGAGTGAAAGAATCAAATATATTCTTATACTCGTGCATGTCCAAAACAAATTTATATTAGGTGGCAGCGAATTTGACAGTTCAAACCGATAGTATGTCTTGGTTTTACAATGCTTTATTAGAAATGTTTGACATTTCAAACTGTAGGCGCTAACAATCCAATACAAAAAAACTGTTGTTTTTGTTGTAGTATTTTCTGCCTACATGTGTATAAACACATCTTGAATACGACATTTGCAATTTGATTTAATTTTTTGTTTGTTTAATGAAACTTAGTATTAATGTTTTTAAAAATTATACTTTTGAAGCCGTATTTATAAAAAATATTTCTGGTTTATAAAACGAATTCTGAATGAAAATTTGTTTAATTAAGCTCTTATAAATTAAATATATTTTGGAATAAAAAAAGTTGCATTTTACCAGCGTTGCCATTATGAAAAACTTTTCCTTTCTTTGGCAGGTTAATTTAAGAAGTTTTAAAATAATATAAAGTTTTTATAAATGTACTGCCGTATTCATAAAAATTACAGTGGATTTGAGTTATATTGTAAGAAAGATTTGTATGAAAATTTTGCCTTAAAACACATTTCATATTATTTTATTTTTTACGAATATGTAATTTAATTTGCTGTATATTAGATGAAAATATTAAGTGTTGATTTTTTGCTACTAACAGATCTTTGTTATTGCAAGGTTGTTTAATTTTGTGTACCCGTTTAATACTACATACCTTATTTGAGGGTTACACGATCAGGTTTTGTGTTTCAAGTGTTAATACACTCACACTGGTTTACCTTTTTAAAAATTGACCCGAACTTGCTTTTAAAATTCTATTTCAAGTTGAGTGTTTCAATTTACATTCAAGAACACAGCTGATTACAAGTTTAGTGAGCAAATTTATCGTGTGTCTCTATAAATTGTTTTTTGGATGGCATCCTGAAGGTAAATTTCTTTCAATTTTTGTAAATTTTATTAAAGTATCTGAAGATGGTGAATTGAACTTTAGAGTTAATTGTTCAAAGTTTTATGCTGCATTTTTTAATGTTCTGTAAAAATGTTCGATTTTAATAACGAGCTTCTAAAACCCATTGAAGCTTTTGCACCTTTTACGGCCTTTTTCACAATCTATGATCAAATGTTAATTGAAACATTTTGAATTGAATTGAAATATATTTTTTTATTTCATTTTCTTATATCCTTTATGTGATTTTTTTGACCGCTTAAAATTGGAAAACGTCTAGGCCAAATTGGATATTTTTTTTTGTGTGGTTGTTTCTAATAGCTACGCAAAGGCTTAGGAATAAAGAAAAGTCGACAAAACACGTTTTTTTCAAAACACTTTTGCTTAAAATTTAAACGTATATTCTTTACGATTAAGGCAGCAAACAAATAAGCACAGATTACCCACAGATATGTCACGAGACGGAAGATTTGTTGTCTCTTTCTTAGAAAGCTGCCCTTTTTCATTTCTTTTTGAGCCATAATTTATGCCGCAATACAATGAACAAAAATTTATTTAGTTGAGATTTATTTGCAAAACTGTTCTAAAAATTAACTTTTAAGCATATCGCAACACTAGTTAATAATATTTAAGTAAGTAAATAACATTATAAAACAAAAAAATAATACTAAATACATTTTTTGGCACAAAATATAACATTTGTTGAACTAATGCTTTTGTTAAACGTGGTTTGTGTTTTGTTATTTTTGTTTTGGTCGAGCAATTTGTGTTGATTTTAGCGGCCTGTTTTTACACATTGCCACTTCACTACAAAAAAACGCTTTTTGTCTGTTTCTTCGAAAGCTGCCATCGCACCTGATTTATGCCTTTTTCACACGTCACTTTTTACATATACATATGTGTGTAATCTGTGCAAATAAGTACGTCGTAAGAACGTAGGATGTACGAGCGTACATTTCTTAAAACGCAATCTATTTACTCACAATTCCGTCGAAAAACGTGCTTAGTTTTCTTTTGAAAATAATCTTAGAAAAATCCAAATTTATTAAAATTTTTGTTTAATTTTTCCTTAATTTATTTTGTTTTTTTCAGTTTGAAAACACAAAAATAATGTAATTTAAATTTTAAATTTTTCTTTTTCTACGGCAATTCGGTCGCAACCGTCGTATTAAGTAGAATAAAGGCCTCATTACTCTTACGTAAAAGTTGCGGATACGTAAATGTTGCGGTCGACTTCAAAGGCTGGTAGTTGTAAAAAATACATAAACGTGTCATATGGTGTTGAAGTAAAAATTAACCCAAAATAATCCATTGCCATTCCAACTTTTTTCCATGCAGTTTTCTTCTTTTCCGGCTTCTTAGAGTCATGATGATAGTTATTTAATAGAAAGAAATTTCTTTTTTTTTTGCAACAAAGAGATAATTTTTTCTTCATTCATGTATATATGTATGTAAATTGTAAATTCTTTTTGTTCTGAGTATGCACTTAGTATTGCTTGTTGCAAACGTTCTTGTATGAAAGCGCCAATACGTAAAGATATCGGCGCTCTAGTAAAAAAAAGTAGAAGACATTATACATGTATATAAATATACAGCATTAAAAAGTGCTTTGAAAATAAACATTTTTGAAATCGTTTTTTTGCGCCCAAGGATCTACTTTAGGAGTTATGGACCTTAAAATGTTTTAAGTCGTAATGCAAATATATTTAAGTACAAACTTGATACAAATATGTGTATCAGTAAAAACGCTTCTAAATACCGCATTTATCTATTAGGGTGAGTCGAATATTCGGATTCTCATTTGCGACCTATTTGCATTTGCTAAAATGTTTGCGAATATTTAAGCCGAATATCTAATGATTTAATGAGTTTAGCTGCCATTCGGATTTTATGGCCTATTGAAAATTTTAGCTAAAACTTGATTTTTTCGAAGAACATGCAACTTTTTCAGAAACCAATTACAGGTTAGTTCTCATAATTACTGCTATAGACTAGGAGCAAAAAGTGTGTAACAAGCAAACGCGAAAAAACTGCAGCAAATGCCATAAAATTGCTAAAATGTCGAAAAATTTTAATTTGAATTAATATTTTTTTTCAACATTTTTGGGCCACAGCAGCCAAACTATGGACAATTAATAGAAGTAAATCAGAAAAAATAATCTTTCCATATTTTTTTTTTATCTTTTTTAGCTGCATTAACATCGAAGATTCAAAATATTTGTGAAAAATTAATATTAATAAATTTACGCTTTTACGTTTTGCTACATATGTATTTCATAAATTTCCGATATAAAATACAGCTGGAAAATGTGGAAAATGCATTCCGCAGTAGTTATATATAATCTGAGGAATTGTGTATTAGATTAAAATCATATTTTTTTTCTGAATATTACTTGACTGAATTTCCCACGATTTGGCAGCTACGGGCCAAAAATGGTGCAAAAAGATAAAAAATTAAAGTTTTTCGACCTTTTAGCAATGTGTGGCATTAAATGCATTTTGTTGTACTTTTTTTCTAATAATCTATAGCTACAATTGTGGCTTCACGAGATATAGACATGAACAAAATAACATAAAAACTAGCAAAACTCAGAGAGGGTTTCATACTTCAAGAAATTCCACACGAGAAAGAGATTGAACTCGATGACTCAAAAAATTTGAGCTATGAGCCAAAAATGGTGAAAAATGTTTAAAAATTTAATATTTGAGCAATTTTAATGCACTAAACGCAGTTTTTCGGGTTAGTTTGTTTTAAGCTTTCCGTCATCCAGTTTATAGCTTAGATTGTGGCGAAGACAAGAAAACAATATTCTTATTGGTTTCCGAGATGAAGAATATGTAAGGAGTGTATAAGAAAACCCTTGATACTTTTTTTATTAATAATAAAATATAAGAAGAATAAAGAAGAAAAAGTGCTTAAAATAGTAAAAAGTAAAATTAAACAACGTTGCAATAATAAAGGACAGATACAATATAAGATCGCATTATTATATAAATACATCACTAAATGTTTTTATTCAATATACTAAAAATTTTGGATTATATATTTATAAAAATTGTAAACATTTTAAAATCTTTCAAAAATATGGAAAATATGACAAATGGTAACGCTGACAAGTGTAACTCTGTGTGTTTCTTTCTACACTGCTGCCAATTTAGCTATTTTCTCGTTCAATCCTGCGATTTTTGATCAAATTTTACAAATAAAACTTTTTAGCGTTTTATCGCTAAAGTTTTTAATAGATCAAAAGTTTTATTTCTAAATAGGTCATTTTTACCGATTTATCGCTAAATTTGCTTATTATTTAAAAATAATAATTTGTTTATTAAATATTATATTGTATTTTATTCGACCTTTATAATATATAAATAAGAGAACTTATCTTGAGCTCGAAGTCTTTTTAATTATTATTATTTATACGGGCTAATAAAATGGTACGCATTATCAACCCGCATGGCTTATAAAAAGTATATTATTTATTCGCTCCTTTTATATAAAATAATTAGTGGTGCGGCGAATATTCGGATTCGTATTTGCGAACTACTCGCTGATTATTGCTGTTTGCATTATATTCGCTAAAATGTATGCGAGAATTTCAAACGGATATATAAGGATGACAATATCAATAACATCTCAAAACTTTTTAATAAAATAAATTGTAACAAACGTCAAAAATACATATCAAAAAGATTTATCAAGCTGATTTTGTGCATTTGTCTTAACTACTCTTATATCCCAGTCCATATTATGAAGCATTTGCTGCAAAACATTTGAGTTTGATGATAAAAGGAGAAAGACAAATGGAAAAGTGTACTTTATTTCATGAACAAGCAATTTTTGTGAGTTTGTTATAAATTTTAATATTTTTTTGTGCATCCTTTCAGCCAGTATTGTGAAAGAGCTAAGTTAAATTTTATGTAATTCATCCTGAAGAGATATTAACCCCATTGCAAATTTGTAAAGTTATATCGACAGGAAAATGCCCACCACACTATAAATTGCAATGAGCACAAAAAAAAGCTCTTCAGGAAGAATTACATAAAATGTAACCTAGCTTTTGCAAAATACTGGTTAAAAGTATGCCGAACATATTGAAAATAGTTAAAATATAAAGGGAAAAACAAAAAATATTGATATATATAAAAGGCAAAAAAATTCTTTAAACTTTAAAGTAGTCACGGAGTTTGACTTTGGCCTTGAAATACGCATTATTTTATGTTTTTGTTTTATAGCCATCTTAATAGAACTAATATTTTACAGAATTTTCCATAATTTCTTTTTCTCAATCGGTTTTGTTTAATATTATTTTAAAAATTTACTTACGGTGTTAAGGTGTTAGTTTGCTGCGCTATAACTATCCCCCACAAGTCTTTCAGAAAATAAACTACATCGATATCGATTCAGATTTTTATGCCCTATCGATTGCCACTAGCTAGAAATATGCACGCGGAACAGTTTCCAGTTATTAGTGAAAAACTAAATTATATTTGTGCATAGTGAAAATTTAAAAAGTTTGATGCGCTATTACTTTCCTCCCAAGTCTTTGAGAAAATCAGCTATATTGATATCGGTTGAGATTTGTATGCCCTATCAATTGACACTAGCCAGATTTTTGCGAGCGGAATCGTATTCGAAATATTAGTGGAACACTTAATTTACATATGTGCATAGTTTGAAAATTGAAAAATTAACTCAATCGACAAAAAATATTTTCAAATAGAAAATCAGGCCAAAAAAATGTTTAATTTTATCAAATTCACTTATTTTGCATACTGGGACCTAATTCTGGCAGTCATGATCGAGCACTTTCTCGTTACGAAAGCAATTTAATATCTTATTCTTTCAGTCAATACTCAACGAATCGAAATTATTTTTTCAGTTGTAAAGCATATAATTGAGTTTCACAACACTGAAAAAATAATTTCGATTCGTTTAGTATCGACTGAAAGAATTAGAAATAAAATTGCTTTCGAATCGAGAAAGTCCTCAGCATGACTGTCAGAACAAGGCCCCTGGTTTAAATTAAATTTAAGAAGAATTCAATTAACTGAACTTACAAATCCTTAGTTTTAATGTATTTATTTTAAAACGTTGAAAATACTGCAATTTAAACACGCTACTAGAATACGGCTAAATATAGACAATTTTAATAAAGGCAAAATTACTCTTGTATACTTTTTTATATAAATACGAGTACATAGTAGTTATTTCGCAAATTTGTTTTACCAAAAGTTTTAAAAAATAAAATTTTAACATTTTTGGCGATTTTCGATACACTATTTTGCGATGAAGATTAAGAAAAATCTGATAGCCCTGATCCTATGTAGTTACGCTTATATACTTGGTCACTTACACTAATGGTTTTTTATATCACTTGACCTTAATAGCTTTAAGTAAATATTAAGTGTTGTAAAAGTAAGAGTGAAAGAAGCAAATATATTCTTATACTCGTGCATGTCCAAAACAAATTTATATTAGGTGGCAGCGAATTTGACAGTTCAAACCGATAGTATGTCTTGGTTTTACAATGCTTTATTAGAAGTGTTTGACATTTCAAACTGTAGGCGCTAACAATCCAATACAAAAAAACTGTTGTTTTTGTTGTAGTATTTTCTGCCTACATGTGTATAAACACATCTTGAATACGACATTTGCAATTTGATTTAATTTTTTGTTTGTTTAATGAAACTTAGTATTAATGTTTTTAAAAATTATACTTTTGAAGCCGTATTTATAAAAAATATTTCTGGTTTATAAAACGAATTCTGAATGAAAATTTGTTTAATTAAGCTCTTATAAATTAAAAATATTTTGGAATAAAAAAAGTTGCATTTTACCAGCGTTGCCATTATGAAAAACTTTTCCTTTCTTTGGCAGGTTAATTTAAGAAGTTTTAAAATAATATAAAGTTTTTATAAATGTACTGCCGTATTCATAAAAATTACAGTGGATTTGAGTTATATTGTAAGAAAGATTTGTATGAAAATTTTGCCTTAAAACACATTTCATATTATTTTATTTTTTACGAATATGTAATTTAATTTGCTGTATATTAGATGAAAATATTAAGTGTTGATTTTTTGCTACTAACAGATCTTTGTTATTGCAAGGTTGTTTAATTTTGTGTACCCGTTTAATACTACATACCTTATTTGAGGGTTACACGATCAGGTTTTGTGTTTCAAGTGTTAATACACTCACACTGGTTTACCTTTTTAAAAATTGACCCGAACTTGCTTTTAAAATTCTATTTCAAGTTGAGTGTTTCAATTTACATTCAAGAACACAGCTGATTACAAGTTTAGTGAGCAAATTTATCGTGTGTCTCTATAAATTGTTTTTTGGATGGCATCCTGAAGGTAAATTTCTTTCAATTTTTGTAAATTTTATTAAAGTATCTGAAGATGGTGAATTGAACTTTAGAGTTAATTGTTCAAAGTTTTATGCTGCATTTTTTAATGTTCTGTAAAAATGTTCGATTTTAATAACGAGCTTCTAAAACCTATTGAAGCTTTAACACCTTTTCACAATCTATGATCAAATATTAATTGAAACATTAACCGTAAGTTAGCAAAATTTGCTTTTCACTAGTTAACGAAAAAGTTGTTAAATATAACCGAAGAAAATATCCCGGCTAAGTTTTTGTTAAAATAAAAATCAAAAGAAAATAGAAAAATAGCAATACAAATTTTCATTTAAACAAAATTTTTTAGGTAGTGTAAAAACGAGAATTAAAAATGTTCTTAAAAATTGGAACTCTTATTATTTCTCGGTATATCTTGAAAAATATTAAAAAGCATGTGAAATTATTGTATGTTTAACGCAAGTATTTGTTGCCAATATGTACCTTTTATTTCGGACATGATTCGTTTCAAAAACACACACAAATATGACCATTGATCCAAAAATCATTAAGCTATGTAATTATTATTACTCCTTATAATAATTAAGAATTAAAGGTCCTTATAATGAAATAAGATCAAATTTGTATCATTATTATTTTCTTTTACAAAAAATGTTGGGCTATTGAATTTTTCCACAGACGTACATACATACATATCAATACATATCTTTTGATCAAATATGTTCATATGTTCGCTTTTATTGCGTAGAGTAAAGCTCCTTTATCTGAAAACAAAAACTTTATTTATGATATTAAAATTTATAAAAAAACATATACAATTGAAAATCAATTTTTTTGTTTTTCATAACACGATTTTTCGTAAACAAGCGGTGATGGTATTGCCACACATGCTATCTAAAGTTTTTATTATGTAACCGAAAGGTGGTGAAACTGAAACTCTTAACCGTTTGTTAAGAAGTGTTTGTTAACCTAACGTACATCTTGTTAAATAAATATAATTATATATTGTGAAAAGGGCCGTTAGTATAGCAAAGTAATCCAGCTCAGTGTTTCTCAATTATGTGATATTGTGCCAAATTAAGTAGATTTGAAGAATATTCAAGAAGTAAATAATGAGTGGATTGACCTACGCCCTTAACATTTTTAGGAACATAAATTTAAACAGAAATTATGTTAGAAAAAAACTCAAAATTTCAACTTTCTGCGGTATTTTAAAAACAAAATTCTTTTAAAAACAAAAAATGGGTCTGTAGATACAAAGTTCAAGCAATTAAAAGAATAATAAGATAATGTACAAAAAGTAAATAAAAGAAAATGTATAATATCACGATATTTTTACAGATGGTAGATTATATTTTTATATTTATAGTTTTGCCAAAAAGTGAAAAGATAAAAATTTGGGATTAAAGATCTGCTAATATGAATTTTATTTTACGTTTTTATTTTTTAAAAAAATAGTTTCTTTTAAACTATTTTTTTTTTAAGAAAATATATTTTTTTATTTCATTTTCTTATATCCTTTTATGTGATTTTTTTGACCGCTTAAAATTGGAAAACGTCTAGGCCAAATTGGATAATTTTCTCTGTGTGGTTGTTTGTAATAGCTAAGCAAAGGCTTAGGAATAAAGAAAAGTCAACAAAACTGGGTAAAATATCCAACTTTTGGATACTTTCTGTAAACACGTTTTTTCAAAACAATTTTGCTTAAAATTTAAACGTATGTTCTTTACGATAAAGGCAGCAAAGAAATAAGTACGTCGTAAGAACCTAGGATGTACGAGCGTACATTTCTTAAAACGCAATCTATTTACTCACAATTCCGTCGTAAACGTGCTTAATTTTCTTTTGTAAATATTCTTAGAAAAATCTTAATTTATTAAAATTTTTGTTTATTTTTTCCTTAAATATTCAATTTGAAAACACAAAAATGATGTAATTTAAATTTTTGCTTTTTCTATGGCCATACGGTCGCAACCGTCGCACAGTGGCGCCATTTGAGTTTTTTCGTTGCAAAAATCATATCTTTTGAACCGAATAAGATAATTGAACAGTTTTAACAGCATATGATAGATAACTGTTCAGCCTATAAAATGAGCGCTTGGAAAGGGTGCTACGCTTTGTAGGGGCCTACTTATGGGTTATCAAAGTTAAAATTAGTAGAAAAATCAATTTTATTAAAAAATTATTTTTACATTTTTAGATTGTTTTTATTTTTTTTCTTTAGGGTTTTATGTTTTAAATTATTACCCAACAAATTAAATAAAAAATAATTTTTTTTTAAATTTATTTTTTCAATTTTCTTTAAAATATTCATCACAATTCGTAAGAGAAGGTATATCTAAAAGACTAACCATTTCTAAACTATAATTATTTTGTAACTCTATTCGTGACTTCACATGACGCAGGGAAGAAATAAGTGGATCGGAAGATGCTGCCAACATGTTGAAGAGGTCCTCATTTTGCCTTACCCTTGATGCTTTGAATGTGTTCTGCAATCTATATTTTTTATAAAATTTGTTAAGAGACTCCTGTGCTTCTTCAGAAAGCTCTCCAATTGGCAAAGACTTGTACTCAATTATATCTTTGCCATGCGCCAATATTTTATGGACGGTCGGGGTCAACTTCTTCTGTGGATACATTTCTGCTAAAAGAGATGCAGTTTTCGACGCATATTCTCCATATTTTGTAGAATTGACATTTTCTTTGCAGTTTAAGACATCCAAGATCGTTCCCAATCTTTTCACGATTTGATTGTCAATTCCAATGATTCTAGTTACTGCCTCATCATTTTCAAAAAATCACCTCGAAGTGTTTCCATCGTTTGAGTTACCGTATCCGTGCTTGGGACAGTCTACTTTTAGTCCAACTTGTTTAAAAAAAAGCATCCTGTATTTGTTTCTTTCTGATCTTTTCCTTATCCTTTATTGATGTATTTTCATCGAAGTTTTCCTCCTCTTGTGGTAGGGTATATGCCAGTTTTAGCAAGAATTCCATACACCTTATCCTTGCGTGCAATGGTGACATTCCATATTCGTAATCCTCCTCATTTGTAGAATCGTTTAAATTACCAAAGTTCTTCTGACAAATAATAATAAAAAATCGATAAAAAAATATAAAAATAAAACGAAAAAAGGGGCTTAAATAGGTTTTTGCTAAATTTTTACCTCCAATATAATTCTGTCTATATATATGTATATGATAACTAATTGAAATATGTTATAATTAAGCAGAAAAAGATACTAATCTTAAACTCTTTACAACTAATTATATAAAATTGAGATGTAACATATTATATATGAAATAAATTGAATTGAATTGAAAAAAGTTCTTCTGACTCTTTTTGCAAATCGGGCATGACATTGTTGAGGTTGTTCCTGTCAGTTTGTTTACGACTTTTCCGTCAACCATGGTCAGGTGGAACTCGTAATTGCATTCAATATATTTTCCTTCTCCAATTTGCTTAATCTTGCTTATTTGTTCTTCAATGTCCTTCACCGTAGTCCTTATGAGTTCTGCCGATTCCCTTGCAAACTGAAACATTATTGGTCGGCAATAATGCACTGATGACGGACGTGGATTTTTCCACTGTAGGGAATCATCCGATTTTAGCCGCAAAGGAACAACAGATGCCATAAACATATTTCCGTCCGATATTGTAGCGTCATCGGAAGATATCCTTTGCTTATAAACGCTTTGTCCAGATGATCCATCCCAGCCCCATTTGCTGATCAATGTCAACTTCTCAGGAAGAATTTTCACTTCCGTGAAAAACTTTGGTGTGGTTGACTTTCTAAACAGTTCAAATAATTTTAAATTGTTCAACGCCATGTTTTCAGTACTTAAATTGTTTAATGGTTTCAGTAATTGTTGCGCCAACTTTCAGGCGTAGACTAATCCAGGCATTATGCTTATTTTGCAATATATAGGCTTATGCTACCATGCCTAAAAATTTACCTGTTCCCTGCATACATATGGATTTAGGCTGAATAATGCAATTTTGATATTATGCACGTGTCCAAATAAGATTTGTGCCTTCCTGTAGGGACCATAAGTCAATATTGTTCCTGACCATTTGTACGCCAAAGTATTGTTTATGTGAGGTACGTATTTGCTAATTTCAATGAGTAGTTTTTTTCAAACTATTAGATCAAACTACTGTCAGTCAAAACATATAAGGGATGGACGCCATACAATTTCTGCAACCATATCTTTTTAAACTTTTTTACCTCTAGAAGCCAAACGGGCACGTACGGGCAGATAAAACCTTTTGAATTATGTAAAGAAATAATCAAAGAACAGGTTTTGCAAATATGGCAAATATAGAAAAATATAGTTTTTTTTTATTTTCCGTCAAAGTTGAAAAATAGTGAAAAAACGGATAGTTTTTAAATAGTGATTTACCAGGAGAAACACAAAGCAAACAGTTAATTTTTTTTTATCATTATACATTTAATAAATACATCAATCAATACAAACAAAAAATAAGGCGATTCGTTACCTATTTTTCGTGATATTACACCTGAAATCGCAACAAATTGACTAAAAATTGTGTGTTTTTTTGAAAACCGAAAGTCGGTCAACTTTGAACGGTTATATCTTCTAAACTAAAAATGTGATATTATTAAGAGTGGCATATTTGAAATCGTTGAAAAGTTTCCTATAACATGGGTTTATTCAAAACTTCGTCGGCACTCATGAAAATTTTGATTTTTGCAACCTCGCTTACTCTACGGGCGCCACTGTGCGTCGTATAAAATAGAATGAAGGCCTTATTACTCTTATGTTTCGGATACGTAAATGTTGCGGTCGACTTCAAAGGCTGGTAGTTGTAAAAAATACATAAACGTGTCATATGGTGTTGAAGTAAAAATTAACCCAAAATAATCCATTGCCATTCCAACTTTTTTCCATGCAGTTTTCTTCTTTTCCGGCTTCTTAGAGTCATGATGATAGTTATTTAATAGAAAGAAATTTCTTTTTTTTTTGCAACAAAGAGATAATTTTTTCTTCATTCATGTATATATGTATGTAAATTGTAAATTCTTTTTGTTCTGAGTATGCACTTAGTATTGCTTGTTGCAAACGTTCTTGTATGAAAGCGCCAATACGTAAAGATATCGGCGCTCTAGAAAAAAAAAGTAGAAGACATTATACATGTATATAAATATACAGCATTAAAAAGTGCTTTGAAAATAAACATTTTTGAAATCGTTTTTTTGCGCCCAAGGATCTACTTTAGGAGTTATGGACCTTAAAATGTTTTAAGTCTTTATGCATATATATTTAAGTACACACTTGATACAAATATGTGTATCAGTAAAAAGCGCTTCTAAATACCGCATATATCTATTAGGGTGAGTCGAATATTCGGATTCTCATTTGCGACCTATGCGTTGATTTTTTCTATTTGCATTCGCTAAAATGTTTGCGAATATTTAAACCGAATATCTAATGATATAATGAGTTTAGCTGCCATTCGGATTTTATGGCCTATTGAAAATTTTAGCTAAAACTCGATTTTTTCGAAGAACATGCAACTTTTTCAGAAACCAATTACAGGTAAGTTCTCATAATTACTGCTATAGACTAGGAGCAAAAAGTGTGTAACAAGCAAACGCGAAAAAACTGCAGCAAATGCCATAAAATTGCTAAAATATCGAAAAATTTTTATTTGAATTAATATATTTTTTCAACATTTTTGGCCCACAGTAGCCAAACTATGGACAGCAATATTCAGAAAAAATAATCTAAATTTTGTTTACCTTTTTCAGCTGCATTAACATCGAAAATTCAAAATATGTGTGAAAAATTAATATTAATTAATATACGCTTTTACCTTTTGCTACATATTTATTTCATAAATTTCCGATATAAAATACAGCTAGAATATGAGAAAAAATGCATTTCGCAGTGGTTATATATAATCTGAGGAATTATGAATTAGATTAAGATCATATATATTTTTTCTGAATATTACTTGACTGAATTTCCCACGATTTGGCAGCTACGGGCCAAAAATGGTGCAAAAAGATAAGAAATTAAAGTTTTTCGACATTTTAGCAATGTGTGGCATTATATGCATTTTGTTCTGATTAATTTGTTCTACTTTTTTTCTAATAGTCTATAGCTACAATTGCGGCGAAGATAATTGCTTCCCGAGATATAGACATAAACAAAATAACATAAAAACTAGCAAAACGCAGAAAGGGTTTCATACTTCGAGAAATTCCATACGAGAAAGAGTTTGAACTCGATGACTCAAAAAATTTGAGCTATGAGCCAAAAAGGTTGAAAAATTTATAAAAGTTAAATACTTTGGCAATTTTAATGCACTTAACGCAGTTTTTTCCTTTATCCAGTTTATAGCTTAGATTGTGGTGAAGACAGGAAAACAATATTCTTATTGGTTTCCGAGATCAAGAGTATGTAAGAGGGTGCCCCGGTAGGCTAGCTGGTAGTGATCTAGTCTATCAGTACCAGGTTGTGGGTTCGATTCCCGCCAGAGACTCTGGTATCCTGCAGACAAGCAAAAAAAGCTTCGCGGGATTTAGTATAGGAATAATAATAATAATAAATAATAAGTGTATAAGAAACCCCTTGATACATATTTTATTATTAATAAAATATAAGCAGAAGAAAAAGTGCTTAAAATATTAAAAAGTTAAACTGCAACGTGTTTCAGAAGGTCCTTATCAAAATCGAACTTTTAAACAGAACATTACATAGTTCAACATGAAACTTTGAACAGTGAACTCTGTTGATTTCATAATCTTCATATACTTCAGCACATCAAATCATATATTTTGGACGTTGCAATAATAAAGGACAGATACAATATAAGATCGCTTTATTATATAAATACATCACTAAATGTTTTCATCCAATATACTTAAAATTTTAGATTATATATCTATAAAAATTGTAAACATTTTCACATCTTTCAAAAAATGGAAAACATGACAATGGTAACGCTGACAAGTGTAACTCTGTGTTTCTTTCAACACTGCTGCCAATTTAGCTATTTTCTCGTTCAATTCCGCGATTTTTAATCAAATTTTACAAATAAAACTTTTCAGCGTTTTTTCGTAAAGTTTTTAATAGATCAATAATTTTATCTCAAAATAGGTTGTTTTTACTGATTTATCGCTAAATTTGTTTATTATTTAAAATTAACAATTTGTTTATTATTTAAAAAATTTTGCTATTTTTATTTTGTTTCAGTGATATTCTTTGCAACAAAGTTGGTAGACATGAAATAAATCAAATACATTTTGTCAAAAATTATTTAAAAAACGTGTTTACAAAAAGTCCCAATAGTAAGAATTATTACCCTCTTTCGCTTCTTAAATGTACGTCATTGCTTTCATACCTTCCTATTAATGAATATGGGTTTAAAGTTTATGCACAGTTTTCTAAAACAAATCGTATGAATGAAAAGAACCAAAAGATATAGTTTTTACCCAGTTTTGCTACTTACTACGTGTACATTATTTTTTTGCTGCCTTTACTAATTAAAAACATGTTTAAAGTTTGCAAAACAAAAATGTCTAATATATAACCTATTTGATAAAAAGTGATAAACGTACGAATTTTTATCTTGTTGCCTGCCATTATGTTATGGAACATACATAGTTTTCAAGTTTGTGTAGAATTATTTTAAAAGAAGCGTGTTAATAAAATGGTACGCATTATCAACCCGCATGGCTTATAAAAATTATATTATTTATTCGCTCCTTTTGTATAAAATAGTAAGTGGTGCGGCGAATATTCGGATTCGTATTTGCGAGCTATTCGCTGAATATTGTTGTTTGCATTACATTCGCTAAAATGTATGCGAGAATTTCAAACGGATATATAAGGATGACAATATCAATAACATCTGAAAACTTTTTAATAAAATAAATTGTAACAAACATCAAAAATACATATCAAAAAGATTACTTAAGCTGATTTTGTGTACTATTCTTAACTACTCTTATATCCCATTCCACATTGTGAAGCATTTGCTGCAAAACATCTGAGTTTGATGATGAAAGGAGAAAGACGAATGGAAAAGTGTACTTTGTTTCGTTTACAATAAATTTTTGTGAGTTTGTTATTAAAAGAAAGAGAGAAGGCATAGAAAATTAATGAATATCTTAAAATAATAATTATATTATATTCAACATTTTTCATTTTTTCGAATTTATTCTATGAGTTAAATTTCAGTTATGTATTTTATAAAGCTTTTTGTAATAGCTCTATTCCTTAAATTTTTTTAGAAATTACTTTATACACTACCAATAATAATAATTATATTGTATGGACACGAATGCTGTTTCAAAAGAGAACTGAAGAAAGTTTCTGCAGCAAGTGTTTCATAAAAGGATGAGGACTACTAGCTTTTACCCGCAACTTCGTTCACGTGAAAATTAATGCAACATTTAAAGAAAGTGTTTTATCCAAAAAAAAAAAAAAAAAAATTAATACAGACATTTGATTTAGTTTTCTATACTTATTTTATCTTAAAATATTTCTATAAACAAAAACTGTCTCAAAAGTGCGCACGTTCGCCCTATTTTGACCTCAAATTTACTTTATTTGCTTTCCACCTTTATGTTTAAGAACAAATGTCTCCAGTTCAAAAAAATATATTTCAGAATGAACGTTTAAGCAAAAAGTACCAAAATTATGAATTTTTACCAAGTTCTGCCCTGGAATATACTTTATTTGTTTACTGTCTTTATAGTTAAGAACATAGGTTTTAATTTTAAGCAATATTATTTTGCAAAAGATGTGTTTAAAAAAAGTACCCAAGGGTACGACTTTTTACCCTATTTTGTGGATTTTTCTTTTTTTCAAAAGCTTCGCGTAGCAATTGCAAACAAACCCGCAGAATGAAGTATCCCATTTATCCAATCGTTTTCAAATTTCAAACTGTCGAACAAACCACGATTTTTTTCTATATAGGTATATAGAAAACTTGGGCTTTAAGAATGCACAAAAATATTTTTTACTTATAACATAATTATCCATGGAACCGAATTTTTATTCCAGAGTCTTTTATAAAAACTATTATAGACCCTCATTTATTAAATGGTATATTGTAAATGCAGTTTTTTTTTATTTTGCCTTGTGTGTTAATGAAATTTCATTATTAAATTTATAAAATTTTATTCCCGAAATGATATTTTTTATTCAATCAAAGAAAAAATTTATATGAAATTGATTCAGACACCTGTCGTTTTTTGTTTTTAATGACCAACGATAAGTATTAATTTTTTTTATCTCTTTTAGTTTATTAGATATGATAAGGTAAGCGAATTTACATGTTTTTACCCTTTTTTATCCCGTTAACATTCGAATTTCGAAAAATGTCGTCTTAGTGGATCGATTTGGCGAGAGAACAACGTCCGTTCCAAATTTGATGTTTTGAGCTTCAGTCGATTAGGTTGTGCGATAATGAATCATTCAGTTAGTCAATAACGTTTCAGTTTTATATGTATAGATATATCGAAATAATTAAATGTTACTATTAAAAAGCAATAAAAAAAATTAGCTTTATTTTTGGCTTTATTATTATTTATTATAAATTTTTTGATCTCTTTTTAAAAATTTTAAACAAATTTCTCCTTAAATTTTCTCTTATAAAGGAAAGTGAGGAGTAATAGGAGGCAGCTCTGAAAAGAAGGCAGTGTGTTTAATTTTCGAGTTTCTCCTAGAATTTGCGCAAACTTAGAAAAATGAGAAGTGGAAGGAGGTAAAATATAAAATTTTTAACGTTTTCCTTAAAATTAGCTTATACTTAGAAAAAATGTAAAGAGAATAGTATGCAATACATTAAATAGTCCGATTTTACGTGTTTTATTAGGTATTTTTCTTTACTCCTGTAAATTTCGAATCGATTGAAAAAAAAATCGGCCATATCGTTCCAGCCGTTCTCAGGTGATGCATAGATATGAAAATAATAAACATCTGATAGAAAATACAATTTTAAAATAAAAAAAGAATAAACACTGAACTATTATTATTTTTGTATCCTTACTATTAATTTTTGGTATCTTTTTGAAAAGTTTTGTATAGAATTTATGAAATTAAAAAAAAATGTATTATCTGGTATATATGAATACAAACAAATTTGCTTAGTTGTTTTACTTTTGTTATGTTTAATTCTTTTTTTTTTTTCTAAAAACAATTAACTTAAAAACACTTATTTTATATTTTAAATATAAAAATATTATACGTTTTAAGCAAAATTTATTCAATAAACATTTTAAATAAAAAAGAAAGTCTAAACTTGGTGCGTTTTTACTCCATTTTGGTGCGTATTGAAATTTGAACGTTGACAACGCTGATCAATATATTCTGGTAGTGTTGCCAATGATTGCTTTAATATACACGTCTGGTGTGATGAGAATACATAAAGTCCGTGTCAAATAAAACTTTTACTTCGCGTTGCGTTACAGATTCGCTTTGACATCTAAGATGAAATAAACATACATATACGAAACATGTAATATAAAGAACTTCTAACGCAGCGTTAAGCGAAAAGTAAGGCTACTGTCATCTTTTTGCACGCTTTGACAATTAGCTAGTATAATTTTCGTTTATTTTTATTTATTTTTCGTCCAATTTGATTCCAATAAATCGTCCAATAACATTCTTAACTTTTATTTTTATAACAGGTAAAAAAAAAACAATGCGTGAGTGTTTTCAAAGTCTTTATTGTGTCATACACATTTTGCATTGCGCTTTTCTTATTGATCTTATTGCTGATTTACAGACGAAAGAGAGAGACAGCGAATCGTTTCTTTCCTCGTCTCTCTCGCCTTTAAAGTAGCAAGCTGATCAATAATACTTGCAACGTGTGGATTGGGCATTAGAAACGTCACGCAAAGCGACGAAGTTGTATCGGACACGGCCTTAAGTTTCTAAACGCACAAGAACAAAACAAACTTTTTGTTTTTTGGCAAACTATTTCCAGAGTTGATAATAAAGTAGTATTTAGTATCACTTGCGTTTTGTTTTGCATAAATATAAATAAATGCATAGGTTTGCGCTTATAAAATAAAAACGAATAAGCATACTCATATATAGGTGGTATCAATAGGGCATAAAAACCTGAATCGATATCCATATAGCTTATTTTCTTAAAGACTTGGGGGGGTGGGGAGTTAGAGCGCATCAAACTTTTTAAATGTTCAAACTATGCACACATGTAAATTTAGGTTTTTACTAATAACCCAGAAACAGAATATTTAAGCCAAATATTTTTATGAATACGGCAGCTGTTGCTTGAGACAAGATAGTTTTTATTTAATATTTTTCTATCGTTAGGCAAAAAGCTCTCCATTCAAAAAAAAAAAAATTTTAAGTTTTTGATTTGTAAATTTGTTTTGTAAACCTTTATTAAATTAAAAAACATTTTTATTAACACAGGCATAATTTTTTTAAATGTCTTCTTTTGCGTTAAGAATTTTTAAAGTTGCTTTAATGATATAATTTTTATGTGATTTGAGTATTTCTTTTGTTTACTTAAAATTTACTGCCTGTTTCTGATGTGTGAAAGAATTATTAATTTTGTTTTTATTTTAAATGTAGTTGTGCGAAGGAAAAAGTTCTTTCGCTTAGCAGAAATAAGATATTAATTTTGAATATTACTTATAATGAAATTTATCTATTTTAAATAGTAACAAACTACATATATATTTATGGATTTTTTTAATTTTAAACTTTTTTGGGTATAAACGGTTAATTTCTCGAAAGTGACAACATCATATTCCGATTCCTACAATATTTCTATATAGGAGATCATGTTCCAATAATTGTCACCATGATGTTTCTATCATGATGCTCTATCGATTGGTACTACCTACATGAACGCACGCGAAATCGTTTCTATTTTATGAACAACAAAACTAAATATTTTTTTTTTTTTTTGGAAATTTAACAAGTTTGATCATTTATATCGGCAAGTCTACGTTTTTATAGTATGTATAATCAATTATAGTCGGTTAATTTTTTTTTAAAAATTATTGTGTATCTTATAAATAACTTAATTTTACTAATGTTAAGTTCTTGGTTTGTTTTTTAACTTCAAGTTTTTATCACTTTCGTTAAAAAATAATGTCTTAAAAATATTTTGCAAAACTCCCTAGATATCCCACTAATAGAAAAAAAAACTTTTATTTTAATCGCTGGATTTGACAGCATATTAATAGATTAGCAACCCTGCTTGAATTGTACATTTTTTGTTTACAAAGTTTATTGGACAGACAAATATTATAAATATATATGCATACGTTTATAATTAAAAATTTCTAACGCTATAACTTTTCCCCTCTAGGCTTTTATATATAAATAAACTGTAACGATATCAGATTTTTATGCTCTATCGATTGATACTAGCTAGATACTATGTGCACGCGGAATAGTTTTCGAGTTATTAGTATAAACCCAGATTTATTAGTGAAAAACTTAATTTTTATACAGTTACTCCAAGCGAAACTCGTATACTTTTAGTACATTTTTTTCGGTCTTATAATATTTAATAAAAATGCGATTGAGAAGAAGAAATTACAAACAAAACAAAATTTTTAGTTCTATTAAGATTGATATAAAACAAAAACATAAAATAATGCGTATTTCAACGCTAAAGTCAAACTCCTGCACTACTTCAAAGTTTAAAGAATGTTTAAACTTTTATAAATTTTAATATTTTTTGTGTATCCTTTTAGCCAGTATTGTGAAAGAGCTAAGTAAAATTTTATGTAATTCATTGCATATTTGTAAAGTTATATCGACAGGAAAATGCCCACCTATGTAAAAACGACGATGTAAAAAAGCTCTTCAGGAGGAATTACATAAAATTTAACCTAGCTTTTGGAAAATACTGGTTAAAAGTATGCCGAATATATTGAAAATAGTAAAAAAAGGGAACCGAAATTTATATATATGCATAGATTGACAATTTAAAAAGTTTGCTGCGCTATAACTTTTCCCCCAAGTCTTTCAGAAAATCAGCTATAGCGACGTCGATTCAGATTATTATGCCCTATCGATTGACACTAGCTTGATTTGTGCGCGCGGAATCGTTTCCGGGGTATTAGTGGAAAGCTAAATTTTCATATGTGCATAGTTTGAAAATTTAAAAATTAACTAAATCGAAAAAATATTACAAAATATCCACTTATTTTCAAATAGAAAATCAGGCCAAAAAAATTTTTTTTTATCAAATTCACTTATTTTGCATACTGGGACCTAATTCTGGCAGTCGTGATCGAGTACTTTCTCGACTCGAAAGCAATTTTATATCTAATTCTTTCAATCAATACTTAGCGAATCGAAATTATTTTTTCAGTTGTAAAACATATATTTGAGTTTCACAACACTAAAAAAATAATTTCGATTCGTACAGTATCGACTGAAAGAATTAGAAATAAAATTGCTTTCGAATCGAGAAAGTCCTCAGCATGACTGTCAGAACAAGGCCTCTGGTTTCCATTAAATTTTTGAAGAATTCAATTTACTGAACTTACAAATCCTTAGTTTTAATATATTTATTTTAAAACGTCAAAAATACTACAATTTAAACAATCTACTAGAATACGGCTAAATTTAGACAATTTTAATAAAGGTAAAATTACTCTTGTATACTTTTTTATATAAATACGAGTACATAGTAGTTATTTGACAAATATTTTTTACCAAAAGTTTTAAAAAATTTAATTTTGGACATTTTTGACGATTTTCGATACACTATTTTGCGATGAAGATTAAAAAAATCTGACAACCCTAATCATATGTAGTAGTTACGTTTATATAGTTGGTCACTCACACTAATTGTTTTTGATATCACTTGACCTTAATAGCTTTAAGTAAATATTAAGTGTCGTAAAAGTTTACAATTAAGAATTGTTTTAGCGTGTTTTCTTGCAAAAAATCACTATAATGTTCAAAGTTAGCGTTGAAATAAGGGATTTTTTGCGTTGGTAACACTAATAAAATAATATGCGAACTTCAAAGTTGGTGGCAAAAAAAACAGAACGGCGTATTAATATTCTAAAATATATGTAAGACATGGCAACAATAATTGTCTTATACGCAGCATGTACTATGAGTACATGGGCTAAAACATTACGCTACGTATATAGCTGTCCTCAATTGTTGCGATATATACTTAATTGGACATTTGTGGCTTTTAACCCGGCCATGTTACATACTATGATTTTAGACAGTAAAAGTATTCCGGAATTGATCAAAAAAAGGTATAAAAACCTTGATTTTTTCGTGTCCTTATATAATCCGCTGTGCATATATATATATATATATATATATATATATATATATATATGGATTCGGTTTATATTAATTTTACAGCACTGTTTTTCTTTTTGCTTATGCAATAATGTGCAGTTTGATCACTTATTCCACCAACACGTTCAGAGTATGAAACAGAATACCCATTTTTGACGTAAAAAAAATGAATGTGTTCGTAAAAATATATCAAATACTCTGCTAATTTTTTTTTAATTAAGATTATTCATTATGTTTTTTAAGGAAATTATTTACTTAATGATAACCCATTTTTGATTTTGTTAATAGCTTGGATATTTTTTAAGGTGGAAGTTTAAAATTTTTTTTTTAATATTTAACGTGAATCGTAATCAATAAACAGTCTATTTCAAAATTTTCAATGATACATTGCTTTGCATTTTAGCAAACGATATTTATACTGTTGTAAAAAATTCTTTGATGCTTTAAAAAGGGTCGGTCCTTTTCTTAAGCAGACATAAATGCAAAACTCATTGAAAAAAAAATTCCAAGTACTCAATATGTGTTGTTGTTGTAATACAGTTTTGGTTTTACCAACCAAAACGGTTGTTCGTTGATAACATTTTTCTTAAGTAGGTAACAAATATTTGAAATTGAAGTAAAAAAGGTTTGTTTTGCTAAAAATTTTGTGTAAAAGCAAATGTGACATCAGGTACAATCGAACTTCCCTATAATAAAACTGCATGGGACCATAAAATCACTTCATTTACGTTAAAAAAGCAACAATTTTACAACTTTGGTTTTTGTTCAAATGTATTTTACTTGTAGATTTGTAATTTGTAGTTTTGAGAAACAGCGCCCAGGCTTCTATACTTGTTCATGGAGTTTTTTTTCCAATAAGTTTTGCCTTTATGTCTGCTTAAGAAAGGGACCGACCCTTTTTAAAGCATAAATTTTGTTTTCCAATAGTATACATATGGTTTGCTAAAATGCAAAGCAATGTATCATTGAAAATTTTGAAATAGACTTTTTAATTGATTACGATTCACGTTAAATATTTAAAAAAAAAATTTAAGCATCCACCTTAAAAAATATCCAAGCTATTAAAAAAATCAAAAATGGCTTATCATTAAGTAAATAATTTCCTTAAAAAACATAATGAATAATCTTAATTAAAAAAAAATTAGCAGAGTATTTGATATATTTTTACGAACACATTCCTTTTTTTTAACGTCAAAAATGGGTATTCTGTTTCATACTCTGAACGTGTTAGTGGAATAAGTGATCAAACTGCACATTATTGCATAAGCAAAAAGAAAAACAGTGCTGTAAAATTAATATAAACCGAGTCCATATATATATATATATATATTTATGTATTGAAATACCTATATTAAGTATGACTATTAGCTTCTTCTACATTGGACTGTTAGAAATTTCACAGCTTAACCCATTGCACTCCCATACGCTATGAATTTCCAAGAATAAATATGTAGTACCATCTGCAGGTCCTTAGTTTTTTGCTTTCAGCAGACTGCTATTATTTTTATTATATGATTTTTCCATCATTTATTTCGTTTTCCAACCTTATGAGTTTATATATGTACATATAGAAAGTTTATAATTCAATAGAAATATTTTTTCCAAGTTTATTTAAAATAATCTGGTATTTTGTTATGATTGCATTCTTCCAAGTCGTCCATCATCAATATCCTCAAAAAAAATGTTATAAAGCCTTTGGTTTTAAATAATAAATTACTTGTCTTCTACATCTTTAGAATAATAGCATTTCTTATAAAGTGCTGGAATATAAATTGTTTAGCTAAATTTTGTGTTAATCCTTTTACGGCTTTATTAAATACTAATAGTATTTTTTTTAGGATAAGTGATTCTTTATACAACAGTTTCTTTCACTGAATACGCGGGCTGCTATCAATACTACTTTTAATTGAAAAACTCTTTCATTCTTCTTATTTAAATTTTTCAGAAATTAACTAATTAAAATTTACTTCTTGCAGAAGTTTTTTCGAAATAATTCCTTATATGGAGACAAATATGCATATATGTATATGAGTCAAATTTTTTACAAAACTTGTTTATTGTAAAGAAAACTTCAATTGAGAAAATTCATTATAAGGACATCAAAATACACGTTAGTTATAATGGAAAAGTTTGATTTTTAAAATTAATTTAAATTTAATGAAGTACTTTTTTTTAGTTTAATCCACTTCTAATTAGAAATAAAAAACTATAAATAATATGTCATAATTATATCTCTAATAATATAACATCTCTACGTTCTCAAATGCAGTAAGTCTTGCCAGTTTTTAAATCAGAGAAATCAGTACATAAGAGAAAAAAAATCAGTACAATTGCATAAAAAACAGTACATTTAATTTTTTAATATAAAATTGCATATTAATAACATAAAAAGTTATAATCTTTTTTAAAACAAAACTTGAATTCATTCTATAATTTGAACAGTGACAAATTTTAATTAATAAAACCGAATTTTTTCAAAACAATAACTCAATTCCATTTATATTTTTTAGCGGGAATACAAAGTGAATAATAAAAAAATCTAAAATACAAGTTACGGTCACACCTAGCAAATATTTGACGAAAAAAACTTGACTAACATGTGAACTCCCTTTATTCTTTTTCCTTTATTCTTTTATATTTTTTGAATATAGGTCAACATAAAATTAAAGAAAAGTTACATAAAAGTATTTCTTTGCTATATCTACCAGCATAAATAATTTCATTTTGCAATTAATGTCTAATTTAATCAGAAACAGCTTCAAAAGAGTTTTGAGTCAAGTTTACTTAGAACTCTTCTATAAAAAACTAAAATTTAAATTTTCTCTAAAATTAATTATTTGACATTGGCCTTTTTAGCACCAAGCTTTAGATATAAGGACAACAATATTAAAAAACAAATTCAACACTTGAAATAACGAAGCTTGTTATGTATTTATCCTAAAAATAATTTAAAAAATTATTTTAAAGTGATTTACAACTAATAACCTTTAATAATTGTAATTATTGCAAAGGGCACAATCGTTTTTTAGACGATCTTATACTATAGATTTTTATAAATAATATATTTTCATATGTATGGACATAAATATTTACAGTGTTACAAGTAAAAAATATTTATGGCCTTTCCACAATTTATTTCCTGTCATCAAGAAATTGTAAAACTCATTACAACAACAACCAAAGTTTGTCTTTATCTGCAACTCACTTTCTAGGTTTTATATTAGGAGCCCGTTTCTTTCTTTTCTCCACATTTAAAACTAAAGATTCGTTCTGTAAAATCGTTTGAATGTGGAATGAAAGAAATAAATTTACACATTTCCTCAAATTCGTAAACGCACCACCGTTTAGAAACACTTTCCATTTTTCTTCTACTGTCATCTTTTTTCGTACTGACGCGGCAAAAATCTTTATTGTTAAGAACTCATCGATAAGAACATCTATATTAATATTTGTATCGCAATTTGACAACATGACAAACTATATACTGAGCCCAGTTAATATATAATAACAGTGCAAAAACAGTACATTAATGAAAGAATCAGTACATTTGCGTACTGATTTGCTTGTAATGCATAAATCAGTACTTTAAACAAAAAACAGTATATGTACTGATAATAACAGTACGAATGCAGAACTGCCTGCACTGCATCAGAAAAGCAAACTTATTTCACCATGTCAACGCAATCCTAATGATGCTGCATATTAATTGTGTGATTATCATTTTTATATGTACATTTAACCATATTTAAATTTATTGTTTAAACGCAGTATTGCATTTATAGCCATGTACATTATCTTTATATTCTATTATACCTGTAACTTAACAGAAATATTTAATTATTTAATGTTTTAAATGATTGTTTAACTTAATACTATCATACTTTCGTTGATGATTCGTCGTTTTGCTTCAGAGAATTACAAATTAAAATAACGTAACACACATAACTAAATAAATAACAGTAAAAATAATATTTTTTTATCAAAAAAAAAACTGGTTATCGCATTTTTATTCTAAATATTTAATATTACTCTAATATCTCATATAATTTCCATTTTACAACGTTTTTTGCTTCTCCTGAAAACTGTGATGTTATATTATTCTGCATTTAAGATGACGATATGTGCAGTTCGTTTAGTTTTTTTTTTAAATAATATTTGCCTACAAAAAATTCAACACACACTTTGGCTCGTTGCCTTTAACAAAAACAAAATATACACAAAAACATTTCGTGCTGTGGTCATGCAAACTGTCGAGCAACAACAACATTACTGGTGAGGAGCGTTAAGAAAATTTTTTTGTTTCCTCATTTTTCATGACTGAGGAAAGGCAAAAATTTATTTTTCCTCACGCTCATGAATGAATTGGCAAAAAAATTCACAATTCATTCATGGTTGTGAAAAAAATTACACGTTTTAAATTCCTCATTCATGAAAAAATTCATGAATGGTTAAATATGAGCGATCATATATGAATTTTTCGGAACTCTGGTTAATATCTAAAGTTATATCAATAATACTGTACAGATCATTAAAATTTACACATATTCTACGAACAGGGTCGGCATTTGCATAATTTTGTTGAAAGTATTCAATTGATAATGGCTGGTAATAACGTGTATGGCGTCGGGGAACATTAAAAAATAAACTTTTTAGCAGGAACTCCGAGCAAATATTGCCTTTAATCAGATTGATAACAAATATCACGTTCAGCATTGTTCGGCGGCTTTTTAAAGTTGGTAAATGAATCTCTAATAACCTCGTTCTATATGAAGGAAGATTTATAGATGGATTTGGGTAAGTGCTCCGTAATATGAATAGCAAAAATTGTTTTTGGACAGACTCAATACGATCACTATGGACGTTGTAATACGGATCCCAAATTATTGAGCCATATTCGATTATAGGTCTGACAAGTGCTATGTACAACTGTTTTGTTATAGATGAGTCAGAGAATTCCTTTGACCATCGCTTAATAAATCCAAGTACACCACGAGCTTTATTAGTACACATATTTATATGTTCAGTAAAAGATAACTTTGTGTCAAATAATACACCGAGATCCAAGAAAACATTAACAACTTCCAATTTGTAGTCACCAATAAAATAGAAGCCAATAGGTCTAGTTTTTCTGGAAAAAACGAATATGTTTACATTTTTTAAGGTTTATATCCAGTAAGTTTGTTTGGCACCAATTAAAGAATAAATTTAAATCCTGTTGTTAGTGTGGTTGAAAAATGGAGTCGGCAAAACTTGCAAATATTTTTACATCGTCAGCATACATAAGTATATTGGAAAATTTTATTGTTGTAGGCAGGTCGTTGATATACAATAGGAAAAGTATTGGTCCGAGATGGCTACCTTGTGGAACACCAGAGTTGACAATGATATGTTTAGATAAGTAATTATTATAATACACACGCTGTTCACGACCTAAAAGATAAGATTTTATCCAATTCAAACAGCAGTTCGTAAATCCCATTAAATACAGCTTATGCAATAAAAGATCATGGTTAACTCTGTCAAAAGCCTTACTAAAATCGGTGTATATAACATCGGTATAACATCTGTTTTTAAATCCATTGTAAATTATTGTTGTCAGTTCTAGTAAATTGGTCGTAGTTGAACATCCTTTACGAAAACCATGTTGGAAAGGTGTGAGTATGGAAGAGACTTGTCGACTTAAAAATTCAGTAAGATACTGTTCAAAAAGTTTGGGAATGACACTTAATTTGGCAATTCCTCTGTAGTTCGTAATGTCCGATTTATTCCCTGATTTAAACAGTGGAATAATAAAAGATTTTTTCCATAATTTCGGGAAGTAACCATGTTTTATAGA
The DNA here is from genome assembly GCA_943735925.1 of Pollenia amentaria. Lineage (NCBI taxonomy): Eukaryota > Metazoa > Arthropoda > Insecta > Diptera > Polleniidae > Pollenia > Pollenia amentaria. Next base: position 69,571,368 of record OX031009.1, read on the forward strand.
CATATTAAATAAAATTGTTAAAGGTATAGCTAGAATTTGCGCACAGTTTATAAGAAGGCAGCTAGGAATACCATCAGGTCCACTGTAGAACGAAGATTTTAGTTTTAATAATAGTGTTGTTATATTGGCAGTAGTGACGAATGGAAATGAAATGGGTTGTTGTTCAGGGATATAAAATGGATAGGTTTTCGATGAATCATATTCCTCATTAGAGTAGGTTGAAGCAAAAAAATCCGCAAACATATTACTTGTTTCCATATGATTGGATAACTCTGTGGCAAGGTATTTCATTGAAGATGGAAATCCGATGGATTTTTGTTTCGAGTTAACAAATTTATAAAATGCTTTTTATAAAGGTTATGGTTGAGTAAATTGTTGAAGGACCAGAGTTAAAATCTTTGCTGGTAGATGCCAAATAAAAGCCAGTAGTTGATTTGCTTATAGTAGAAATTCTTTTATTCGACAACGTTTGTTCTTCTAATTCTAAGACTTAATTCAGGTTCGCTTACCTTGTTTTTGTTCTGCAACAGAGGCCTTCTTCTAAGTAATAACGGGAACCACATTCCTGAAAAATATAAAAAACTTTTTTTTACACACCGATCCCTATGCAAATTGAAATATTATTTTTACTTACCCGTATCACGCCAGAATCTGCAGCATCCTTGGAAATTTCAGAAAAGGAAAACCTAAATAAAAATTTTTTTATTAATATTGTACCTAATTTGGCGATATTTTTCTAAATAAAAACCCATATAAAAAAAAAAATTTAAAAAAAAGTACCTACCATTGTTGATCACCGCCATTGAGGGAAATGTACACATTAATATGTGCGTAGTTTCATTTTCTCTCCTCCCGTTCGCTTTCATTGATACCAGCTGGTCATTCACAATCAGGTTGGAGTTGCCACAGGGTAGTTAAATTTGATAGAGTGGTGAGTTTCTGACCAGTGTTACCGTGCAGTTTTTATTATGGGGATTTATAAAAGCCCAAAATCCCAGAGAAACGTGATAGCTAAGGTGCTTGTTTTCCCTCCCATCCTGTATCCAGAGATGGAATACAGGAATGGTTGGGTTTGTCGTGTGCACCCTGTAGGTTTGCATAATTTAAAAAGAAGAAGCAAGTAGTAGGCAACGCGAAACTACGTAAAAATCTTGACAGCTGGTATAAAAAATAAATGTAAGCGGAGGTAAACAAAAACAAAAGGCAGGCATAAAAAAATTTTGTTTAAGGGATAAATGGCTGAAAAAGATGGAACCATATTGGCTTGGGCTAAGTTTCGTGGGCGATAAAAACTAAAATGTCGGTCCTTTTTATCTTTTGTATTGGCGGTGTGAAGAAGTCGATGGAGTAAGTGGGCAACGTTGATGCGGAGTTTTATGAGCAACAAAAGTAAAATATAAATAGAAAAAAACCAAAAGCTTTAACCAGCGTTCGTTTGAATTTTTATTGAAAAGAAAAACACATTTAAATCAATTGTGGTACAAATCAAAGCTTGAAAACTAAAATTTACAAATTGTTAAAGATCACGTACATTATAATAAAGTTCAAATAAATACATAAATGACAATTTTTTTTAAACTCTAAAAATAGATTTTAAACCCAAAAAATACTTAAAGCTCTAACCAAACCGCCAAAGCCACAACATCCCGTACTCCATCCATCGAGGGATAAGCTTGTTAGCGCCGTCACTCCTGAGGTGCTCCTGGTATGATTTTTGGTTTTCGACACCCGTAAGTTATACTCACTCGTACGGCTATACGGACCCGACAGTCCCTTTTAGCTAATTTTTTTTGAAAAGAAAGAAAAGCAAAACATTTTAAATTAAATATATTTAAATATATATAAGTAGGTAGACATACCCGTCGTGTTGAACCGAAGCCATTCCGTTTGGGGGGCATTAAGCCGAACGTGCGCGCCAAGTTAGGGATGAGCTCAGGCCTAATTTAGAAGAGATAGAATCGGTAGTTTATTTTATTAAAAATTCAGGGCATCCCAAAGCTTATATATATATAAAAAAAATATAAAAACACAAAAGAAACGAAAAAAAAAATATAAAAATTAATTAAAAGGCGGTGTGATAATTATTTTACAAACGTACCGAAATCGCGGGGACCCAAAGGACAGAAATACGGACGGACAGAAAACCAACAACTACCTGTAGATGAAGTTCGTTCTTCTCGGGTGCAGGCAGTGAAAACATCTTTATCTACCTGGGAGTAAAAATAAAAAGATCATCCTTAAAAGAAAAGCAAAATAAGGAAAAAAACCCCATTAGTGTCGTAAAACTTAAATTAAAATTAAATTATTATGAAATTTTGCTCTTAGCTTAACTGATTTAGATAATTTTGCTAAATTGCTTTTTGTAAATTTTGTAAACACAAATAAAATTAATTCAAAATCGATTTGCCAATAAAATAAATCCTTTTTTTTATAATGTATCAATGAAATTTTTAGAAGTTTTATCATTTGATATGATCGGCTGAATTTTAATAATAAGCGGCGGTAAGTAGGGGAAATAATGTTTGCAGGTTAGATCAGGGACGTCGAGGACGATGACGTCATGGCGAGACGATGAGCTCGAGTGGGAGGGCAAATATTTTGTGTATAGGTATGACCGGTAGGGCGATGCAGGACTACTTTGAGCCCCGGAAAATGAAATTATCAATAGCTGATATGATTTTTGTGTAAGTGTGTGTGTGAGGTACGGATTGCCGGCAAGAACCACCCCATCCGGCGAGCTTCAGCCGAGCTAAACGCGGGCATACCAGCGCCGCTGGCAATCTGGCCACTCAGTGTCTTTTTAGTTTCTTTCTGTTTATTTTCCACAAACAGATGACCACCACTCCACTACACAAAACTGAATTTATTCAATGTATAAAATCATTATGCCTGTGACAAAACCTTTAGACACTTTCATAAAACACTTTGTTTCTTAAAAAATCCAATTGGTTTTGCCACGGGAAACATTTTAAAGATTTTGTACCATAGTCAATATACAAAATCCTTATGCCTGTGACAAAACCTTTGCATAACTTTTTCATACATTTTCTTATTTTAACACATTTTCTTATTTAAAAAAACACTTACCTGGTCGAATCCTTCGGAAAGTTGTGCAGCTTCTCTCCTGGTAGACAACCCATTACACATTTGCGGCTCCTAAAATACAACAAAATATTTAAAAAAAAATGTATACTTACATTTCTTTTTATCTTTTTTCACCACCAAAAAACACATAAAAAACACAACCACGCACATATGAAGCACATCTGCAAATGGCTGAAATGGCTCCACAAAATTGCGCCAAAACTTTCATCAATATGTTTAAAATTGATGAAAATTTATAATTTTGCGCCAAAATTAGAAAAAATAGACAAATGAAAAATTTCACAAATGTAAATAAAAAAATGACATTACCAAGATAATATGAAAAAGACAGTTGTATGTGAAAAAACTAAATTTGCTGTCCCATTCATATTAACGTGGTAATTTGACCACACTTTTTTCCCCGTGTCGAGTCTATTCATTGTCTATGGGCACGGAAGCCTACAAAATTGTTTTAAAGCTCTCGCTCTAACTCTCTCCGCTATCGGTAAAAATAATAGTGTCAAACTTCAAGTTTTAATAAATAAAATTATAGTCATAAGTTAAAATAACTTAATAAAGTTAATGAGTGCTGTTAAAAATTTTTTGGATTTGGATTTGTGTGTTTAATTTAAGAAACACGTGTCTTTAAAAGACACACTCAACATTCGTTAAAACAATTTTAATAATTTTACATAAAACAAACGGTTTCGCGTTAATAAAAAAAAATAAATAACACTGTGCCAGTGGGGGAAAAAATATTGCTTATTCAAGAACAATTATCACACTGTGAATAAAAAATATTAATAAAAAATGAGTGAAAATGAAAATTTTGTAAAAGAATTTAACTGCAAAAAATGTAAAGCAGTGCGATCAGTGGCACTATTACGATTGTGTTGCTGTTAACAGTGGAGTAGCTGATGAAAGTTAGAGTTGTGAAGGTTGTCACTTACGCAGTGATGAAGCCTCCGGAGGAAATAAATCTATTGGCAATTCTATGGGTCTAATTAGGCAGCCGCAAGCAGCATCATCACCGACAATAACAGGAGAGAAGCAGCAAATGGCGAGTAAGACAACCACAGAGACTGAAAATAGGAACCTACCCCCACCAAACACAAATGTTAATATGCCATTTCAAGTCCAACAAAATAATACCAATTTTCGAGTTAGTTACTCCACAGAAGAACAACGATGTCTACTGCACCTATAACCTCGCTTTCATTTCCATTTAATAAAAACCAACAAAAACCAAAGGCAAACCAACAAAATGTTTCCTTTTCACCTTGCAGTTAAAATTCTTAGAGGAACAATTACGTTTACAAAATATAAAATTTTATCCCAAATGGATGAAAGTGTACAATTTCAACAAAACCCCTTCAATGTGTCCAATAATATAAATTTTATGTCAGGGCCTACATCATCGCAACTGGCAGCACGTCAAGCAATTCCCCGAGATTTGCCTAATTTTAATGGTGATCCAGACGACTGGCCGTTGTTCATTAGTTCCTTTGAAACCAGTACTTCAGTGGCTGGCAATTCTCACGCAGAAAATTTGACACTTCTGCAATCATGCCTAAAGGGGAGAGCAAGGAACCTGTGAAGAGTAAGCTGATGTTACCTACGATGGTGCCAGAACAAATTTTGGAACAAGTTATTGAGAAGGCAAGAAAATTACCTCAGCCTAAAGATAAATTAGAATCCATGATTGAATTTACACTTTGTGTAAAAAATTTTTATTCCACTATGGAGACTTGCAAAATGGAAGCTCATATGAATAATCCCTCGTTGGTTAAGGAATTACTCGATAAATTGTCCAGCCAATACAAATTGAATTGGGCTATGTATCCCAAAGACGATCGTGTGACAATCATAAAAACATTTAGTGACTGGATTTTTCATATAGCTGATGCCGCAAGCACAGTAGTCTCGGTTCCACCGACGATCCAAAATGTAAATGTGAACACACACACAGAAGAGAAGCCGCCGTTTAAAATAAAGTGTTGTTTGTGTAGCAGTGAACATAAAATATCCGTGTGTAGTGATTTTAAAAATCTTCCGTTAGATAAAAAGTGGGATATGGTGAAGAAAAATAATTTGTGTCGAACCTGTTTAAACAGGCATAAAGGAAAGTGTTTCTCCAAGAGACAATGTGGTGTAGAAGGTTGTATCATAAGGCACCACAAATTATTACACAAATATCAAGATGAACCTACACCATAAGTGGTACAATTAACTCACATTCGTCTATGGAATATAGCCAAACAAATATTTTTATATAATATAAGCAAATATACAAATATAAAAAAATATTTTTAGAATTTTGCCAATTTGTCTTCACAAGAAAAATGGGTATCATATATATTAATAGGCAAGTGGTTTTCTTAGGATCCCTTTTACGCCTTAACTATATATTGTATTTTAACAAATGATATATCATTCGAAAGATATATTTTGGGACATTATGTATTTAAATGTTGTTAAAATCGGTTCTGTATTTCACGAGTTATACGCGTTAGAAAGTGGTACTAATTCATTGAAACAATTCACATACATACGTGTGAGCAAAAACAATGTAAACACATAACAGAAGCAGTATTCTTTGTTTTTCTGTTTACATAGTAAAAAGAACAACATCATGCAGAGTTTTCTGCTATGCATTAAATTGGAGAACAGTAGAGATTAAGAAATAAAAAAGAGAAAAACAATTTTAAATATTTTGTTTTCTTTTTGGGAGAGTTGTTGTTTTAAATGTTACCGTTGATTTCTTAAATTTTTGCGCTTATGAATAACTTAATGTTATTGTTACATTATTAATATGGTTACATTGTAAACAATGTGTTTATTGCATTTTTTAATTAATAAAGTGCGATGTTTTGATGGGCTGCGATTTTATATAACAGACACTACCGATCATGGTCATTTGTTATATGATAATCATGTATTTACAAAACATATATATATAGAGAGGTTATAAGAACATAATTTATTAACGAAATAAATATAAATGGAAAACATATAAAAGGCTTTGTTATAAACATTGAGATTAGGGAACTTATGTTATATATACATTTTTAGAAAAATTGTCACTAAATTTCATATGCCTAAAAGAAATGTGCCTCATAAAATTAAAAAATTGTTCTGCTCTACTGAGAATTATTACATTTTGAGTATTGCGCTTATGAATAACTTAATGTTATTGTTACATTATTAATATGGTTACATTGTAAAGAATGTGTTTATTGCATTTTTTTTTTAATAAAGTGCGATGTTTTGATGGGCTGCGATTTTATATAACAGACACTACCGATCATGGTCATTTGTTATATGATAATCATGTATTTACAAAACATATATATATAGAGAGGTTATAAGAACATAATTCATTAACGAAATAAATATAAATGGAAAATATTTTTCATTCTTGACTGCGCTGAGATTTGAACCCAGGCGTTCACGGACAGGTTGCCCAGACTAGTTTCGATTGTAACCACACAATCTCGTCGGTGGGGCTTGCCGTTTTACTCACTCGGCTATTGAGGCCGGGCGACGTCAATAGTCAAACATCAATCCTTAAACCAAAAAAAATTTAATTAATTTCATGTTGTAAAATTCCTGTCTTCATAAAAATAATTTAATGAAAATTAAATTCAATGAACTTAAGCCTAATTAAAAATATCAAAATTTGGATTAAAAACCATTAACAGTTCAATAAAATAACCACAATACTAATTATTGTTAATAGCTAAGGCACGAGCTATGTTTACATTTGTCCTTCAAGTTGTGCTGAAAAAGGTCAACAAGAAAAAAGAAAGACAAAAACATCAAAAATAAAAAAATGTACTAATGTTTTTTGGGATTTCCAAACAGGCTTTCAAGGTCTAATTATTAACTATATGTAAATAAAAGATTTATTTCATATTTTCCTCCGACGTTTCGTAGGCTGTTTTCCTACCTCTTCAGGGATTATTTTTATTGAAATCTGGCAACAACAAATTATAAAAAGCAATAATATTTAGTACATTAACATCAAAAAAATACAATAACATTTAAAGAACAATTTAACTTACATAAAATCTTGAATTAGTATTTACATTTCCATTTCTAATTTAAATGTGGTTTTAAACAATACACACAGTACAATTAAACACACACATAAAACAAAAATATAAATGTAAAATTAATAAAAAATATCACAGTTTAAACTTTCTTAATGCTAGGTATCACAGTTGAAGATGGACTAAATTATAATATTGCAGTCGTGTAATTTGCATTCGTTCGGTCTTTGTCATCTTTTTTGTTTACAGCCGTATTAAGTCTCTCCTGTATTCGTAGGCTTTCCAGTGTAAATCTTCTGTTTACCCTCCGCTCTACGTCTAGTACTTTAACATCGTTTAGATTTGGTGTGTGCTTATTATCAATGCAATGTAGGGCTAAAGCTGTTGAGTATTTTAATTTGTCAATATCTGCTTTATGTTCGTTTATTCTAGTAGCTAAATTTCTTCTGGTTGTTCCAACATACACTTTATGTACTTTGGACTTCAAGAAGAATTCTTGACAAAAAGTACGAAAAAACAGAAGTTAGGAAGAACATGTAAATCAATTAAAATAGATAATCATTCATTCAAAAAAGCAAATTTCGATCTACCAAAAGTGAAATACCATTTGGTTTAAGGATTGATGTTTGACTATTGACGTCGCCCGGCCTCAATAGCCGAGTGAGTAAAACGGCAAACCCCACCGAAGAGATTGTGTGGTTACAATCGAAACTAGTCTGGGCAACCTGTCCGTGAACGCCTGGGTTCAAATCTCAGCGCAGTCAAGAATGAAAAATTATCAATAAAAAAAAAAAAAAAAAAAAAAAAATTTTAATTAATTTCATGTTGTAAAATTCCTGTCTTCATAAAAATAATTTAATGAAAATTAAATTCAATGAACTTAAGCCTAATTAAAAATATCTAAATTTGGATTAAAAACCATTAACAGTTCAATAAAATAACCACAATACTAATTATTGTTAACAGCTAAGGCACGAGCTATGTTTACATTTGTCCTTCAAGTTGTGCTGAAAAAGGTCAACAAGAAAAAAGAAAGACAAAAACATCAAAAATAAGAAAATGTACTTTGGACTTCAAGAAGAATTCTTGACAAAAAGTACGAAAAAACAGAAGTTAGGAAGAACATGTAAATCAATTAAAATAGATAATCATTCATTCAAAAAAGCAAATTTCGATCTACCAAAAGTGAAATACCATTTGGTTTAAGGATTGATGTTTGACTATTGACGTCGCCCGGCCTCAATAGCCGAGTGAGTAAAACGGTAAACCCCACCGACGAGATTGTGTGGTTACAATCGAAACTAGTCTGGGCAACCTGTCCGTGAACGCCTGGGTTCAAATCTCAGCGCAAGAATGAAAAATTATCAATAAAAAAAAAAAAAAAAAAAAATTTTAATTAATTTCATGTTGTAAAATTCCTGTCTTCATAAAAATAATTTAATGAAAATTAAATTCAATGAACTTAAGCCTAATTAAAAATATCTAAATTTGGATTAAAAACCATTAACAGTTCAATAAAATAACCACAATACTAATTATTAAATGGAAAATATTTAAAAGGCTTTGTTATAAACATTGAGATTAGGGAACTTATGTTATATATACATTTTTAGAAAAATTGTCACTAAATTTCATATGCCTAAAAGAAATGTGCCTCATAAAATTAAAAAATTGTTCTGCTCTACTGAGAATTATTACATTTTGAGTTACTTCTCTGTTTATAATCAAGTGCGATATGTTTTTTAACATTAAATAAATATATTTCTACATATGTATATTAGTGTGTCCCAAAAAAAAATTTTTTTTTTTATTTTTATAGGTACCCCAGCATTTTTTGAGAGCTTATAGGGTAAAGTATTTTTGTGATTTTTTTCAGATTTTTCGGAAGAAATTTAGAGGTCGTTAAAATCGAATGTATCCCGAAAATCGGGGTTTCTCGACTTTTTTGAATTTTGCTGATTACTCGGCCAATTAGCACGATTTTCTTTGTTACTAAATTTATATTGAAGTTAAAAAAAAACTAATGATTCAGTTTAAAAGGCATACAAACAAATCATTTAATAAAGCAAAGAACAAAGTTCAGCAATTGCACGTGGTAAATGATGTCACAGAACGCGGCGTGGCCTTAGCTAATACTTACATTAATCTAACAACCTCTGCAACAGACTCTCAGAATTTATTGCAGGGCATAGAGCTTCATCGTAAAAGCTCTAATAAATAATTGAAAGCTAAAAAAAATAGTTTTTTAATTTTTTTTTTGGGTATGAGAAGTAAGCTGCCTAGAATTTTTTGGACTCGCATTGATGAAGTCTGTGCAACAGAACAAAAAACCACCCATATTTATTATTTTAAAAAAATACCTAATATCTAAATATCTAACATTAAAACAAATCCGAAGCATAACTGGCAAACATATTACAATATTTTTAATTTCACAAAATGGGTACAAAACTTAAAAAGGGAACAGTAAGAGCAAATTCAATTATTTTTTTTTTGCAATGACTCAGAATTTATCCACCTTTTTAACTGAATCATTGGTTTTTTAACTTCAATATAAATTTTAAAAGTTACAGAGCATTATTTTTTAAATTTATGGTAAATTTTCCCAAAAAAATGTGATTAAGGGGACCCAAATGAGCAAAAAAATAACCGAAACTTTTAATATCTGCACAGAGAAGTAAAGTTTGAGAAGTTTTCTCTAAAAAAATTGACTTAGTAACAAAGAAAATCGTGCTAATGGGCCGAGCAATCAGCAAAATTTTTGGGTTAAATTCGATTTTAGCGACCTCTAAACATCTTCCGAAAAATCTGAAAAAAATCACAAAAATACTTCACACTATAAGCTTTCAAAAAAAAAGGTGGAGCATAAAATAATATTTTTTTTGGGACACACTAATGTATATACATATTTAATAAAGTTTTAGATTAAATAAATATTAGAAATAACGGTACAAATAAGTTATTTCTAGATTGCAGTCGATTGTCCCGACTGCTGGCCCATACTAGTATAAACAATTACGCAATCCTTGACGAAGGATCTTCTGTGTCATTAATTGATAAAAGTATTTTGGATTTCTTGGACATTGATGGTGTGAAACATTCCTTATGTTTAAAGTGGACCGGTAACACTACTCGCTCGGAAAATTCTTCTTTGGAGTCATCCATAGTCATATCAGGTATGAATAGCGAAGGAAAATTTACGTTGCAGCGTGTGCATACTGTGGAAAATTTAGGACTGCTCCAGCAGACACTGAACAGGCAAGAAATGGTTTCGAGATATCCACTTTTGAAGCGACTTCCCATAGAGTCTTATAAAAAAGCTGCACCGAGTATTTTAATTGGAATAAATAATTGGAGTGTTGCAGTGCTTTTAATGATTCGCGAATGCCAATGGGGTCAACCAATTGCAATCAAAACGCGCTTAGGCTGGACCATTCAGGGCTGTAGCAAGCAAAATAAAGAATTCGAGTGGTTGAATATTCATAATTGTGAGTGTGAAAGAAATTATAGTGAGTTGCACAAGTTGGTCAAAGACAGTTTTAACCTGGAAGAACCTTCATGAACATCAATAATGTCTAAGGAGGACAACAAAGCTATGGAAATATTGAAGACTACAGGTCAAAGGTTGATGGCCATTATGGCGTGGGCCTGTTATGGAGAAAAGAGTTTCCTATTTTGCCTGAAAGTTACAACAATGCTTATAAGCACCTCATGTGTCTTAATAAGAAAATGCTGAGAGATCCAAATCTAAAGAATGTTCTGCAAGATCAAATTAATAATTTATTATCAAAAGGCCATGCCAAAAAATTGACTGAAGATAAAATAAATGAAGCGTCAGAACGTGTATGGTATCTTCTGATATTCACCATAACAAAATTAAATTGGTTTGGGATGCCGCTGCCAAATCTAATGGAGTCAGTCTTAATGAATTTATAAGCAGTGGTCCCGATCTACTGAAATAACTATTCGGTGTGTTATTGAGTTTTCGTGTGGGAAAAATTGCAGTTTGTGGCGAAATCGCAGAGATGTTCCATCAAATAAATGTGATAAAAAGCGATATGCACTCTTAAAGATACCTGTGGTGGGATGAAGATGATGACGTCCACAAGCCGAGTATTTATGTCATGCAAGTTTTAACATTTGTCATCTCTTGTGCTCCATGCATAGCGCATTATGTGCGAGACATCAATGCTGAAGACTTCAAAGAAAAATTTCCACGTGCGGTGAAAGCTATCCAGCATTATAATTACGTAGACGGCTTCATCGACAGTATGTAAACCATTCAAGAAGCGATCGATTTGGCATCACAAGTAAAATTCATTCATGCTGCTGCAGGCTTTAACATTCGAAGTTGGTCATCAAATAGCAGTCAAGTCATCAGGCATCTACAAGATTGTCACTTACAAGACCAAAGTCCAAAAGAGTTGGCCGACACAGAGAAGAGTCTTGGTATGTATTGGGATCCTAATAAAGACTCTTTCGTTTACATTTTCAGATTTACCAGACTTCGTCGAGAAGTATTCAGCGATGAGATCGTACCAACAAAACGAGAACTACTTCAGTTGCTGATGTCAATTTTCGAAGCCCTAGGTCTGATTTCATGCTACACCACTACCTTAAAAATTGTTTTACAAGAAGTCTGGCGATCTGGGAATGAATGGGATGCAGAACTAACTGGTTCGTTGTTAGTCAAATGGCAGAAATGGAAGGTGGCGATTTCACACATAGCTGCTGTTAGAATACCACGTTGTTACTCTACACATTTAAATGAGGTGACTCGTTTAGAGCTTCATACTTTTACTGATGCTGGTGAATATGCTTATGCAGCTATCTGCTACATTCGAGTGGTTTATCAAGATAGTTATGACGTCTCTATTGTTGCTGCAAAATCTAAGGTAGCACCATTAAAACCTGTTTCAATATTAAGATTGGAGCTCCAAGCTGCAGAAATGGGTGCGAAATTAGCCAACAAAGTGGCAAATACGCGGCGCATAACAGTTACTTCAAAAATATTTTGGTGCGATTCCAAGACGGTTCTACAATGGCTGCGTATGGATCCGAGAAGGTTTCAACAAACTCTACTTGGGTAAACTTAACACATTGACTGCCACGTCGGACACATATGTGTGACACTGCACTATGTGGTTTACGCCACGTAGGATACATATGAACGACGCGATTTTAATTCTCTCTAGCCATGTCTCACAATAGTGGCTGACGATAAATAGAATTTTATTGCAGTAACATAATGTGTAGTAATAATAATTTTAAAAATAATAGATTCTGTAATAATGGTTTCGGCGCAGCTCAAAAATTAATTGAAAAAAAAAATTGTTTGTGAAAAAAAAAATTTAATTCATTTTATTATACAGAGTAAGAAAAAAATAAAAGCAAAATTAACATATTATTTTTATAATGAAAAGATACAAATTAACACGTTAATGTTTGTGGTGATTTCCAAAACATTCTAAACACATAAAAGGCTCTTGCGGACAATCCGGGCAATCTGTTTCATTCTAAAATAACATAAAGTACATGTCCGATGTACTTTTGTATTACTTGCGTTTAATTTTATTTTCAGAACATGAATATTGTTGGATTTCGGCTTCATATGTTTTTCTGGCTTCTGTAATTTTAGAAGAGATGATGTAATTTGTTCTCTGAACCATCGTATTTTTGCGGTATTTTTTTCGTAGCTTTCTTGTACACTACAAAAGCATTTACTACTGATAGTCCTAGCAGATATTCTATACCCAGTTTGCGGTACCACTTTACACCCTTCCTCAAAGTAGTAGCATAGGAACAGTTTTGGTCTGATAAATCAATTCCAGCTTTTCCTTAGTTGTAAGCCAGTATGGCAACTGGCTTTTTCTTATTTTTCTTCGCTAAGCGACGCTTAGAACTAGAGGCATAACTGGTTGACGGTTGGTCGAGAACATCAATTAGTGCTAGTTCGTCATTATTTTGGATTTCTTCAACCATTTGTGGACTGTGTTTCGTTGACAGAATCCGGACGTCGCGAGTATCGCGCCACTTGAGTACAACAATTCCATTTTGGTCTTCCCTATAATTTACCTGACCTTTTTCCAATCTGGCATCAAAAACTTCTTTGGGCATATGCTTTTTGTTTGGTCTTAGTGTACCCACAACGTGTGTATTTTGTCGTAAAAAGGAAAGTGCCAATTCATAGCTCGTATAGAAATTGTCAACGAACAGTGTCCTTCCTTGATTTAGCAAATCCCTTGAAAGTTCTTCACAAATTGATCGTCCCAGGCCTAGAGTTTTTGCGTAAACCTCTGATTTTCCCGAGTAAATCTTACTTGCCCATGTATATCCCTCTGTAGAACAAAGCTTGAATGATTTTATCCCATATTTATGGGCTTTGTTGGGGATATACTGTCGAAATATTAGGCGACCCATCCAAGGCACAAGAGTCTCATCAATTACAAAATCCTCACCTGGGTATAGAATTTTTTTGTACTTCTTTTCCAAGATATCTATAAGTGGTTGCACTTTTCCAATCCTATCCCCTTTTGGAATGGTTTCATTGTTGGCAAAGTGAATATTCGCTAGCATTACTTCGAAACGATTCCGAGACATTATCTTAGGCGCAACATTGTTTCTATAAATGTCGACCAGTATGATGGAATACTACCAAGTCGTACAAGACCCATCCATATAAGAAGTCCTAGTAACTTTTTCATTTCATAGCTATTAGTTGGAGTCCATTTTTTCATTCGACTTTCGCGTTTCCGTTCTGTTGCAGCCAATTTCACTTACGACCAGATCTTCTTCTTGTTCTTCATCTCTTTCTTCTAGTGCTAGAGTTTCAAGAATTTTTTCTATGTTGCCTGCAAGTTCCTCATCTTCATCATTTTCCGAGAAGTTTGGAGTAGGATCATATATAGGATCTGTTAACACATGTTAACACAAAATCTAAAATTTCAAAAGAAATACAAATTTATACAAAAAAAAAACCATGACCTACTTATTTAGCTTAACTTATTAAAAAACACAGAAATGCTTATATGACAGAATTCAGTCATTTACTTTAAAAATGTTTACTGTAAGTCATTTACCTTTAAATGTTTATTAAATTCAGTCAATCAACCCGTAAAAAGGTGTAATATTACCATAAATGCAATTAAAGCATTTATTATAATTGCAATCGCATATTTAAATATTATTGTTATTATTATTATTGTTACTGTTAATTAGACTTAAGAAATTAAATTGTATAAAAGGCAATTAAAAATAAAGAACTTTAGGCAAACTAAGATTAACTCTGATGATTGCTTGATTAGTCTCGGTGCTTCTACCCAGGCTCATTTTTAATATTAACTAGCACATGGTGTTTCTACCTGGGCTAACTCGTAACAATTCAAAAACAAACATCTGAACTCCAAAGGAAACCTTTGGTGTTCAATCGCTTTCATATATTGCGATCAATCATTTTGGTGACCCCGACGGTCCTGTGACAAGAGACAGGATCTCATCAGCAACCGACAGCAGTCAACAGGCACCAATCATTTTGGTGACCCCGACGGTCCTGTGACAAGAGACAGGATCTCATCAGCAACCGACAGCAGTCAACAGGCACCAATCATTTTGGTGACCCCGACGGTCCTGTGACAAGAGACAGGATCTCATCAGCAACCGACAGCAGTCAACAGGCACCAATCATTTTGGTGAACCCGACGATCCTGTTACAAGAAACAGGATATCATCAGTAAACGCAACTCAAAGGTCCTATTACAAGAGATAGGATCTCATCAACACAAAGGTCCTGTTGCAAGAAACAGGATTCTATCATCAATCCAAAGGTCCTATTACAAGAGATAGGATCTCATCAATCCAAAGGTCTTGTTACAAGAGACAAGATCTCATCATCAACCCAAAGATCCTATTACAAGAGATAGGATCTCGTCAACCTATAGGTCCTGTTACAAGAGACAGGATCTCATCATCAATCAAAAGGTTCTGTTACAAGAGACAGGATCTCATCAGAAATCAACGGGCCTGTTACAAGAGACAGGTATCATCAGAATCCAGCGGTCCTAAAACTTTCAGTCCTGAGGTCATAACGGGGCGACATCAACATTTGGTATATACATTTGAGCGTTCCTAACCACAGTTTAGGATCCACAGAACTGTAATCAAGTGACAACATATCATCATCGCATCTAAATCTATTCAGCAATTAAGACCATGGAATCCTTTGAAGAATTGGTAGCTATCCAACAGGAGACGGCGGAAAAAATAAACACAATAATCCGCAACGTCAAAAAGGACCCGGCTACACGAAAAACAAAAGAATATTATTTGGAACGTATAAAACGACTTGACACACAATGGCTAGAGTTTGAGAACATTGACAACAAAATAAGGTGTCTATCAAATCCACCTTTGCATCACCAGTATTTTACTGAGATATACTTACGCATTTCGGATGACACACTTAAATACAAAGCATTGTTTGAATCCGAAGTAAGAAAATTATCGCAACCATCAATAAGAAAATCCATAGATACAGAAGGTGCAAATGGCGGTAAGCAGGGAGAACCAGAACTTGACAAAATCACAAGCAAAATTCTTCGTAATCAACGGGCTCTAATGAGAGCGCTAAGGCGAATGATCGAAGAGGTACAGTCTGAGGAAAATCGAGAGGAGTGGTATTGTCAGAGCAAATTAACGCTCATTGACAAATATATGCACGATTTCTCGTACAACAACGACACCTTATGGCAGTTAGCATCTGAAGAGCAAATTGACGGGTATACGTTGGATGAGTTTTACGAAATGCAAGCGGAGGTGCACAACATACAAGGTGTGTTACGACAGAGTGCCAATATCGCCAACGAAGCTACTGCACAAATCGTCAGAAGAAGTGAACATTGTCAACCACAGTTGCCAAAGATCCAAATACCAAAATTCAACGGCAGTTACCTACAATGGGTAGCCTTTAAAGACCTTTACATCCAGCTGATCCACAACGCGACAATGAGCGAAGTGGAAAAAATGTTCTATTTAACTACACACTTGGCAGACGAGCCAAAAAATTTAATAAAACACTTACCGATCACATCAGCAAATTATGAAATCGCATGGAACATCTTGGTGAGCAGATACAATAACAAAAGACTAATTGTTACCACATTATTGAACAATTTATTATCACACCCACAAATTAAAAATGAGACAGCACAAGCACTCAAATGTATCCACGACCTCGCAAAAGAATGCACCCATGGTTTGTCGGCACAAGGCCTCCCAGTGGATCAATGGGACGCCATAATAGTCCATATATTACTGAGGAAACTTGATTCCTCGACCCAAACACTGTTCGAGCAATCTCTTAAGGACAATAAGAACCTTGTAAGTCTAAGCGAGTTACTTAGATTTATAGAGCACCGTTTCCAAGCGTTAGAAACGCGTGGAAAAACTCTAGAAACTGGTGTGAATAGAACAAAATTGATCACAGCAACTACATCAACATCCAATTGTAAGATATGTGGATCAACAGGGCATCCCATATATTATTGTGAAAAATTTAAAAAAATGCCGCCACCTGAAAGATTACAATGGATACAACGAAAAAATCTATGCGTTAACTGTTTCCGATCAGGTCACGTCGCCAAGGCATGCACTTCACGCTCCTGCCTAAAATGCAATAAGAAACACAATACGTTATTGCATTTAGAAACATCAAACGGAAAGCCATCACCATCCTCGGGGGGAAACCCTCAAAAGACCAACGTAGAGTCCTCTCCAAACGGAAATAAAAATGCCCCAGTCGTAGCTTCTGCAAACAATGAAGATGCTGGTAACAGCTACACAGTCTTAGCCACAGCAAGGGTAAAGGTGTTTGGAACCAATGGCCGCATATGTACATTCCGAGCCCTTCTGGACTCCGGATCACAAGTCAATTTAGTAACAAACAGGTTACTAAATAAACTATCGCTGAAGTCAACGGATTCAGACCTATGCGTGGAAGGGATAGGACGCAAAATCCACAACGTATCCCAACGAGTAAATCTCGAGCTTCAAGCATGTTCAAGCAACTATACAACAAGGGTCGAAGCATTTGTGCTTCCAAACATAGTGTCACCACAGCCTACAAATTCATTCGATACATCAGAATGGAATATTCCTGAAAATATTAAATTGGCAGACCCATGGTTCAATCGTACGGATAAAATTGACATGCTGATTGGAGCAGAATTTTATCATCAATGGATGCGCCCAGAACAAATAAGAATCAGTCACGAATTACCAATCCTACAAAACACAGTGCTAGGTTGGGTTGTAACAGGCAGATTACAAGGAGGCAGCAGCAACGTAGTTACCTGTGCAGTATTCAGCCCAGAAGAAGAAACAACAAATCAACTAATTGAGAAGTTCTGGAAGCTTGAAGATACACATGATACTGAACGAACATTGTCTCTAGCTGAGAAACGATGTGAAGAGCACTTCATTCAGAATGTAAGAAGAAATACAGAAGGTAGATTCATTGTTCGCCTTCCATTTTCCGAGAACCCAATCACTCTCGGAACATCAAAATCAATGGCATTCAATCGATTTTTATCACTTGAAAGGCGGCTGAACAACGATGCCCCACTTAGAACAGAGTACAACAAATTCATGCAGGAATATGAATCCTTGGGGCACATGGAAGAAATTCAGGAAGAGGATATTCCGGATTCTCATTACGTTATGCCTCATCACTGTGTCTTGAAGCCCGAAAGCTCTACTACGAAACTACGAGTAGTTTTCGATGCATCGGCCAAGTCATCTAGCAGCACCTCCCTCAACGACATACTACATGCCGGACCAACCGTACAGAGTGAACTATTTTCAATTTTATTACGTTTTCGCATGCACAGATTTGTATTCTCGGCAGATATCGAGAAAATGTATCGGCAAATACAAGTAGCCGATGCTGATCAGATGTTCCAGCTGATCATTTGGAGGTACAACAGACATCAAGATATCCGATACTATCGTCTAAAAACGGTAACCTATGGCACCTCGTCAGCACCATATCTAGCAACAAAGTGCCTTCAACACTTAGCGTCACAAAATATCACAAGATACCCCTTAGCAGCTAAAACACTACGCGATGACTTTTATGTAGACGACTGCCTTAGCGGATCTGATTCTATCCATACTGCATTAGAATCACAACGTCAACTAAACTTATTATTGGGAGAAGCTGGTTTCAAGCTTAGGAAATGGTGTTCAAATCATCCTCAACTACTAAGCGGCATTGCTCCTGAAGATAAAGAGGTCAATCTAGACTTGGACGAAAACTCCAATTGTTCAATTAAAACTCTCGGATTGATATGGCTGCCAAGGTCGGATCAGTTATGTGGACGAGCGCAAACCTCAGCAAACACGAGCGTGACGAAAAGAATAGTCAGCTCAGAACTGGCAAAGATTTTTGATCCATTAGGACTTTTTGGACCGGTCATTGTGAAGGCAAAAATATTTTTACAAGAATTATGGCAATTACCAATCTCATGGGACGATGAATTACCCAGAA
This sequence comes from Pollenia amentaria, assembly GCA_943735925.1. NCBI lineage: Eukaryota > Metazoa > Arthropoda > Insecta > Diptera > Polleniidae > Pollenia > Pollenia amentaria. Next base: position 69,590,046 of record OX031009.1, read on the forward strand.
ATCTTCAAAACGAATGGAATAAGTTCCGAAAAAATATAGAAGCAATAAACAACATTAAGATAGACCGATTCGTGCTGAAACATGAAGGAGCGCTATCAGTACAAATTCATACGTTTGTTGATGCCTCTGAACGAGCCTATGGAACGGCAATTTACATACGCTCAGTATACAAAGATAAGACTGTAGTAGTTAGATTGATTTGCTCCAAGTCACGAGTTGCACCAATCAAAAAACAAACTCTACCAAGACTAGAACTATGTGCCGCGGTACTAGGGGTGGAATTAACAAATAGAGTGAAAAAAGATTTAAGTCTACAAAATGCAGCAAACTTCTTCTGGTCAGACTCAAAAATTGTCCTCTCTTGGATAACTTCACCAGCAGCATCCTTTCACACCTTCGTGGCCAACAGGGTAGCAAAAATTCAAATGTCAAGCAGTCCAAGTCAATGGAAACACGTCAGCTCCAAACAAAATCCAGCTGACGCAATTTCCCGAGGACTATCACCAGAAACCTTAACACAACATTCAATGTGGTTTTATGGTCCATTATTTCTCTCTGGATTCGAAGATGGATGGTCAAACCAAGTCTTTCAACCCAATGACATACCTTGCGATGAAGAACGGAAATTGACGAAACGAGTTTTAGCAATAGCAACAACGCATCAGGATGGTGAAGGCATAATCGATCGAATTAATCATCGAAATTCATTGAAAACCCTTCAGCGCACAATCGGCTATATAATACGGTTCATTAAAAATTCAAAAACAACCAATAACCTTCGTTCAACCAACAAGGCGCTCGATGCTCACGAAATGGAAGAAGCTCTATACGTTATTATCAAGTTCGCTCAGGCAACAGAATTCGAAGAAGAACTGAAAAACTTGTTACGTAAAACACCTGTTCATAAATCTAGTTCTTTGGCATCATTAAATCCATTTTTAGATGAACATCAGATAATCCGAGTCGGTGGCCGACTAGAACAATCAATGTTAACGTTTAATGCAAAACACCCCGCAATTTTATCTCACAATCACTTCACATCAAAGTTATTAATGCACATGCTACACGTAGAAAATCGTCACTGCGGTCCACAGGCATTATTAGCCGCGTCCAGAGCACAATTCTGGATCACGAATGGAAAGACTTTAGCACGTAGCACAGTCCACAAGTGTATACGATGCACTAAAGCAAGACCAGTATTGTTCAAACAACTGATGGGAAATCTGCCAGCGGCCAGGGTGACACCCGCGCGCCCATTCATAACATCAGGAGTGGACTTTTTTGGGCCTATCTGGATCCACCACAAAATAAGAGGGAAAAGACCAGATAAGGCCTATATCGCAGTTTTCTGCTGTTTCGCCACCAAGGCCGTCCATATGGAGGTCGTGTCCAACCTATCGACAGAAGCCTTCATAGGAGCATTACGACGTTTTATCAGCAGGAGGGGTCACTGTCAAACCTTGTACTGCGATAACGCAACTAATTTCGTAGGAGCAAGCAATAAATTGAGTGAATTAAAGGAATCAATATATTCACAATCAGCACAAGAAAAAATAACACGGATATGCAGCGATCAATCCATAACCTTTAAATTCATTCCACCTAGAGCCCCGCATTTCGGTGGACTTTGGGAAGCGGCAGTCAAATCCGCCAAACATCTTTTACTGAGAAGCGTCTCTGCGGCGTCACTTACCTATGAGGAATTAGAAACTATAGTAGTTGAAATAGAAGCCATTCTAAATTCCCGACCATTGACTCCACTTTCATCAAATGATGATGATCTCCAAGCTCTTACACCGGGTCATTTTCTTGTCGGCGAACCTTTAACATCAGCCGTAGATGCTAATGCTCAAGCACCAAAATTATCATTAAATGCAAGGTGGAAAATAACCTCAGAAATAAAACACAAATTCTGGGAGGAATGGACACAAAAATATTTACATGAGCTACAGCAAAGGGGGAAATGGAAATCATCTTCACCAAACGTCATTGAAGGCATGCTCGTTATCATCAAAGAAGATAACATTCCAGTATTACAATGGCCATTGGGCAGAATCAACCGAATCTACAAGGGAGAGGATGGACTTATTAGAGTTTGCGACGTCAAAACAGCAAAGGGAACCTTCAAGAGACCAATTCATAAATTGGCTCCGTTGTTTAACGATTCCCACATTGAATATCCCGAATATGAAACTCCAACGCCACAAAAGAGGCAACACTCATCAGACGGTGATGCTATACAACCAAAACGAAAGACAGTACAATATGCTTCATTGGGAGTTTTCAGTACAATTATCATTTCACTTCTCCTGCTGCCGATAATACTAGCTTCTCCAATAAATGTTACAGAATTTTCTACCGATCCAGGATTGTATTTCGAAGGCGTAGGATCAACAAAGTTAATAACAGCTACCTGGAAATTTATCATATATTACGATTTAGCACCAATTTGGGATAGGAACAAGGTCCTGGAAGCCGGAATAACATCATTTTCAAAGCTCTGCAAGCAATCAATAGCCATTGAATCGTGTGAGACACTCTTCCTACAACTTCAGCACACTTGGGACACCCTTATTCAAGAATCAGACCTCCTTATTCCAAGAAGAAGGCGGAGAGCTCCGTTAGATATCATGGGAAACATAGCTCACGCTTTATTCGGAGTCCTTGACTCGGATTATGCAGAACAAATGGCTCAAACTATAGCCAACGTAAATGAAAACGAGGAGTATCTGAATCTGTTACTAAAAAACCAAACTTCAGTAATAGACTCGACAATAAATATTCTCAAGCAAACCGAGAACAACACTAAGGTGCGCTTTTCAGATCTGAAGAAAAGCATCTATCATGATTTAAACACAGTCAAAAATGAGAACTCAAACCTACGACAAGTCCAGAATCTAATATCTTTGGCGATTCAATTAAATACACTTGCGTCAGATCTACAAAGAATTGAATCAGAGCTGGTCGCTGCCCTCACACATACGAACCACGGGAATATAAGTCCACTCATCCTCACATCAAAGCAGTTAAAAGCAGAAATTTCTAAAATTAAGGGACATCTTCCCAAGGGTCGCGCATTACCAGTTGAAGATACCGATTTGTTAGAATTATACAACATCATGACTATAAAAGGCACAGTAGCCCAGGGAAGTGTTATGTTCATTATTGAACTGCCTTTAGTAAATCAAGAACATTTTGAACTATTCAAGGTTATCCCTATACCCACCAAGCTAAACAACAACACTATTGCTATAACAACCAACTGTGAATACCTGGCTGCAAACCATCACCGCGATGAATATTTGACACTAAATGCACTTCAATTCAATAAATGTAATTTAGTTAAAAGCGATATATACCTATGCTCTATGTTACCAGTCAGCGTCACTCGAGACTCCAGCAGCGTTTCCTGTGAAATTGCTCTATTCAACAACAAAACATCACCACAATGTAGTTTCGGTCACATCCCGACTAAGGTCTCCTTTGTCGCACTGAACACCATCAATCATTGGCTTTATTCAACAACATATCCACTAGAACTAACTGCAGTCTGCGACTCTGAAATCATACACCTCCATATCAAACATTCTGGTCTCTTGTACATGAACCCGACTTGCATCATAAAGGGAAATATACTGGCTATCCATGGACATGAAACTAGTGTCACTACTCTTCATAATTCATATGCCATGGTTGGCAATATCATGGCAATTGGTAAACCGTCCGAGGTAAGGCGGCTTTTAGCACCAAACATTAATTTAGACACCAAATTGGATGAACTCACGAACATCCAAGGGCAACTAGCAGAGATAAAGAATCTTCCAAGGGATATAAAGTACCCTGCTCTTCATCATCCGTACATCGGCTCTGTGGCTCTACTTCTGTCATTTCTAATCACCGTGGCCCTAATAGGATGGCGACTTAAACGCTGCAAAGGAACATCAATCAACCTGGCTCCAACACCACCACAGCCTACGCCACGCCAGCGTAACTCTGAAGTTTAAAAATAGCTATTTACATATCCATTACTATTTAATTTACTTTAATTTAATTAATTTGTTCATTTTTTTTCGCCATTCGCTCAACGCGGCGGAGAATGTTAACACATGTTAACACAAAATCTAAAATTTCAAAAGAAATACAAATTTATACAAAAAAAAAACCATGACCTACTTATTTAGCTTAACTTATTAAAAAACACAGAAATGCTTATATGACAGAATTCAGTCATTTACCTTAAAAATGTTTACTGTAAGTCATTTACCTTTAAATGTTTATTAAATTCAGTCAATCAACCCGTAAAAAGGTGTAATATTACCATAAATGCAATTAAAGCATTTATTATAATTGCAATCGCATATTTAAATATTATTGTTATTATTATTATTGTTACTGTTAATTAGACTTAAGAAATTAAATTGTATAAAAGGCAATTAAAAATAAAGAACTTTAGGCAAACTAAGATTAACTCTGATGATTGCTTGATTAGTCTCGGTGCTTCTACCCAGGCTCATTTTTAATATTAACTAGCACATGGTGTTTCTACCTGGGCTAACTCGTAACAATTCAAAAACAAACATCTGAACTCCAAAGGAAACCTTTGGTGTTCAATCGCTTTCATATATTGCGATCAATCAGGATCCTTTACAGAGTCATCAGAACTGTATTCTTCACATTCTTCATCACTTTCTGTACTTTTGAGTATTTTTTCTAACTCAGCATCCGACAAAAACTTCCTTTTCGACATTTCAACACGATCAACTCTTGCTTACTGAGCACATAATAAGAAAAAATATAGAGCGAACCCAATTAGGTTCATTTTTGTAACTGTTTTTGTCGTGCATATATGTTTGACATGGCCCTGCATTAAAAAAAGTCGGTTGACGCCTCGTCGGACACATGTGTGCGACACTCTTATTTGTAAAAATTACTCTGTTTCCAAGCAGTAAATGTTACTGGAAGTAGCCCAAATTCCAATATTGAAGTTTTCAAAGAGATTACGCAAAAAACATTATGTGGCCCCCAGCATCTTATTTGCAGAAAGTGCCTTGGCAGTCAATGTGTTAAAGCGCGTTGCAAGGGCCATAAATCCCCAGAAGATTTGTTATTTGAGATGATAGAACAAGCAAAATTCGCTTTATTCCCAGATGCTCAACAGACTGAATTTCATGACGAAATATATTATATGAAAAAGGGTAAGAAAATTGAAAAAGACTGTAAATTAATATCTTTGAATGTCTTTATAGATGACGATGGCATATTGAGAGCTAAATTCATTTCTAAATCATGAAGATGTTATAGTACTGCCTTCAAATCACCATGTAACAGTCCTACTAGTTCGTCACATGCATGAAACCGTCATCAATAATTTGAGAAGTCTTTTCTATATACCTAAACTACGAGTACTCTTCAAGAAAGTAAGAAGATCGTGCCAGATGTGTAAAAATACAACTACTTCACCAATTATGCCTTAAATGTCTACATTACCACCAGCAAGGTTGGCAAGTTTTGGAAGGCCGTTTACATTTGTGGGCATAGATTACTTTGGACCACTTTACGTTACCGTTAACAGGAGAAAGGAAAATAAATGGGGTGTGCTTTTTACATGTCTTACCGTACGAGCAGTGCACTTGGAAATTGCTCACAGTCTGTACACCAGCACAGGTGTCATGAGCATTAACAACTTTATGGCTCGAAGAGGAGCATAAAGGACAATGGGACAAACGGACAATGGGACAAATTTCAGAGCAGCATCTAAAATATTTACTGCCGAAGTTGATCACAAAACAATTTCCAAAGAATTCGACAGCACAAAATGGAAATTCAACTCACCATCACCACCCCATGGTTAGATCCTGGGAGAGACTAGTCAGATCAGTCAAAAATGTCCTTTATCGCATAAGACCACAAATGAATTTCAACGATGAAACCCTAAAAAGCGCCATGGCTAAAGTAGAGTTCATCATAAATTCCAGACCGCTAACTTTCGTTTCATTAGAATCCTGTGATGATGATGCACTTACACCTAATCATTTATTGTTGGGCTCATCCAATGGCCTCAAGTCCATAAACTACAAAGAAGTTGATTTGCGACAACGCTGGTCCAATACTAAGCTATTCGCTGATAAATTTCGGCATCGATGGTTATGCACCAACACTCATCAGAAGACCTAAATGGCATGAAAAAGCTAAAGATGGTGAAGTGCGACAGACAACAGTTCAAACACAATGTGGTGTTCTTCAAAGACCAACAGCTAAGCTAGCGAAATTAGACGTCGGCAATAATTTGAGGTAAACTCGTCCCGTGGGCTCATTTACGAGGGGGGAAATGTTGCCGCCGAAATCTACATGAGTATAAATTATTCTATTTCTTATTATTTATTTTCATTGTTTCATTAATAAACGATAAAATTATTCGCAATTTATTTTATTTATAATTGTATTAATTACTGTTAATTACTTTGTTTTCTTAAATTTGATCATTTCTTATTTACTTCGGTAAAGCTATTTTTCTTTTACATATGTACCAACATCTACATGTTTGTTTGTGTGTATGTACATATTGATAGTAATTTCTCCTTTTGTAGTTTGTTCAAAAATAACTTGTATACAAAAACTAACGGTCCTTAATTATATGTCACGTAGGCATCCAAAGCTATTTGTTAAATATTTTTAAATTTGAAATGCAGTTCAGTCAAAGGCACGGAAGCCTACAAAATGGTTTTAAAGCTCTAGCTCTAACTCTCTCCGCTTTCGGTAAAAATAATAGTGTAAAGTTTTAATAAATAAAATTATAGTCATATATGGTAGGTTTCGAGTAAGGAATAAAAGCAGTTTGGTTTTGGCTTTTCTTAATTTTATTTATTTTACACTATTAGTTATTCCATTCACGTTGATATTAACACTAATACTAACTTTACAAAATAATTTACACTATCTTATATACTAAATTATAGTCTTAGAATTACATTACCTAAAATGCTACAGCAGCAATTCCAACGACCTAGTTGCACATTTGTGACACACATGTTTCAAGTACTTTTCCGGGTGGTCAAGATGTCAAACAGACATACACCCAAACGTTTTATGATGCCGTCATAAACGTATTGCAAGTATACAAAACAATTGTAACAAGAAACCCTTTTAGTTATTTTATTTTGGGTTTTTGGACATACACATTTAATTGTTTTTTTTGTTTATAATTTACCATGTGTGGTTCAATGTCAATTGTGCAGTTTCAAATAACTGTAGAACAAAGTCGTGGTATTGCTTAGTATTCATGCATTTATATGAATACTACAGTATGCATATACTACACCATCGCCCTTAAGAGGAATCGTACAATTTCTTCTAAAAACTTTGAAATTGGATGATTACTACAAATATAAGTGTCTGGTTGGTTATAATAAAAAAATTTTTTTTTTTTTTTGAAAGTCATTAACACTACAATTTTATATATATATTTTTTTTTTTTTTTTTGTATAATAATAGTATAATTAATTTTAGATATCATGTATTATATAATTAATTTGGTTATTTTGTATTATATTTCTTTAATAAATTTTTATGATAACCTTTAATATTATTTTTAATTTTTATGTACACATTTAGATCATCTATATCTACTATTTCGTATGGACCACGGTAAGGCGATTCATTTTTCTTTCTACTTTCCAACCTTACCAAGACCTAGTCGCCTACTTCTAATTTTATTTTATTAGCTTTGTTATGTGAATCTTACATTCTTTTATCCTTGACTATCTTTATTAACTTTCTAGCGTTTTCTAAAGAGTTTTTTAATCTAATCTTTAGTTCATTCGCGTAATTATCAAGATTATACACCCTATCGCAATTCGTAATTTGGTCGCCTGGTAAACTAGGTAATTTCCCAAATATTAATTCAAAAGGAGAATATTCAGTGTCTACATGAGGAGTAATATTGTATGCAAAAGTATAGTATGGTATCCATGAATGCCATTCACCTTCACTTACAAAAGATAGGAAATACTCACTTAAAACACGATGGTTCCTTTCAACGGTACCTAGAGTCTCGTGATGATAAGGTGTGGAAAATTTTTGTTCTATCTTCAATAATCCACAGATTTCTTTTAGTAATTCATTAGTAAACTCTGTTCCCCTGTCCGATTTCAGTGTTCTAAATAAACCGTATTTCAATATCAAATTTTCAACTAAGGTTTTTGCTATAGATACGGCTTCTTTTGTTTCCATGGGAGCCGCTATAACATACTTCGTCAGTTCTCATTGCATGGTCAATATGTACCTATAATCTCCAGAAGGACGTAATGGCCCAACTGTGTCGATTACAATCGTCTCAAAACTTTGTGTTGGTGTATCCGTTATGCAGAATGGTTCCCTAGTGTGTCTTACTTGCTTGTTCCTTTGGCAAAGATCACACGTTGATACATGTTTTTTTACCATCTTGTACATGTTTTTCCATATGTATTTTTGCTTTAATTTTAACAAAGTTTTTCTAACTCCGAAGTGTCCTCCGCTTGGTGTGTCGTGATATAATTCTATCAATTCTTTTTGTTTTTCTACATTCGTTATTCTTTGGGGGTCGTTGTATAACAGTATTGTGACGTCTTTAACTTTTAGTTTATTTACTTTTTCTTTCAAAACCTCATGGGTTATCATATTAAATACGTTATCACTCCTATTCAGTGCATAACTTTTGTATTTCAATTCTTCCAGTGTTGACAGTAGTTTCTTCAGTACATTATCAAAATAATGTGAATTATCGCTACATCTCACCTGTATCTCATTTAGACTCTTTTGGTCCTTAATTTTTATGCTTGTGCCTAGGTCTTTCTCTAACATAAATTTTATTGTTTTCGCGCGCTTGATGTCGTTGAAAGATGTGCATTCCCACATATTGAGTTGATCAGGCTCATTATGAGAATTGCAGTTCTCTTCGGTTGCATCAATTTCTCTATCTTTCTTACTTTTTTCATTCTGTTTTTCTGTTTTGCTTTCTTTTTCTTGCGTCTTTTTACTCATTCCCCTTGTTATCACCAGCGTTTTCTTTACCGTTTCGTCTATTTCGTGAGGTATCATTTCCTTTAATGTCTCAGAATCTATTTGAATTCTGGACAATGCATCCGCATTCGTATTATTTGCTCCTTTTTTATATACTATGTTAAAGTCGCAATCTGATAATTCTAGTCGTATCCGAGTTAACTTAGAACTGGGATTTTTGTGTGAAAACAACGATATTAATGGTCGATGGTCTGTAACCACGGTGAATTTTCTTCCGTATAGGTATGGCCTGTATGCCCCAATGTATGGCTAACAATTCTTTTTCTATGACCGGCTTGTTCTTTTCATATTTGTTGAGTGACTTACTTGCGTATGATATAGGTAGATCTTCACCTATTGGACCTTGAGATAAAACTGCCCCAAGCGCAAAATCAGATGCGTCTGTAGTTAATACAAATGGTTTTTCGAAATCAGGATATTGTAGAATGGGTGGACTAATCAAATTTGCCTTCAACCTCTCAAAAGCTACTTGACATTCCTCCGTCCATTCAAATTTAACATTTTTCTTTAAAAGATTATTCAGACAACTTGCAATATCCGCAAAATTTTTTATGAACCGTCTGTAGTAATTACAGAATGCTACAAAACGCCTGACATCATCCGCGTTTTTTGGAATGGGATATTTAGTAATGGCCTCAAATTTACCTGGGTCGGGTTTTATACCATTTGAAGTTATCAGATGACCTAAATATACCACCTCAGGTTTTAAAAAACAACACTTGCCCGCGTTCAATTTCAAGTTATATCTCGCGAGTCTATCAAACACGTTAACTAAATTCCGATTATGGTGTTTCAAACTACATCCAAAGACAATAATATCATCAACATATAAAAATGCCTCTGATTCCAATCCAGATAGAGCAATGGTCAACATACGTTGAAAACTGTTAGAAGAAATCTTAAGACCAAATGGTAGCCGTGTATACTGGTAAGGACCATCTAGGGTCGAAAAGGCTGTAAAAGGTCTTGAATCAGGTTCAAGTTCAATTTGGTGGAATGAACTTGTCATATCCAGAGTCGAAAAATACTTCGCTCTACCTAATTTGTCCAAAATGTCATCTAGCCTTGTTAGTGGGAATTTATCATTGACTATTTTGTCATTCAATTTCCTAAAATCAACTACTAGACGCCATTTTTTTAAATCGGTTTGGCCCTTTTTCGGTACCAAAAGCAATGGAGCATTATATGGACTCACGGAAGGTTCTATTATTCCCTCTCTCAATAAACCCTTCACTTGATTGTGAATTTCCTCAGTTTGTGCCTGCGGCAACCGATAATTTTTTATGTAAACTGGACTGTTACCGTTCAATTGGATTGTCTGAGAATAGAAGTTGTTAGTTGTCAGATGTTCTCCATCTAAATGAAAAATAGACTGATATTCTTTAAGTATATCAATTAATTCCCGTTTCGCGTTCTCATCATCGCTATCTATGTTAAGTTCACTCATTAATTTTTGGAATCGTTGTTCAGAATGTACTCCCTTCTGCGTACCTGTTCTATAGATATCGTAGTTCCTTAATGGAATTGTATCGACTTTGAGGTTTCTAACTACGGTTGTTTTATCCAATACATTCAGTAATCTTATATGTTGATTACCCGTTTTAGGAACAATCGAATTCGCTAAGAATATGCCGTGAGCAATTTCACGACTACAAACTACTCCGTCCTCTTCTAAATCTAGTTTAAAAGGGAGAATAACTTCGCTTCTTGGTGGAATTTTCACCCAATTTATGCCATAAGTCCTATCATGTATTGGAAATATGACTGATTCACTTCCCGCATTAACCGTTAGTATGTATTTCTCATAGTCAATATTACAATTATACTTGCAGAGGAAATCCCTACCCAGTATTCCATCAGTAGCAATTGGAAAATCATAAGCCACGAGTTGTATTTTGTGGTTAACAATAGTTTCTCCAATTGGTATCTTCACAATAGTGGATCCCAAAGACTTTATTCTGTCCTTAGAGATTCCAGTTAATAAACAATAATCATCCGGATCTTCCTCGTAGTTTCGAACAGTGTTTTCCTTGCACAGTGACACATCAGCCCCTGTGTCTATTAAAAATGTCATTACACTGTTTGTACCTTGAATATTCAATTTTATATAATTCTTTAAATCGGATGAAATATTGTAAATTTTGTGTAATTCTACTAGTTTTGGTCCGGAGAGTCTTGGTACATTAAGACTTCCGGATCTTGGGAGTTTCCCTGTTCCTGAACGTGATGTACCCTACGACTTCTGTTACCGTTTTCATTGTCATAATTATTATTTCTACGCCTACTATTTCCATTATTCTGAGCATTGCTATTGTTTCCTGATCTGCATACCTTCGCAAAGTGGTTAGGCTTCCCACACTTGTCGCAAGTTTTTCCTTGAGCATAGCATCTATCACCATGCTTTCCGCCGCAACTTCCACATTTGCTGTTATCACTGTTCCTGTTTCCGTTGGCATTGTTATTGAAGTTACTGTTGTAGCTGTTGCGTTTACCGTTTCTGTTATCATTGGTATTTCTATTGTTGTTGTCTGGACCCCTCGATCTTGCTGTCTGAAACATAATTTGGCTCTGTCTGATGTCCGCTGATGTCTCCAATGCTATCTCTATGGCTTCGTGAAGTGTTTTCTTCCTGCTGGCCTCAATCGTTCGGACTACTTCCCTGTTCTTTAATCCGTTTTTGAACGAGTTGAAAGCTATTATAGCATTCGTGTTGCTAATTATTTCCCTGCTCGCTTCGCCAAGAGCTTCCGTTTGTAGCTCGTTTAGTTCCATCATCAGGGTTTCTATTTGATCTGCAAATTTTCGTATTGATTCTGTTTGGACTATGGTTGTCAATTCGTTCAAAATGACGTTAGGAGATTTCTTTATTCCATAGGCCCGTTTTAGTGAATTTCTTAATGTTGCAACATCAATTGGTACGGCTATTTGTCTAATCTTGTTCTGTACTTTCGAGGTTAGCTTTGTTTTATATATAAAATTGAAGAATGCAGTATGTTTTTCAGGTACAATGGTTCCCTGTATTATCTCTAGATTTGCCAAAAAGATCTCAAGTTCCCCTTTTGCACCGTTAAATATTGGTATAAGCTTGGAAATAGCTGCCAATTCGGTCGTGTTAAGTACGTTGTCTGTCATCGTGTTATCTACGTCACCTGTTTCCCTTGAACCAATATCACGCGCTTGTTGCGATGATGATTGTTGATCCCTTTGTTCGTGTAACCTAAGAATTTCTAACGCTTCACCCTTTAATTTGCCAAATTTTTCTACATTACTATCCCTATCTACTTTCGATATTTTCGGATCTTTCAATATTTCTATGGTTTGTAATTCTAATCTTTCCACCTCTTTTCGTTTTGCGACTAAGGTGTCCGCTGTATAAACTTTGCCTATTGATTTTCTGACGTTTGATATTAATGTTTCTATCTGTTTATATATATTATCCATCAAAGATCACTACAGCAATATACCATTCATGAAGATGTGAGATGATTTAAAAAAAGGTTTATAAGTGATATATCATTTTTGGGTTTATATACTACTTTATGTTTTATATAATTTTAAAATATTCTATTTATTGGATAACAATATATTTTTTTTTTTTGTAATAGCTTTCTATGTTTAACAGTTATGCAATATTATTTATATTAGTTTTTAGGCGGCATGAAATAACTCCCCAGGAAATAAGTCCCCAAAAAAATTATGAAATAAATCCCCAATTTTTAGGGACTTATTTCATATGAAATAAATCCCCAATTCTTAAAATGAAATAAATCCCTAATGAAATGAAATAACTCCCAAAATCAAAATGAAATAAGTCCCCAATATTTAGGGACTTATTTCATATGAAATAGTTCCCCAATTCCAGAAATGAAATAAGTCCCCAATATAATACATATTGTTCAGTTTTGGTTGGGCGCAAAGACTTTTTCCTCTATGGTATAACAAACACCGGCTTCGCTAACTAAAGCATTTCTGCATAGCCGGCCTTTGGCCGGGCTCAAGGATTTTCTCCTCTATAGTATTCCAAACACCGGCTTCGCTAACTAAAGCTTTTCTGCATAGCCGGCCTTCGGCCGGGCGCAAGGATTTTTCCCCTATATTGTATTCCAAACACCGGCTTCGCTAACTAAAGCTTTTCTGCTAACCCGGTCTTCGGTCGGGCACAAGGCATTAGTTAGCGAAGCCGGTGTTTGTTATACTATAGAGGAAAAAGTTCTTGCGCCCGGCCAAAGGCCGACTTAACAGAAAAGCTTTAGTAAGCGAAGCCGATGTTTGAAATACCATAGAGGATAAAATCATTGCGCCCGGCCGAAGGCCGGCTATGCAGAAAAGCTTAAATTAGCGATTCGGGATTTTCGAATTCGAAATTATAAAGTTCGGGACTTAGAGATTCCGAGTTCTGAAATTCAGAACTTAAAAATAATCCCAATTTTTTTAGGATTCTGAAATTATGGTTTTTGATACTTAGTCCCTTTTTTATGTTTGGTAAACGTATGCAGTGAATATAACAAAACACAATTTGTCATCATTATGACTTTTAAAATATGTAATTTAAAAATTAAATAAGTCCCCAAAATAGTTTTAGGGACTTATTTCATTTCAGATTTTTGGGGAGTTATTTCATATGAAATAACTCCCTAAAATAAATAATGAAATAACACCCCAAAAAAAAGAAAAAACCCCCCAAAAATCGTTTTTGTTGTTCTCTGTACAAATTTTTGGGGGGTTATTTCATATTTTTTTTGGGGCGTTATATTTTGGGGGGTTATTTCATGCCGCCTAGTTTTTACCATGACTCTATTAATTTGCTTCTTCACATAATTTTTTACATATTTAATCAGTACGTTAAAAGTGAATAAAATGCATATTAAAATTGCTAATTCAATACTGATGCTAATGGCAGGAGGTGCATTAGCTGTTGCTGTTACGACTTCTTTAATTTTATTCTGGGTATTCCCCATTTGATCTAAAACTTTTTTTTTTGAACACTTTTCTTTTAAACACTATTTCTATATCTTTTTTTTTTTTGTTTTGTGTGTGTATATTTCTTCTTTTGCACTGTATAAAATTAACCACCTCTACTTTATAGGTTTTTTTTTTCTTTTTTTTTTTAAAAAAATTGTCTTTAGACGACTTACATATGCTTGTTGCGTTCTCTGGTTATATATGTTTATTGTAGCTTACTTCTCTTCGTTGCCGTTGTTGATGAAGAATACCATTCGCTGCTATAGTTAATGCTGATGAGATAAAATATTTCCCCCTTCTTTTTTTTTTTTTGTTACGGATGTTGATGATGAATGAAATTCGCTGTTAAAGTTGATGTTGATGAACAAAGTTTTGCTACCTTTGCTGGGCTAGTAATCATAAGCTGGTACTACTGTTGAGAGAAGAGACTTGGCTTGTCTTCTCCTTCTAGTTCTGGCTTTGAACTAGGACTTCCATCAATGTTCCAAGTTTTTTCCCAGGATCGCCATATGGTAGGTTTCGAGTAAGGAATAAAAGCAGTTTAGTTTTGGCTTTTCTTAATTTTATTTATTTTACACTATTAGTTATTCCATTCACGTTGATATTAACACTAATACTAACTTTACAAAATAATTTACACTATCTTATATACTAAATTATAGTCTTAGAATTACATTACCTAAAATGCTACAGCAGCAATTCCAACGACCTAGTTGCACATTTGTGACACACATGTTTCAAGTACTTTTCCGGGTGGTCAAGATGACAAACAGACATACACCCAAACGTTTTATGATGCCGTCATAAACGTATCGCAAGTATACAAAACAATTGTAACAAGAAACCCTTTTAGTTATTTTATTTTGGGTTTTTGGACATACACATTTAATTGTTTTGTTTGTTTATAATTTACCATGTGTGGTTCAATGTCAATTGTGCAGTTTCAAATAACTGTAGAACAAAGTCGTGGTATTGCTTAGTATTCATGCATTTATATGAATACTACAGTATGCATATACTACACATAAGTAAAAATAAATGAATAGAGTCAAATTTTTTAGAAATGACTTTATACACTACCAGACTATTATATTGTATAAAGTCATTTCTAAAAAATTTTAAGGAATAGAGCTATTACAAAAAGCTTTATAAAATACATAACTGAAATTTAACTCATAGAATAAATTCGAAAAATGAAAAATGTTGAATATAATAAAGTTGCTTATGAAAAAGAAATAATTCCCAATATCTATTAATTATATTTTTAGCTCAAAAATAAATCGGTTATCGCATTTTCATCCTAAATATTTAAAATTGCTTTGATATTTCAATAAATTTCCATTTTACAACGTTTTTTGCTTCTCATGTTAACTGTGATGTTATATTATTTCTCATTTAAGATGACGATATGTGTTCTTTTATTTGTTTTTTTTTCAATAATTTTTGACTTCAAAACAAAACAACACATACATTTTGGTTCACCAGTCAAGAAATAATTTTACAAAAACAAAACACACACAGACTAATCGTGCTGCCCAGCGAGAAAAATTGCAAGCGATTTCCCTTTTTAGGCATTTAAAAAGGTTTGCAATTGAATTTTTAGTAAACTTTTGCTCTTTCTTCCACTCTGCCTTCTTTGAAAAGGTCTTTTAGAAAGGTTTTTATTAAATATTTTAAAAATTCAAATTTTCTATTCTAAGATAAGGTCTGTCGAAATCGTTTTTTTAGCATTATTAGCCACAACAATTAAATTGGGATAATGCTTAATTCTTAAATCTTTTTAGAAGGTCTTCCAGAAGCCTCTCAGAGAACTTTTAACTCGCATCTATCAACATATATGTGCGTGTACGCGTGTGTGTATGGATGTACATGGCAAATCAAAAAGTATAAACAAACTAAAAGAAGTCTTGTTTTTCTTGTTAAAAACACATTTAATAATATGTGTTTTATTGTTGTGCAGATGAAACTATGTCGATTTGCACCGAAGTTCAAATGCTGTTATTGTCTAAATTTAAACAATTGTAGGAATATAAAAAATAGTTTTTCTAAGAAAATTAACTGCTTTGCTTATAAAATATATTTTAGGTTTACTAAAAATTAAACTTGTATTTTTTTTAAATTATTAAACTGCTTCCCACGAAAAATCCAATATTATTTATTATTACAACAAATAATTTTTACATATTATAAAAAATAATCAGGCTTTGGAAGTCTGACTTTTAGAAGTTCGTAAAGTTCTTATAAAGGTCTGCAAAAATATTTTTACAGAAAAAAAATATATATATGTGTTCCTCTAACTCCCATTGGAGCATAGGGCGTCAATAACAACTGATCGCCAGCGGACCCGATTTTGTGCCGTTGATCTTAGCTCGTTCCAAGATAGGCCAAGACTGTTCATCTCAGTTTCGGTGGAACGTCGCCACGTTGTACGTGGTCTGCCAGGTTGTCGGCCAGATTGTTGAAATGGGTTCCATCGAAGTGCCTGTTTGGCCACGTTGTCGTCGTTTCGTCGTAGTGTATGACCAATCCATTGCCACTTGCGCTTCCGTATTTCAATTTCTATCGGAATCTGTCTTGACTGCACTAATAGGTCGGCATTAGAGACTGTCCGAGGCCAGAAAATGCGAAGAATTCTTCTGAGACTGCGGTTGACAAATGTTTGTAGGCGGTGGGTAATAATATTTGTAACTTTCCAGGTTGTGCATCCGTAGAGAAGTACCGATTTGACATTTGCTTCGAAAATTCTAAGCTTAGTGCTAAGACTTATTTTGTTGTTTTCCCATATTGGGGCTAATAAGCCAAAGGATGATCTTGCCTTGTTTATTCTACTCTCTACATCTAAGTCGGCACCTCCATTTTCGTCAATCTCACAACCCAGGTAGCAAAAGTTGGGCGTGTAGTCGTAAATTTGGTCGCCTATATTTAGTGTTGATGGAGAGTCAACTCCTACACTCAGTGCCTTTGTTTTTCCCGTATTTATTTTAAGACCTGTACAGCGCAGTTTGTCTTGCAAATTGAGTGTTGTCTGTTTTAGATCACAAAGTCTGTGCGAAAGTAAGCATATGTCATCTGCGTATGCCAAGTAGTTCAGGTATTTGTTGTTGATTTGCCACTGGATACCATGGCTGCTATTTTCTATGGAACTTAGAACATCTTCTATCACGACAAGGAATAACAAAGGAGACAATATACATCCCTGGCGAACTCCACTTTGCACCATAAATAGGTCAGATAGCTTCCCCTTGTGAAGAACGAAACATCTGGCTTGGTTATAACTTTCCTTGATCAGCGATATCAGTTTTTCCGGTATACCTCTTCTTTGCAAAGCTAACCATATGAACTCCCGGTTAATACTATCGAAAGCTTTTTCAAAATCAATAAAAAGAAGATGGAGCTTGGAGTTGAATTCCACACACTGCGCTGTGATTATTCGTAAGGTGTTGATATGATCCGCACAGGAATATCCACTGAGAAAACCGGCTTGGCATGAGCTGATGGTATTTTCTAGGTGCTCTTTAACGCGATTAAGGATTATTTTTGCAATTATCTTTGCTATGGTTGGTAACACACATATGCCTCGCCAATTGCTGCAGTTCTTCAGGTCTCCTTTCTTTGCAATCTTGACTATTATACCATCCTTCCATTCGTCTGGAAAGGACTCAATTTCCCACGATTCACATATAAGGGGGTGTAGTAGTTCAGCCGTAAGGTTTGGATCGCATTTATATATTTTAGCTGGGATACCATCAGAACCCGCAGCTTTGCCATTTGGAAGCTGTTTTATAGCTGCTATGGTTTCTGCAAGGCTTGGGGGCGAGATTCGAATCCTAGGGTTTGTTGCAGTGATAGAACTTGCGAAAATAGGTGGTTGAGCTGCAGGATCAATCATGTTGTTTAATACCGTAGAAAAATGTTCTTTCCATCTTTGGAGTTGTTCCTGGTCAGTGATGGGTAGATTTCCACTTATGTCACGTACTGGGTGTTCGGTACGCATTCTTTGCTCTGCAAGTTTTTTCGTAATCTCAAAAACAGTTCGCGTATCGCCAGAGTTTGCTGCATTTTCGGCCTCTTCTGCAAGGCTGTCTATGTGCTTTCATTTATCTCGTCGCACTGCTCGCTGTACCGTCTTGTGATATTTACGATATTTGGCTTCTAAACTACTTTTTTCATCACAGTCCGCGGAAGCATTCATTTTCTCTTTTAAAGCTTTACGTTCGGAAATTAAGTTCCAAGTGTTCTCAGACATCCACACTTGTCTTCCTTTGGGAGCTGGGCCTATGGTGTGATCTGCGCAGGATCTGATGGTGTTTTTAACGTGGTCCCATTTAGAGTTGACAGACGCATACGGAAGTGCATCATTGTTTTGTGCCACAGCATTGCGTAGCTGAGCGCTAAAGTTGTTTCGGACATTGATGTTTTTTAAGCGCCCGATATCGTACTTCCTAGGCCGGATGTTTTGCCTTTTCTGTTGAATTGCGGCAGTACGTAAACGAATTTTGGCCACCACTAAGTAGTGGTCCCGAGATTGGCCAATGTCAGCCCCTCTTTTGCTCCTTACATCGAGAAGACATTTCTTAAAGCGATGGCTGATAGCACAATGGTCGATTTGGTTTGCGGTGCTATACCTATCGTGTGACATCCAAGTTACCTTATGACAATCTTTGTGTTCAAAAAGGGTGCCTCCGATCACAAGTTTTCTAGCATTGCCAAAATCAATGAAGCGTTCGCCGTTGTCGTTTCGAGTACCAAGGCCATGCCTGCCCATTACGTGCTTCAGTGATTCGTTATCAGAAGCAACCTTGGCATTTAAATCTCCCATAACGATAACAATATCACCCCGTGGAATGGCATCATAAGTTTTATTAAGCTGGCTGTAAAACGTGTTTTTAACCTCGTCTGTGGCACTTTCTGTGGGAGCATAGCACTGTATCAAAGATATATTTCTTACTCTGGATGCAAAGCGAGCAAGAATAAGTCTGTCCGAGACAGGTTTCCAGGTAACTAAGCTTTTATGTGCATTTGTTGTCATCATTATTCCCACTCCGGATTCGTGGCTGCTGCCCGTTTCCCTCCCGGAATAAATCATAACAGTCTGGGATGTAGTTGACGAGTATTCTCCAGAGCCTGTCCAGCGGATTTCACTCAAGCCTAAGATGGCAAGGCCGTATCGCTGCATTTCACGTTCAACTTGCATGTACTTGGCATTCATACCTGAGTTGATGTTGTCAGTATCTCTTAGCGTTCTTACGTTTCAGTATCCAATCGTAGTCCTTGTTCTATATGCAAAGGTCGTCAACGAGGGTTTCGGTTTTCCATTTAGAGGCTGTTTAATTAGCGATTCGGTAGCAATTTGTGATTCGGGAATGTGGGCTGCTAACCCTCATCCCCTAGATTGGTGATAGGGCTGCTATTACAAAATAAAGCAATGAAAATAAAAAATTTATTGTTGAGCAATGCGTTAATTGAACCAAAATTTAAATTTATTCTTTTTGGTTTGCGAAGAATAACGTATGTTATAAGCACAGCATGGAGATTTTAAATTTACTAGTCCTTATATTATGACGGAAGCAATACACATGGGAAACATTTAAATACCTTCAAATCATATTTCGTTGACTCGTCTATATCCTTGTTTATCCAGGTATACCATGAAAAAGCTTTCTTTATTTCGCTAAAAGATATTTTGCAGTGTATGAATGTAGTTGCATAAGAATGGCAGGATCGCCATGTAGTGTAGGAAGTTGTAGTGTGTGTGAAAAGTTGTTATTTTTCCCTATAGCCCAATTTAGTTTTATGCAGGTACCAGCTTAATGGTCAGGCGTTCTTTGGAACTGCCAAATAAGAGACTAAAATAAATTAAACTAGGCAACAAGTGCCACTTTGCGTTTTCTAAATTAAAGTCTGATTTTATTATAATTTGTTTGAGCTTATATACTAGTTTACAAAATTAGTATTAACCTTTCTAACTTATTAAAAGATACAACTATTTCTTCTTTCTCTAACAATACCATGAAGTTTCATATTCACATTTCCATCCAGTCATTGCATTTTGTATTTAGACACTCCGAAATTGTGTCACTCACATTCTGATTGTTTGAGTCACTGGGTAAATGCCGTTATTTGATCTTTTATGTATGGCATTTACCCTACAGTAATTGGGGTGACATGTATGGATTTTAGAGTGGCTATTGGGTAAGCAGTGGACACTTATAAGGTACACTACAATCATTTCACACAGCAGAAACCTGAATTTTGCACCACTCGGAAATACTTTGTTACCATAGTACTTTGCTAATGTTTCACACACGCCCTAACTACTTACTACGAGTATTTAGGAAATCATTTTACTTATAGGCTCTTAACAAGTTTAATTGTTAAAAATTTAAAATGTTTCAGTATGTAATCAATGATTGATGATCACAGGATCAATGCGCTCCACTCCCACCAGGGCGCTGTTTACAATGCTAAACTGGCTGCCGGTGGACATCATGGCCAGACGGATGGCTCTTTGTTCGGCGAGTCGGTTGAACGCGGCACACTGGCCTGTTGGGACTCATGCTAGAAGAATGGGTCTGGTATTCAATGACTACTGTAGAAGTTGTCATGATGAGGAAGAAGAAGAAACTGTGCTTCACTTTCTCTGTCAATGCCCTGGGCTACGGGGCATCAGGGGAAAATACCTGGGAGAACCGGTGTTTTCCTGTTTGGAGGATCTATCAGAAATAGAACTAAAATTGCTTCTTCTCTTCATTAGGAAGACGAATTGGCTCAACACTGCAGTGACGCCATCTGAGTAACTGCTCTCTGGGATGGGCATTGGCGCTGGGTATCACAAAGGGACCGCTATAGGACCCAAGTGAGCTGTCTCCTGATGGCTGCCCATGGAACCTAACCTAACCTACTGTAACGAACCTTCTCGGCTGGGGTATAAGTCGCCAGTTAACCACGGTCCAGTCACAATAAATATCTTATTTGTGACCTCTTAAAAGAAACACTCACACGTTTACTTTCAAATAGCGCTTTATTTACAAAATAAAAAGGGAAAAAAAACTACGAATACTTCTACACTTGACACGACCACCCTGGCTACACGGACACGGGGTTGGCCCTACGATCGGCACGCTCGCTTTACGAACACGGTGTTGGTCGTACGGTCGGCACGCTCGCTTTACGAGCACGGAGTTGCCCGTACGATCGGCACGCTCGTCTATTTGGACAGTGGTAGGTAGGTATTGCACGCGCTCAACTAATGCCCAGTAAAGCCCCAAAACGACAGTGAATCTGCGGGATAACCACGGAAACGCTGCGTTGAGTTGCTCGTAGTCGTACACCTGCGGCATAACCACGGGCGAACTACTACGCTCGGCTTTCGGCGCTGACGTAGGGATAGATTGAGAAACCTGCGGGATAACCACGGGAGTTCCAATCCCTCCTACACCAACCCCTAACACGGACGGAGGCCCAGTGAAGCCACCAAACGACAGTGAATCTGCGGGATAACCACGGAAACGCTGTGTTAAGTGACTCGTAGTCGTAAACCTGCGGGATAACCACAAGAACACCACTACGCTCGGCCTTTGGCTCTGGGGTAGCACTAGATTGAAAACCTGCGGGATAACCACGGGAAGTTCAAATAGTTCTACCCAAGTACCAACCACAAAAAGAAAACAAAATACACTACCAATGACTACAGCGGGATAACCACCGTAGTTTCTGACTTACCTACCACTGCGCTCGACACCGACTGATCCTGATCATAGCTGCCAGATAAAAATGGTCGAAAATCGTCAAATTTCGAGGAAAAAACCGTCAAAATCGTCAAATTGACTAAGCTAAATCGTCATTGTAAAAAACCACTAACTTTAAATAAGTTTTGAAAATGAAATGCTATTTTTAGTTTCCGTTGCTAATGAAATTTTAATAATACATTCTGCCTGTTTTTGAAATTAAATAAAAATTGTCATTTAGAAACTTATTATTGAAGTTACACAACCAATTTATCAAGAGTATTGGCATTCATAGGAAATATAAGAACATAAACTAAAGCCAAGAAATATCCAATTCCTATTTTTAACATCGAAAATCCTGCTTAAGAACTTAGGTCTGGTAAACAGCAATTAAATCAGACTTTCTGGAAGAAAAGTTTCATAATATGAACGCAGACTAAAGAGAGTGGTTTTAAAATGCCTGTAAAAAAGCAGTGCTAACTGATCAAATAGAACTTTTAAAAATATGCATCGTGCGAAAAAAATCATATATTATATGATGAACAGCTAAAGCATGAAAATTACTGCCAATCAAATAATGCAAAAAACTCAAATTATCTAAGGAGCTTAAATAAAATGTGAAATTATATTAAAACCGTTTGTAAATTTGAACCAAATTTGTCATATGAAAAATCGTCAAATTTAGGGTATAAATCGTCCTATCGTCAATAGACCATTTTTATACCCAAAAATCGTCAAAATGACGATAAATCGTCAAATCTGGCAGCTATGATCCTGATTTCTATTTGTGCTCGCCTTTTATACTTTTCTCGTCATCGTATGTTTCAGGTGGTTGCATCAATCCAGCTGTTCTATTTAGTTTGCTGCTGCTACTGGCCGCTAGTGGCGCGTGTGGTTGTACCTGATATCTGCCGGTAGAGGTCGCCCTAAATGGCCGTTAATTCAAACGCTCATACTTAAGTTAAATGCAAAAATTCACAGTGTTAATCATACAACAAAGTTATACCAATTTAAGAAAAAAAATACAAAAGACTTAATGCTTATGCTAGTAGTAACTATTAATACTACAAAAGTAACACAAATACACCTGTTTCATGTAATATCAATTTACAAGAAAATTAAGGTAAGAACTTCGTACAAAATAATCCAAATTCTTAAAAAGAAATATAAAAAATATATAAAAAATATAAGTATATTATGTAGATGGTGTGGGTGGAAACAAGGGTCTCCGACTTCCATCGTCACACATCCCCTCTTCGTCACGGGCGGGGAACCTCCCTCTCACGGCAGAGCCTCTACTTGCACGTTCCCTCCCTTCGAGATCTTGACCCGGTACGTCTTCTGGCCGCTATGGTGGATGAACTTTAGCCGGTGCCCGGGCTGGCGTGCCTGCATTGAAGTCTCCACGATGTATGTTAGGTCGTCCGGCCATGTTTCGGCCTTGATTCCTTTCCCGTCACCCGGCGACCCGTTGACTTCTGGAATTGGCACCGCTGGCGTGCGATCTGGGCTATCGAGTGCCTGGGTCGCAGTTACAGACGGCGGCATAGGGGCAATAGCTGGGCGGTGGTCGTCAGGGGGTGATGGAGTCGTTTTGATACTCGTGAGGCTTGATGGGTTTACTGCGTCTAGCGATAAGGAGGTATAGATGGACAGGGATGGAGAAGCAGGCGCCAACTGATCCGAGGAACTGCATGATAAGCGCCGGACGGGCCATCCCCACATCTCGGTTTCGTCTTCCTCTGGGATTTTGGTCAACATTTCACCTGCCGGCTTCTGTTGATTCACCTTAAATTGTTGACAGGACTGGCAATATCTTACGTGCTTTCTTACATCACGGGACATTCCTGGCCAGTAATAACGACTTGCAACACGGAGGATCGTCTTTCGCACCCCCAGATGCCTGGCTATGGGATTATTGTGGTTTTCCTCTAGGACGCGCATCCTGTCTTGAGAGGCCACACATAGCTTCCACGGCGTGCTGTCCTCGTCGTTCATCTGTCGTGGGAAATTTCGGTATAGCTGGTTGTTGATTAGCGCGTAATCAGCTTATTTGTCAGGGTTTTCGTGGACCTCACGAATCCACCTGTCGAGCCATTTGCATTTGCGCGTGGGAACGTTGCAGACAGCGTGCAGCTCCATTAATTTCGGGTGTTCTGCTGTCACTGGCTCTGCATGCTGCTCATCGCACGCAATTGCCACCCCACAGGTGAGGTTACACCCGGTATACTCTCCATATCTTCCGCCATACGTATCAATTCGGCGAGGGACCCAAAATCGTTTCGCCTGATGTACCATTTGTATTTCGGCTGGAAATTCTGAAAGATGCGTTGGAGCTTCTGGTCCGCCGTTAAACTTGAGTGCCGCATCAGGGTTTGGATTTCTAGCACATAGTCCTTAAACCGCTCTTCCGGTTGTTGCAACCGGGCTCGGATTTCGTCCTCCAACCGCTCGAAATACCTGGTAGGGAGAAAGAAGGACAAGAAATCGGTTCTAAACGCAGACCATACCTGCCAGTGGGCGTTATTGTTCCGGTACCATGCCAGAGCTCGTTCACATAAAATTCCGGGCATGATCCGGGGTAGGTGATCCAACATCACCTCATAACTCACCGCCAGTTCTTCTACTCGTTCAATAAAGGGTAGAGGCTCGTTATTACCATTGTAAGAGAGGCCCCACTTCTGCACCTGGTCCATGAGATGACCCCTGCCGCTCACATTAGGGATTTGAGTACCTTCCGCCGGCTCATGGATCCCCGACGGGTTATCTTCCCTTTTATTTTTCGGCTGTGGTGACTTCAGGGTACTCCCTCCGGGTACCGTCAGCAACTTCCAGCTTCAAATTGTTCCTGCAAGGCCTGCAACCGCGGGGTGACCTCCGAGCTGTGTCCGCCACCAATGAATTGGGCCAGACGTTTACGTAATTCGTCTACAGAACCGGTGGTGTCCAATGAAAACTCTTGCATGATCTCCACCAACTCCTCTCGCTTAAGTGGATATATCCACCCAGTCTTCACCATGTCACTTTTTTTTTTTTTTGTACAAAGTTTTTGTTTTACTTGCTACCAGTCTTGCGGTTTTTTTATTATTATTATTTTTTTTTCACTTTGTCCTTATTTTTATCTTAACTAAATGTCCCTAATTTTGTGTTTCTACACTTTGTTTTACTTATTGTTGAATTTTTCCGTTTCGCAACTCACGCGCTTACCGAATTCAACCGCTAGTGTGTGTGTGTGTGTTTTTTTTTTAAGAGGTCCCTGCTCGGGAGCCAACTGTAACGAACCTTCTCGGCTGGGGTATAACTCGCCGGTTAACCACGGTCCAGTCACAATAAATATCTTATTTGTGACCTCTTAAAAGAAACACTCACACGTTTACTTTCAAATAGCGCTTTATTTACAAAATAAAAAGGGAAAAAAAAAACTACGAATACTTCTACACTTGACACGACCACCCTGGCTAAACGGACACGGGGTTGGCCCTACGATCGGCACGCTCGCTTTACGAACACGGTGTTGGTCGTACGGTCGGCACGCTCGCTTTACGAACACGGAGTTGCCCGTACGATCGGCACGCTCGTCTATTTGGACAGGTATTGCACGCGCTCAACTAATGCCCAGTAAAGCCCCAAAACGACAGTGAATCTGCGGGATAACCACGGAAACGCTGCGTTGAGTTGCTCGTAGTCGTACACCTGCGGGATAACCACGGGCAAACTACTACGCTCGGCTTTCGGCGCTGACGTAGGGATAGATTGAGAAACCTGCGGGATAACCACGGGAGTTCCAATCCCTCCTACACCAACCCCTAACACGGACGGAGGCCCAGTGAAGCCACCAAACGACAGTGAATCTGCGGGATAACCACGGAAACGCTGTGTTAAGTGACTCGTAGTCGTAAACCTGCGGGATAACCACGGGAACACCACTACGCTCGGCCTTTGGCTCTGGGGTAGCACTAGATTGAAAACCTGCGGGATAACCACGGGAAGTTCAAATAGTTCTACCCAAGTACCAACCACAAAAAGAAAACAAAATACACTACCAATGACTACAGCGGGATAACCACCGTAGTTTCTGACTTACCTACCACTGCGCTCGACACCGACTGATCCTGATTTCTATTTGTGCTCGCCTTTTATACTTTTCTCGTCATCGTATGTTTCAGGTGGTTGCATCAATCCAGCTGTTCTATTTAGTTTGCTGCTGCTACTGGCCGCTAGTGGCGCGTGTGGTTGTACCTGATATCTGCCGGTAGAGGTCGCCCTAAATGGCCGTTAATTCAAACGCTCATACTTAAGTTAAATGCAAAAATTCACAGTGTTAATCATACAACAAAGTTATACCAATTTAAGAAAAAAAAATACAAAAGACTTAATGCTTATGCTAGTAGTAACTATTAATACTACAAAAGTAACACAAATACACCTGTTTCATGTAATATCAATTTACAAGAAAATTAAGGTAAGAACTTCGTACAAAATAATCCAAATTCTTAAAAAGAAATATAAAAAATATATAAAAAATATAAGTATATTATGTAGATGGTGTGGGTGGAAACAAGGGTCTCCGACTTCCATCGTCACACTACGCGTACTTTGTTATCCTTCCCATATATTACTTTTATTATGCGTCATAGACGCCACTCAGTGGGTGGCAATAAATCATCTTTGACTACAACGAAGTCATTAGGTTTAATGTTATGTTGTTCAGTTTTCCATTTCATTCTTCGTTGAAGTTCAGTGACATATTCGTTTTTCCAACGGCTTGCAAAGATATGTTGAATAGCCTTCAGACGATTCCATCGTTTGATGTAGTTTAAACTCTCTAACGGGAGTCTATAAAGGTGACGACAAAGGGAAGCCTCAAGCTCCGGCGACTACCACCACCACAACAACAGCATCAACGGAGCATATGGAAGACGATTCTGCTACGTCATCGGCCAATGAAGACACCCAATCGGTCAGTGGACTTGTGGGTGACTTCTTTGGTAAGATGGGAGTAGCGGATGATGAGGACATCCTTCTGGAATCGGACGACGATCCAGAGGATGCCAACGTCACAGTCGTCCATAGTGATGAGCTATGATGAAGGTGACACAAATCAACCTTCATCATTCCAAAGCGGCGTCAGCTGCCCTTCTCCTCCGATTAGCTTCAGGCACGGAGGAGCTTATATGCATCCAAGAACCATTGTTGTATAGAGACAGGGTTTGCGGACTAAGATTAGACGGTTACAGTACTCTGTACGCAGCCGATCAAGGTAAGACCAGGGCTTGTGTTATGGTCAAAAACATCCTTAAAGCTTTCATTCTTTCTGATTTTAGCGATAAGGACACATGCACTGTCGCAGTAGAATGCAAAACCAGTACAGTCTGGTTTATGAGCTGCTATATGGCACACGACCAGGGTGCTAACCCTCCAAACTCCACAACCAGGAAGGCGATGTCGTACGCTAAAAGGCACAACATCCCCCTAGTAATATGTGCTGATGCGAATGCACACCATACCGTCTGGGGTAGCTCAGATGTCAATCCACGGGGTGAGTCGCTTTTGGACTTCATAGTAGAAAACGAACTAACAGTAGTTAATAGGGGTAGTGAGCCCACCTTTATTGTGACTAACAGAAGGGAGGTTCTTGATATTACGCTTATTAGTGATAAGTTCGCGGATATGATTAGCGATTGGAACGTGTCTAAGGACTGTTCCTTCTCTGACCACATGTATGTTGATTTCAATTTTTCCTTTAGACTTGATTCAGTTAAACCCTACACGAACAGAAGAAGGACCAACTGGTCTATCTATGCGAGTGTACTCGGGGACAAGCTGCCTATGTGCCCAGTTCTCATAGACAGTGTGGCCATGCTCGACTCCGCAGTGGAGTCATTGACCGGTGCCTTAGTGGAGGCAACAAACGAAGCCTGTAGAATAATTGACAGGAGGGGCAAAGCTAAGCCCATATGGTGGAATGCGGAAATTGCTGAAAAACGCAAGGAAAGCAGGAAGCTCTTTAATGAGGCAAAACGTAATGGTGTTTGGAACAATTACAAGTCCTCAGTTAATGGATTCAAGAATCTTATTAGGAAGGCCAAGAGACAGTCATGGAGGAAATTCTGCAGTGACGTGGAAAACTCCTCGGAGACAAGTCGGCTTCGTAAGATTTTATCCTCTAATCCAGCTATTCCATCATATATACGGAAGATGGATGGATCCTGGACCACAAACAGTCGGGACACCCTTGAGGTCCTGATGAATACACACTTCCCAGGTTGCACTGATGATGTGCCTAGGGAGGAAACTTTTAGTGGCGCTCGGGATATCTCTAATATTCCGATAACTCGCCATCGTGTGGAATGGGCGGTCAAAAGCTTCCATCCCTTTAAATCTCCAGGCCCGGATGGCATTATCCCAGCGGACCTACAAAATAACCTGGGAATATTGATGCCATGGCTCTTGGCAATATTTAGAGCCTGCCTGAGTCTCTCACATGTCCCAGCAACGTGGACATCATATAAGATCGTCTTCATCCCCAAGAGTGGGAAGACATCTCACACTATGGCTAAAGACTTTAGACCAATTAGTCTATCCTCCTTTCTACTGAAAACACTGGAGAGGATTTTGGATATTCACATCAGATCATCACTAGGACCCAATTCCCTGTCACCGGCTCAGCACGCCTACACGAAGGGAAGGTCCACTGAAACTGCGTTTCACTCATTGGTGGGCCACATAGAGAGATCCCTGTATTACAAGGAATTGGCTTTAGTTGCATTCCTGGACATTGAGGGCGCTTTCAACAATGTTTAACCTGAATCGGTTATCTTGCACTTCAGGCGTATCGAATCCAACTTGGGCGCCTCGAACATTTCAAAGGTTGCGACTAGGGGCACCCCGCAAGGTGGTGTACTGTCACCTTTACTTTGGAATCTGAATATAAATACCCTACTCAGAGCCATGGAAAGGACGTGCTGCAGAACAGTTGCATATGCGGATGACGTTGCAGTTGTGGCTATGGGTAAAGAGCCCAGACTTTTGTCTGAACTAATTGAGTCCGCATTGGACGTCCTAACAAAATGGTGCCAGGGATGTGGACTGGATGTAAATCCCGCCAAAACAGAACTGGTACTTTTCACAAGGAGATACAAAATTCCCAAATTTAATACCCCGAGGATAAAAGGGGTGTCACTGGAACTGTCTGACAGCGCCAAGTATCTTGGGCTAATATTGGACAGTAAACTGAACTGGAGGATGAACACCAGCTCCAGGACTAATAAAGCGGCTACTGCATTATATTGCTGCAAAAGGGCCATTGGCCTAAACTGGGGAATTAACCCGAGGAATCTATACTGGCTATACGAATGTGTCATTAAACCCATTCTCTTCTACGGGGCAGCAGTTTGGTGGCCGGCGCTCAAGGCGAAGAGTCATCAAACCAGGTTTGAACGTACAATGAGAATGGTGGCGATAGCGGTAACAGGTGCCATTAGAACAACCCCCTCTAAGGCATTGTTTACGATTCTAAACTGGTTACCACCAGACATTTTGGCGAAAAGGTTAGCTGCGAACGCGGCGGTAAGACTAAGGGCCACCGGAGCATGGAGAGATTATAATATCGGACATGCTAACATTCTGAATGATATCAATTGGCACATGGATGTTGATTATGTCACACCCGAGCCAATCTTTGATCCTGGCTTCACGGTAAGCATTGTGGATAACGTGGTCCACTATGATGACCTGCAAATCCCCGCGAATGCGATTCGAATCTTCACGGACGGGTCTAAAACACTGTATGGTGTCGGTTCTGGCATATACTCCGAGCAGCTAAACTGGAGCATTCCTATAAGGCTGCCGGACCACTGCAGTGTCATCCAGTAGCTCGTTTCTGTATTTCTCGCATCGCAAATTTTCTCATATTAAGTGTGAAACAAAAAATTCCATCGTTTCTCGATTTGTGAGAAAAAAGTGTTTCTGTATTTAAATGCGAGAACAGACAACACAGATTTTGTTTTAACTGGAATACTTCCAGTAATTAAGTGTCAAATGCAAGCGAAACGTCAACGAAAGAAATATATATAATAAAAATAAGGCTGCCAGATTTAAAGATTTATCGACATTTTGACGATTTTTTTTTTGTTCCAAAATTGGCAAAGTGACAATTTGCTGATTTTTTTCTAGTGACGATTCAGTCTTTGAAATAAAACAATTTTAAATAGTTTTATATGTTTGTGTATTAGGCACCACAGAAAACCGATATCTTTAAAAACAAGGCAGATTAAAAATGTATCGGCAAAAGCAAAATTTCGAACGGAAACTGCTTAATTTTTATTTGCTTGGATTATTTAATACATTTGTTTGTGTGATCAAAAGATTAAACTTTTACCCCATTTTTTCCTTTTACTTTGTCCAAATGTGTTTATTTTATTTCAATATGATATTTTGTCACTCCTTTGTGTGATTTCTGCAGGAAAAAATAACAATCTGAAATTTTAAACTGTTATCGGATTAAGGAAAAATAAAATAAATAATTTTATTTAAATAGACCTCAAGCTTATGTATGTATAAAATATATATTTTACCAATGAACTTAAGGTTTTTTTTTATTATATTTTTTGATATATGATAAAAATTTGTGATTATGTGATAAAAATCGAACAGAATTAATTTTAAATTGTCCGAACAAAATAGACGATTTTTTTATTTTTTCTTAGGATATTAACGTTTTTTCACAAATTTATCTGGCAGCCCTGCATAAAACAAACACAATGAAAGGCTAAAAAATTAATATAACAAAATATAACAGTTGTGTTTTATATACTTATGTTTATCATTTAAATTCTTTCTTTTCAAATAAAAAAAAAATAATACACATTCTTGTGTACATACACACATAATTTGGGCTCCATTTTTTTAATTTTTTTTTCTCGCATCAATTTCAAATATGACTTATTTTGACAGTTCTTGTGAGAAACTTTTTGCAAAATATTGTTACAGAAACACTTTTTCTCACATCCTTCCAATAATTGCTGGAAAATTATATAAATGACAGATAATTCTCCCAAAGTAAAAATACAGAAACACTTATGTGAGAAAAACCATTTTTTGTTTCATATTGCACTGTTTTTGTCATAATTCGCTTGTTTCATGCGGAAAATGTTACGATGCGAGAAATACAGAAACGGGCTACAGGCCGAGATAATGGCCATCCACACAGCCGCGAAACGTATCTGGTACGGTGAAATATCTGTAAGGGATATTCACATTATTACCGATAGCAAGGCGGCCATAAGATCCCTGGAGAATATGTTCATCACATCGAGAATTGTCCGAGAATGCCGGATGTCTCTGGAGGAGATAGCGAGACATTCACTGGTCACCCTTAATTGGGTCCCTGGACACGGGGACATACATGGGAACTGCATGGCGGATTCGTTGGCGCATGCAGGTACCACCTTGAATCGGGACGGTTCCACATATCGTTGGTCTCAAGTAGAAAGGCCCTAACTCAAATAATTGTAACTGTATAGAAGGAGGTAAAAACATAACAGAAACTGTATGTATCATAATGTAAACTTGCTCATACAACTGCTTGTAAAGCCGTTATTCTTTACAACAATGTAATGAATTTTTGTGACGAGGTGTATTTGTGTAAAATTTATTGGAATAACTGGAAAACTCACTTTCGTAAAAAATGCGAGTTAGGGCCTTTCTACTTGAGACCATCGATATGTAGGTGCTTCACTCCCAAGGTGTAAGCAACTCATAGCGCGCAAGTTTCATCTTATCGCCAGTCAGAGGTGGCACGATGAAACCACCTGTGGGGAAACCAGGAAAATCTGGCCCATCATAGATGAAAAAAGGACACGGCGGGCATTACAGCTGTCCAGACATCATCTAAGAAACCTAACTGCGGTTATAACTGGCCACTGGACAATTGGGAGGCACGCCCAGAGGCTGGGGCTCCCTTATAACGACTTGTGCAGAAGTTGCGGCGATGAGGAGGAGGAAGAGTCAACGGAACATCTTCTCTGTAACTGCCCGGCTTTCGGAGACTTAAGACTCAAAATGTTTGGTCGAAGAACCCTTGGGGACAAAACTTGTCTCTCTGATGTTGATGTAAACAGGATCCACTCCTTTATTGAATCGACCGGTTGGCTGCATGGGAATACTAGCAGCCAGATTTCATAGGACCCATGGGAGACGGCGTGATATGGTAACACAACGGGAACTAAGTAATGGACCCACGTGAGCTGTGCTTGATCACGGCTGCCAATGGAACCTAACCTAACCTAGAGAAGCATACAAATACGGCTGCGTAACCTTTGATTATTTTTGCATTTCGTAAGTTCGATGTTTTGAGATTAAACGGACCTGCGAAGTCTACCCCTGAATAAGTGAAGGGCAGTGAAAAATTCACTCTTTCTGCAGGAAGTTCAGCCATTATTTGTTGTTGCACTTTGTGTTTGTAGATAGTACAAGTTTTGCAATTTCGAATACATTTTCGTACTAAATTCTTTAGTCGAATGATGTAGAACCCTTGTCTAACGGCTCTTAGCATGATCTGGTGTTCTGCATGAAGCATAATCTTATGGGTATAATCTATTAGGAGAGTTGCAAATTGGGATTTTTCAGGAATAATTACAGGATGCCGTTCCTGGTAGCTTAATTCCTAGTTACTAAGTCTACCTCCCACTCGTAGTAGACCCTCTTCGTCAAGAAATGGACACAAGGTTACAAGTCTGCTTTTCTGTTTAATGGGACTCTTATTTTGAAGACATTTATATTCTTGGGGTAAGAAAGTTTTCTGTGCGATAACAATTAAGCGATTCTTGGTGAATTGTATTTCCTCTGATGTTATAAAGAGTGGAACTTTACTGTGACGCTTCCGCATACGATTGAAGAACCGGAAACAATAACTTATGACTCTTAAGGCTCGAGCAAATGAGGAAAAACGTTTCAAAATGTCATTAAAGTCAAATTCTTCTTGTAAAATTGTATTTCTTTCGCCTGAACCGACCTTTACGTGCATGGTTGACACTTTTTTCGTCTCCAAATCGGTAGGCTCAAAAGCTCTGGGTTTTGGCCAAAGCTCATATGGCTGTGATAGCCAGGTGGGTCCATGCCACCATAGTTTACTTTCAATGAGTTCCTGCGGGACACAACCACGAGTGCCGAGATCAGCAGGATTGTCCTCTGTTTTTACATGTTTCCAATTGCCGCTAGTGCATATACTGGTAATTTTGGCAACACGATTTGCCACAAAAGTTTTAAGACTGTTTGGTGGTTTTTGTAGCCATGCAAGAACTATCGAGGAGTCCGTCCACAAATAAAGCTCATAGGGGAACTTTGCATTGTCCATTAGACTTTTAACTAATTTTGCTAGCAAGACTGCTCCACACAGTTCAAGTTTTGGTACTGTAGTTCTTTTAATTGGAGCTACCTTAGTTTTAGCTACAAGAAGGTTACAAAAAACTTCGCCATTCGGAGCTGTAGTTCGCATATAAATTGACCCGCAGTAAGCTCTTTCTGATGAGTCAAAGAATCCGTGAATCTGTATCGTGTGTACTGGTGGGAATTGTACCCATCTCGGAATTCGAAGTGTTGAAATTTGTGCTAGAGTTTTTAGTAATGAATTCCATTTTGCAATTATAGGCAGTGGAACACTCTCATCCCAGCCCGTTTTAGCTTCCCATAATTCTTGCATTAAGATTTTAGCTACTACCACAATTGGACCCAGCCAACCTAGAGGATCAAATAACTTCGCTATAACTGACAATATTTGTCTTTTTGTAGGGTTGGTTACA
Organism: Pollenia amentaria; assembly: GCA_943735925.1. Classification (NCBI taxonomy): domain Eukaryota; kingdom Metazoa; phylum Arthropoda; class Insecta; order Diptera; family Polleniidae; genus Pollenia; species Pollenia amentaria. The sequence continues at coordinate 69,623,593 of OX031009.1, forward strand.
ATTTGGTTTGGCTTTATATCGTAATAGAAGGAATCTGACATAGCGTTCCATCGTATGCCTAATGTTTTGGTTGTACTGGAGTCACCAAACTTTAATGTATTTTCATCTAGAAGATCCTCCCGGGCCAAGTTATTCAGTAGAAAACTGTCATTGGCTGTAATTTTCGTCATGGGGAAGCCTGCTGAATTCAAAGCCTGTATTAGTTGATTTTGGTTTGATTTTGCCTCCTCCAGACTATGTCCTCCTGACAATATATCATCCACGTAAATTTCGTTCTTTAAAATCGTAGATGCTTTTGGAAAATTATTTTTGCAGTCCTCGCTTAACTGCTGTAGAGTTCGTAAAGCCAAAAATGGTGCGCAGTTGACTCCAAAGGTAACTGTTTTAATTTGGTATGATTTTATATACTTATCCGTGTCTTTACGGAATAAAATTCGCTGATACGGTCGATCAGCTTCATGAACGCGTATTTGGCGGAACATCTTTTCTATGTCGCCCGTAAGCACGTATTTGTAATAGCGCCAACTAAGCACTGTCTGCATTAAATCAGCTTGAAGAGCTGGTCCTTGGTGAAGAACATCGTTCAACGAGAATCCGCTATTTGTTTTCTTAGATGCATTGAAAACCACCCTTACTTTTGTTGATTTACTTTCCGGTCGTGTAACCGCATGATGGGGGAGAAAATAAGAATTTTGTTTTGCTTGTTCGTTATCTGGATGAAATACGGGTTCCATGTGATCCATATCGATATATTCTTGGAGAACTTCATGATATTTTTCTTTTAAAACGGGAGATTTTTCAAGAGTTTTTTCCATTCTGTAATATTGAGCCAAAGCACTATTTCTTGAATGACCCAAGTATAACTCCTTTGGAAAGGCTTCTTTAAATGGCAAGCGCACGATATACCGACCATCCGATTGACGATTAGTTGTAGTTTGAAAATAGGTTTCACAAAATGTGTCAGCTTCTGTCATTGTAAGATCCCTTTCGACTTCTTCAAGTTCCCAGAACTTTTTAATTTGATCGTGGAGAAGCAAATTTTCCGATATCATCACGGAAGTAGAAAATGCATTTATTTCATTCGGTTTATTCGGACCTGACAAATACCACCCGAAGTGTGAATCTCTTGCTTCTAAGTTACCAAAGATATTTTGTCGTACTCCTTCCAGATTAATAAATGGTAAATAGTCGCTACCGATTATCATATCAATAGCAGCAGGTTTATAAAATTTTGGATCAGCTAGAGTTAAATTTTGAATTGCTCTGTAGTTTTCGACTTCAATACGACTTGAGGGTAGAAAATTAGCTATCTTGGGCGCTACAATTGCCAAGATTTTGATCCTAAAATTTGAAACTCTTGATTTTACGTTAACGAAACATTTTCCCTTTGAACTCCCCACTATGGTTCCACCAAACCCTGATATCTGACTTGAATGTTTCTCCAATGGTAGTGCAAGTCTTTGCTGAACACTTGTAGTTATAAAACTTCTCTCTGCACCGTTATCTAGAAGAGCTCGAATCGTAAATAACTCTCCACCCCTTTCAATTTGAATAAGTGCTGTGGGCAACAATGTGGTTCCTTTACGATGAATAAAATATGCACTTATGTTATTAAATGTTTCCACTTGTGTGCCAAAGGTTGAAGCTTCTGTACTTGGAGTTGAAGGTTTGTTTTCGAGGTTTGGATTGGACTGGGTTTTGTTTATTTGTGAATTACTAGATTTAGGATTTTCTGGCTTTTCTAGATGTAGCATGGTGTGATGCCTTTTCTGGCATATAGCGCAATTATTTTTACTTATGCATTTTGCTTTAAAATGTGTGGGCGATAAGCAATTGGCACAATATTTGTTTGCAAAAACAAATTTCACACGCTCGCTTGCCGACATAGATTTAAATGATTTGCAAAATCTTAGTGGATGATTTTGATTGCATTTTTTGCAGCTTAAATCTTGTTCGCCGTGAGTGTTAAATGACTGTGTTCTTGAAGAACTGTGCCCCCTTGATGGGAGTGTTCGCCTATCTGATATGGTTTCTAAGATGTCTATTCGTTCAGAAAAAAAATTGTTCAATTGTGGCCATGTAGGCAATTCACGATGGTTTTTAAGAGACCCCTCCCATTCTTTCACTGTTTCATCTGAAAGCTTTGAGACTATAACATGAATTAAGAATGGGTCATTATCATGCAACTCGATTTCGTAATTTCTCAAAATTGCTAAACAGTCGTTAACTGTATTTTGAATATACCTCAGAGATCTGACTGATTCATGTGGACTTGGTTGAACAGCGTGAATCCTTTTTATTTGATCCTGCACCAACAGTCTCTTATTTTCAAATCTATTTTTTTATGTTTCCCAAGCTAACTGAAAGTTATTATCTACCAAGTCGAAATCCTTAATGGCTTGGTAGGCCTCGCCTCTCATTTTGCTACGCAAATAATATAGTTTCTGTGCTGGGGATATGAAAGGATCTTTTCCGATAACCGCCTGAAACATGTCTCGGAAAGCCGGCCACACGCAGGTAATTTTAGTGAAGGTCTGAAATTCGAGTGTTGAATTTCAATCGTAGAAAACGATTCTATTTTTGCTAAGATTTTCGTTTTTACAGACTCGTATAGCTCGCATGCCTCCTCATATTTCAAAGACAATTCATTTTTCACATCTTCATTTTGTTGCTCTTTGTCGTCTAACATGTATTTCTCGTACGACTCTACTAACTTATCCCACCGCCTTTGCAATTCTTCTTTTTTAAAATCAAAATATGCAGCTGAGCTATCTACAGGTAAATTTCTCTCAAAATTGGTACAGAAACTCTGTATTTGGTTTAAATCAAACTTACATCTCCTCTTTAATGCTGCCATAGCGTTTACCCTGACCAAAAAACTCAAATACCATATATAGATTCTTCCTTTAAATTCTTTATAACCGCTTGAAAATCCAAAGATTTTCACATATCTTTACTTGGGGTAAGTTATATATGAAATTTGTAAAACAACACTTTGTTGTAATATTCGTAAATTCCCGAAAATTCGAAAAAATTTAAAATTTTATATTATTTTGCTTTGCCTTGACCACTAATTACCCCTTCCTTTTATTTTAAATGTATTGTCACGAACTAATTAATCCTCTTGATTTTTCTTTATTTTTTAATATATTTATTTCATTATAAATAATTAAAAACTCACCTTTGTTTACTACCGGCTCTTCTTTATTTTATGGTAGGGAACCTCTGACTTGCTAATAAATTCTTATGTGATGACGTCACAACTGAAGTTGGTTTTCGTTTGTTTCTGTACGTATATATTTGCCGTTGTTAAAATTATTTCTGTTGTTGTTGTAAGTATATTGTCGTAGGTTCACTTGTTTGTTGTTGTTGTTTATTTCTTTTTATTTTAATTTTTTTTTGCTTTTAGCCTTTAATATTGTTTTATTTGTTAATACAATTGTTCAAAAAAAAAAAAGTTCTTTTTATTGTATTGTTCACTTTTTACTTGATTTAATTTTGTGTGCTTTTAAATGTAATTTTTATTTATTTACTTTTGTTTAAATTGTTTGTTTTAAGGTTTTTAGTTGGTACTTATTATTTCTCGCACTCACTTTTTTGTTTTAATGTTTTTTGTAGTTTAGTTTTTATTTATTTTTTAAACGGCACCTTTTATTCTTTTATTTTCACATTCTTTAACATTTTTTTCCTTTTTTGTTCAATTTTATTTATTTATTAAGTTTTTTGTCTTTACATGTAGGTTTTTACGCGAGCACTTCACTTTTAATTCTTCTTTTCTTATTAGATGTACTACGGTGTAAACAAATTGGAATGAAACAATAGCCGATAGGTAGAGATGCATGAAACTTTTAATTGTAGATTTTATAGCTGTCCTTTTCTTTGTTAGTGATGACAATTTTAGTGGTAAAATAAGTGGTTTGCCACGAAAATTAGTGGTTTTGTAAATTGTTCGATTTTTATGTAACTTTCCATGTATATTAACCATGTATGTATGTATGTTAAGGTTATTTTTTATTTATTATTTTCTTTATAAAATTTTTGTAATTTGATGTTTGTTGTTCTTGTTCTCGCTTCTTATTTTTCCTGTTTTTGATCTCAATTCTTCTGTGATATGATTTGTGCTGTAGCCAACAACGGATGCAAAAAAAATCATCTATTTGCTGATATATTCAACAGCACGGGATGCTGTACAGTGGAGTACGCTTTTATTTCATCTGCCGGGAGCCCGATAAAATTAACTTGTACTTTGTTTTGTAAAGTTGAAGTTGTCGTCGGTAGAGACAACTGTCAATCCTCTTCACTGATATTTGTTGTTCTTTAAAGTTTAAATTGAAGTTGTCATCGGTAGAGACAGCTGTCGTTTTCCTTCTGTTATCAGGTTTTTAAGCCGGCAAAGTTCCAGATTTTATTCATGTAACAACATTTTGGTAAATTTAAGAATTTTTTCTCTTTAATAAGGAATACCCCCTAAACTTTAGATTTGTCGAAAGTAACCACTGGTGGCGTTAATAGCTCTAGTAACATGCTATCAAAATCAGCTATCAGATTTTATAAACCGGCAAATTTATAGCTTTTATTCATGTAACAACTTTTTGGTAAATTTTTTAATTTTTTTTTCTTAATAAGGAATACCCCCTAAATTTTTGATTTGTCGAAAGTGATAGCTGGCGGTTAAAATAGCCCTAGTAACGTGCTAATAAAATCAGTTATCAGATTTTATAAACCAGCAATTTTGTAGATTTTATTCATGTAACAACATTGTGGTAAATTTTAGAATTTTTTTTTTAATATGGAATAACCCCTAAACTTTTGATTTGTCGAAAGTGACTACTGGCGGCCTTAATAGCCCTAGTAACATGCTATCAAAATCAGTTATCAGATTTTATAAACCGACAAATTTGTAGATTTTATTCATGTAACAACATTTTGGAAAATTTTTGAAATTGTTTTCTTTAATATGTAATACCCCCTAAAGTTTTGATTTGTCGAAAACGATAACTGGCGACCTTAATAGCCGTAGTAACGTGCTATCAAAATCAGCTATCAGATCTTATAAACAGGCAAATTTGTAGATTTTATTCATGTAACTACTTTTTTGAATTTTTTTTATAATATGGAATATCCCCTAAAGTTTTGATTTATCGAAAGTGACAACTGGCGGCCTTAATAGCCCTAGTAACGTGCTATCAAGATCAGTTATCAGATTTTATATGTAACAACATTTCGGTAAATTTTTGAATTGTTTTTTTTTTATAATATGGAATACCACCTAAACTTTTGATTTGTCGAAAGTGACAACTGGCGGCCTTAATAGCCCTAGTTATGTGCTATCAAGATCAGTTATCAGATCTTATAAACAGGCAAATTTGTAGATTTTATTCACGTAACAACATTTTGGTAAAATTTAGAATTGTTTTTCTTTAATATGGAATACCCCATAAAGTTTTGATTTTTCGAAAGTGACAACTGGCGGCCTTAATATCCCTAGTACCGTGTTATCAAAATCAGTTATCAGATTTTATAAACCGGCCAATTTGTAGATTTTATTCATGTAACAACTTTTTGGTACATTTTAACATTTTTTTCTTAATATGGAATACCCCCTAAAGTTTTGATTTGTCGAAAGTGACAACTGGCGGCCTTAATAGCCCTAGTAACGTCTATCAAAATCAGTTATCAGGTTTTATAAGCCGGCAAAGTGCCAGATTTTATTAATGTAACAACAGTTTGGTAAATTTTTGAATTTTTTCTGTTTAATATGGAATACCCCATAAAGTTTTGATTTGTCGAAAGTGACCACTGGCGGCCTTAAAAGCCCTAGTAACGTGCTACCAAGTCAGTTATCACATTTTATAACCCGGAAAATTTGTAGATTTAATTCATGTAACAATATTTTGGTAAATTTTTGATTTTTTTTTCTTTAATATGGAATACCCCCTAAAGTTTTGATTTGTCGAAAATGACAACTGGCGGCCTTAAAAGCCCTAGTTACGTGCTATCAAAATCAGTTATCAGATTTTATAAACCGGCAAATTTGTAGATTTTATTCATGTAACAACATTATGGTAAATTTTTGATTTTTTTTTTTAATATGGAATACCCCCTAAGGTTTTGATTTGCCGAAAGTAACAACTGCCGGCCTTAATGCCCTATTAACATGCTATCAAAATTAGTTATCAGATTTTATAAACCGGCAAATTTGCAGATTTAATTCATGTAACAACATTTTGGTAAATTTTTGAATGTTTCTCTTTAATTTGGAATATCCCCCTAAACTTTTGATTTGTCGAAAGTGACAACTGGCGGCCTTAAAAGCCCTAGTAACGTGCTTTCAAAATCTGTTATCAGGTTTTTTAAGCCGGCAAAGTTCCAGATTTTATTCATGTAACAACATTTTGGTAAACTTTAGAATTTTTTCTCTTTAACAAGGAATACCCCCTAAATTTTAGATTTGTTGAAAGTAACCACTGGTGGCCTTAATAGCTCTAGTAACATGCTATCAAAATCAGCTATCATATTTTATAAACCGGCAAATTTATAGATTTTATTCATGTAACAACTTTTTGGTTAATTTTTTAATTTTTTTTCTTAATAAGGAATACCCCCTAAATTTTTGATTTGTCGAAAGTGATAGCTGGCGGCTTTAATAGCCCTAGTAACGTGCTAATAAAATCAGTTATCAGATTTTATAAACCAGCAAATTTGTAGATTTTATTCATGTAACATTTTGGTAAATTTTTGAAATTCTTTTCTTTAATATGGAATACCCCCTAAAGTTTTGATTTGTCGAAAACGATAACTGGCGACCTTAATAGCCGTAGTAACGTGCTATGAAAATCAGCTATCAGATCTTATAAACCGGCAAATTTGTAGATTTTATTCATGTAACAACTTTTTAGTACATATTTGAATTTTTTTTTTATATGGAATACCCCCTAAAGTTTTGATTTGTCGAAAGTGACAACTGGCTGCCTTAATAGCCCTAAGTACGTGCTATCAAAATCAGATACGAGATTTTATAAACCGGCAAAGGTACAGATTTTATTCATGTAACATTTTGGTAAATTTTTGAATTTTTTTTTTTTAATATGGAATACCCCCTAAAGTTTTGATTTGTCGAATGTGCTAACAAAATCAGTTATCAGATTTCATAAACCGGCCAATTTGTAGATTTTATTCATGTAACAACTTTTAGGTACATTTAAACATTTTTTTCTTAATATGGAATACCCCCTATAGTTTTGATTTGTCGAAAGTGACAACTGGCGGCCTTAATAGCCCTAGTAACGTGCTATCAAAATCAGTTATCAGGTTTTATAAGCCGGCAAAGTTCCAGATTTTATTAATGTAACAACATTTTGGTAAATTTTTTTTCTTTAATATGGAATACCCCCTAAAGTTTTGATTTGTCGAAAATGACCACTGGCGACCTTAATAGCCCTATAAACATGCTATCAAAATCAGTTATCAGATTTTATAAACCGGCAAATTTGTAGATTTTATTCATGTAAAAACTTTTTGGTACATTTTTTCATTTTTTTCTTAATATGGAATACCCCCAAAAGTTTCGATTTGTCAAAAGTGACAACTGACGGCCTTAATAGCCCTAGAAACGTGCTATCAAAATCAGTTATCAGGTTTTATAAGCCGGCAAAGGTACAGATTTTATTCATGTAACAACATTTTGGTAAATTTTTGAAATTGTTTTCTTTAATATGGAATACCCCCTAAAGTACGGATTTGTCGAAAATGATAACTGGCGGCCTTAATATCCCTAGTACCGTGTTATCAAAATCAGTTATCAGATTTTATAAACCGGCCAATTTGTAGATTTTATTCATGTAACAACTTTTTGGTACATTTTAACATTTTTTTCTTAATATGGAATACCCCCTAAAGTTTTGATTTGTCGAAAGTGACAACTGGCGGCCTTAATAGCCCTAGTAACGTCTATCAAAATCAGTTATCAGGTTTTATAAGCCGGCAAAGTGCCAGATTTTATTAATGTAACAACAGTTTGGTAAATTTTTGAATTTTTTCTGTTTAATATGGAATACCCCATAAAGTTTTGATTTGTCGAAAGTGACCACTGGCGGCCTTAAAAGCCCTAGTAACGTGCTACCAAGTCAGTTATCACATTTTATAACCCGGAAAATTTGTAGATTTAATTCATGTAACAATATTTTGGTAAATTTTTGATTTTTTTTTCTTTAATATGGAATACCCCCTAAAGTTTTGATTTGTCGAAAATGACAACTGGCGGCCTTAAAAGCCCTAGTTACGTGCTATCAAAATCAGTTATCAGATTTTATAAACCGGCAAATTTGTAGAATTTATTCATGTAACAACATTATGGTAAATTTTTGATTTTTTTTTTTAATATGGAATACCCCCTAAGGTTTTGATTTGCCGAAAGTAACAACTGCCGGCCTTAATGCCCTATTAACATGCTATCAAAATCAGTTATCAGATTTTATAAACCGGCAAATTTGCAGATTTAATTCATGTAACAACATTTTGGTAAATTTTTGAATGTTTCTCTTTAATTTGGAATATCCCCCTAAACTTTTGATTTGTCGAAAGTGACAACTGGCGGCCTTAATAGCCCTAGTAACGTGCTTTCAAAATCTGTTATCAGGTTTTTTAAGCCGGCAAAGTTCCAGATTTTATTCATGTAACAACATTTTGGTAAACTTTAGAATTTTTTCTCTTTAACAAGGAATACCCCCTAAATTTTAGATTTGTTGAAAGTAACCACTGGTGGCCTTAATAGCTCTAGTAACATGCTATCAAAATCAGCTATCATATTTTATAAACCGGCAAATTTATAGATTTTATTCATGTAACAACTTTTTGGTTAATTTTTTAATTTTTTTTCTTAATAAGGAATACCCCCTAAATTTTTGATTTGTCGAAAGTGATAGCTGGCGGCTTTAATAGCCCTAGTAACGTGCTAATAAAATCAGTTATCAGATTTTATAAACCAGCAAATTTGTAGATTTTATTCATGTAACATTTTGGTAAATTTTTGAAATTCTTTTCTTTAATATGGAATACCCCCTAAAGTTTTGATTTGTCGAAAACGATAACTGGCGACCTTAATAGCCGTAGTAAAGTGCTATGAAAATCAGCTATCAGATCTTATAAACCGGCAAATTTGTAGATTTTATTCATGTTACAACTTTTTAGTACATATTTGAATTTTTTTTTTATATGGAATACCCCCTAAAGTTTTGATTTGTCGAAAGTGACAACTGGCTGCCTTAATAGCCCTAAGTACGTGCTATCAAAATCAGATACGAGATTTTATAAACCGGCAAAGGTACAGATTTTATTCATGTAACATTTTGGTAAATTTTTGAATTTTTTTTTTTTAATATGGAATACCCCCTAAAGTTTTGATTTGTCGAATGTGCTAACAAAATCAGTTATCAGATTTCATAAACCGGCCAATTTGTAGATTTTATTCATGTAACAACTTTTAGGTACATTTAAACATTTTTTTCTTAATATGGAATACCCCCTATAGTTTTGATTTGTCGAAAGTGACAACTGGCGGCCTTAATAGCCCTAGTAACGTGCTATCAAAATCAGTTATCAGGTTTTATAAGCCGGCAAAGTTCCAGATTTTATTAATGTAACAACATTTTGGTAAATTTTTTTTCTTTAATATGGAATACCCCCTAAAGTTTTGATTTGTCGAAAATGACCACTGGCGACCTTAATAGCCCTATTAACATGCTATCAAAATCAGTTATCAGATTTTATAAACCGGCAAATTTGTAGATTTTATTCATGTAAAAACTTTTTGGTACATTTTTTAATTTTTTTCTTAATATGGAATACCCCCAAAAGTTTCGATTTGTCAAAAGTGACAACTGACGGCCTTAATAGCCCTAGAAACGTGCTATCAAAATCAGTTATCAGGTTTTATAAGCCGGCAAAGGTACAGATTTTATTCATGTAACAACATTTTGGTAAATTTTTGAAATTATTTTCTTTAATATGGAATACCCCCTAAAGTACGGATTTGTCGAAAATGATAACTGGCGACCTTAATAGCCTTAGAAACGTGCTATCAAAATCAGTTATCAGATTTTATAAACCAGCAAATTTGTAGATTTTATTCATGTAACATTTTGGTAAATTTTTGAATTTTTTCTCTTTAATATGGAATACCCCCTTAACTTTTGATTTGTCGAAAGTAACAACTGGCGGCCTTAATAGCCCTAGAAACTTGCTATCAAAATCTGTTATCAAGTTTTTTAAGCCGGCAAAGTTCCAGATTTTATTCATGTAACAACATTTTGGTAAATTTTAGAATTTTTTTCCTTTAATAAGGATTTGTCGAAAGTAACCACTGGTGGTCTTAATAGCTCTAGTAACATGCTATCAAAGTCAGTTATCAGATTTTATAAACCGGCAAATTTGTAGATTTTATTCATGTAACAACATTGTGGTAAATTTTTGAATTTTTTCTCTTTAATATGGAATATACCCCTAAACTTTTAATTTGTCGAGAGTGACAACTGGCGGCCTTAATAGCCCTAGTAACGTGCTTTCAAAATCTGTTATCAGGGTTTTTAAGCCGGCAAAGTTCCAGATTTTATTCATGTAACAACATTTTGGTAAATTTTAGATTTTTTTTCTTTAATAAGGATTTGTCGAAAGTACCCACTGGTGGCCTTAATAGCTCTAGTAACCTGCTATCAAAATCAGTTATCAGATTTTATAAACCGGCAAATTTATAGATTTTATTCATGTAACAACTTTTTGGTAAATTTTTTAGTTTTTTTTCTTAATATGGAATACCCCCTAAAGTTTTGATTTGTCGAAAGTGCCAACTGGCAGCCTTCATAGCCCTAGTAACGTGCTAATAAAATCAGTTATCAGATTTTATAAACTAGCAAATTTGTAGATTTTATTCATGTAACAACATTTTGGTAAATTTTTGAATTTTTTTTTTTAATATGGAATACCCCCTTAAGTTTTGATATGTCGAAAATGACAAATGGCGGCCTTAATAGCCCTAACATGCTAATAAAATCAGTTATCAGATTTTATAAACCGGCAAATTTGTAGATTTTATTCATGTACAAACTTTTTGGTACATATTTGAATTTTTTCTATATATGGAATATCCCCTAAAGTTTTGATTTGTCGAAAGTGACAACTGGCGGCCTTAATAGCCCTAAGTACGTGCTATCAAAATCAGTTATCAGATTTTATAAACCGGCCAAGTTTAATATGGAATACTCCCTAAAGTTTTGATTTGTCGAAAGTAACAACTGGCGGCCTTAATATCCCTAGTACCGTGCTATCAAAATCAGTTATCAGGTTTTATAAGCCGGCAAAGTTCCAGATTTTATTAATGTAACAACATTTTGGTACATTTTTAAATTTTTTAATTTTACGTGCTATCAAAATCAGTTATCAGATTTTATAAACCGGCCAAGTTTAATATGGAATACTCCCTAAAGTTTTGATTTGTCGAAAGTGACCACTGGCGGCCTTAAAAGCCCTAGTAACGTCCTACCAAGTCAGTTATCACATTTTATAACCCGGAAAATTTGTAGATTTAATTCATTTAACAACATTTTGGTAAATGTTTGAATTTTTGTTCTTTAATTTGGAATACCCCCTAAAGTTTTGATTTGTCGAAAATGACAACTGGCGACCTTAATAGCCCTAGTTTCGTGCTATCAAAATCAGTTATCAGATTTTATAAACCGGCAAATTTGTAGATTTTATTCATGTAACAACTTTTTGGTAAATTTTTTAATTTTTTTCTTAATATGGAATACCCCCAAAAGTTTTGATTTGTCGAAAGTGACAACTGGCAGCCTTCATAGCCCTAGTAATGTGCTATCAAAATCAGTTATCAGGTTTTATAAGCCAGTATAGTTCCAGATTTTATTCATGTAACAACATTTTGGTAAATTTTTGAATTTTTTCTCTTTAATATGGAATACCCCCTTAACTTTTGATTTGTCGAAAGTAACAACTAGATTTTATTCATGTAACAACATTGTGGTAAATTTTAGAATTTTTTTATTTTTAATATGGAATAACCCCTAAACTTTTGATTTGTCGAAAGTGACAACTGGCGGCCTTAATAGCCCTAGTAACATGCTATCAAAATCAGTTATCAGATTTTATAAACCGGCAAATTTGTAGATTTTATTCATGTAACAACATTTTGGTATATTTTTGAAATTGTTTTCTTTAATATGGAATACCCCCTAAAGTTTTGATTTGTTGAAAGTAACCACTGGTGGCCTTAATAGCTCTAGTAACATGCTATCAAAATCAGCTAGCATAATTTATAAACCGGCAAATTTATAGATTTTATTCATGTAACAACTTTTTGGTTAATTTTTTAATTTTTTTTCTTAATAAGGAATACCCCCTAAATTTTTGATTTGTCGAAAGTGATAGCTGGCGGCTTTAATAGCCCTAGTAACGTGCTAATAAAATCAGTTATCAGATTTTATAAACCAGCAAATTTGTAGATTTTATTCATGTAACATTTTGGTAAATTTTTGAAATTCTTTTCTTTAATATGGAATACCCCCTAAAGTTTTGATTTGTCGAAAACGATAACTGGCGACCTTAATAGCCGTAGTAACGTGCTATGAAAATCAGCTATCAGATCTTATAAACCGGCAAATTTGTAGATTTTATTCATGTAACAACTTTTTAGTACATATTGGAATTTTTTTTTTATATGGAATACCCCCTAAAGTTTTGATTTGTCGAAAGTGACAACTGGCTGCCTTAATAGCCCTAAGTACGTGCTATCAAAATCAGATACGAGATTTTATAAACCGGCAAAGGTACAGATTTTATTCATGTAACATTTTGGTAAATTTTTGAATTTTTTTTTTTTAATATGGAATACCCCCTAAAGTTTTGATTTGTCGAATGTGCTAACAAAATCAGTTATCAGATTTCATAAACCGGCCAATTTGTAGATTTTATTCATGTAACAACTTTTAGGTACATTTAAACATTTTTTTCTTAATATGGAATACCCCCTATAGTTTTGATTTGTCGAAAGTGACAACTGGCGGCCTTAATAGCCCTAGTAACGTGCTATCAAAATCAGTTATCAGGTTTTATAAGCCGGCAAAGTTCCAGATTTTATTAATGTAACAACATTTTGGTAAATTTTTTTTCTTTAATATGGAATACCCCCTAAAGTTTTGATTTGTCGAAAATGACCACTGGCGAACTTAATAGCCCTATTAACATGCTATCAAAATCAGTTATCAGATTTTATAAACCGGCAAATTTGTAGATTTTATTCATGTAAAAACTTTTTGGTACATTTTTTAATTTTTTTCTTAATATGGAATACCCCCAAAAGTTTCGATTTGTCAAAAGTGACAACTGACGGCCTTAATAGCCCTAGAAACGTGCTATCAAAATCAGTTATCAGGTTTTATAAGCCGGCAAAGGTACAGATTTTATTCATGTAACAACATTTTGGTAAATTTTTGAAATTATTTTCTTTAATATGGAATACCCCCTAAAGTACGGATTTGTCGAAAATGATAACTGGCGACCTTAATAGCCTTAGAAACGTGCTATCAAAATCAGTTATCAGATTTTATAAACCAGCAAATTTGTAGATTTTATTCATGTAACATTTTGGTAAATTTTTGAATTTTTTCTCTTTAATATGGAATACCCCCTTAACTTTTGATTTGTCGAAAGTAACAACTGGCGGCCTTAATAGCCCTAGAAACTTGCTATCAAAATCTGTTATCAAGTTTTTTAAGCCGGCAAAGTTCCAGATTTTATTCATGTAACAACATTTTGGTAAATTTTAGAATTTTTTTCCTTTAATAAGGATTTGTCGAAAGTAACCACTGGTGGTCTTAATAGCTCTAGTAACATGTTATCAAAATCAGTTATCAGATTTTATAAACCGGCAAATTTATAGATTTTATTCATGTAACCACTTTTTGGTAAATTTTTAAATTTTTTTTCTTAATATGGAATACCCCCTAAAGTTTTGATTTGTCGAAAGTGCCAACTGGCAGCCTTGATAGCCCTAGTAACATGCTATCAAAGTCAGTTATCAGATTTTATAAACCGGCAAATTTGTAGATTTTATTCATGTAACAACATTGTGGTAAATTTTTGAATTTTTTCTCTTTAATATGGAATATACCCCTAAACTTTTAATTTGTCGAGAGTGACAACTGGCGGCCTTAATAGCCCTAGTAACGTGCTTTCAAAATCTGTTATCAGGGTTTTTAAGCCGGCAAAGTTCCAGATTTTATTCATGTAACAACATTTTGGTAAATTTTAGATTTTTTTTCTTTAATAAGGATTTGTCGAAAGTACCCACTAGTGGCCTTAATAGCTCTAGTAACATGCTATCAAAATCAGTTATCAGATTTTATAAACCGGCAAATTTATAGATTTTATTCATGTAACAACTTTTTGGTAAATTTTTTAGTTTTTTTTCTTAATATGGAATACCCCCTAAAGTTTTGATTTGTCGAAAGTGCCAACTGGCAGCCTTCATAGCCCTAGTAACGTGCTAATAAAATCAGTTATCAGATTTTATAAACTAGCAAATTTGTAGATTTTATTCATGTAACAACATTTTGGTAAATTTTTGAATTTTTTTTTTTTTAATATGGAATACCCCCTAAAGTTTTGATATGTCGAAAATGACAAATGGCGGCCTTAATAGCCCTAACATGCTAATAAAATCAGTTATCAGATTTTATAAACCGGCAAATTTGTAGATTTTATTCATGTACAAACTTTTTGGTACATATTTGAATTTTTTCTATATATGGAATATCCCCTAAAGTTTTGATTTGTCGAAAGTGACAACTGGCGGCCTTAATAGCCCTAAGTACGTGCTATCAAAATCAGTTATCAGATTTTATAAACCGGTCAAGTTTAATATGGAATACTCCCTAAAGTTTTGATTTGTCGAAAGTAACAACTGGCGGCCTTAATATCCCTAGTACCGTGCTATCAAAATCAGTTATCAGGTTTTATAAGCCGGCAAAGTTCCAGATTTTATTAATGTAACAACATTTTGGTACATTTTTAAATTTTTTAATTTTACGTGCTATCAAAATCAGTTATCAGATTTTATAAACCGGCCAAGTTTAATATGGAATACTCCCTAAAGTTTTGATTTGTCGAAAGTGACCACTGGCGGCCTTAAAAGCCCTAGTAACGTGCTACCAAGTCAGTTATCACATTTTATAACCCGGAAAATTTGTAGATTTAATTCATTTAACAACATTTTGGTAAATGTTTGAATTTTTGTTCTTTAATTTGGAATACCCCCTAAAGTTTTGATTTGTCGAAAATGACAACTGGCGACCTTAATAGCCCTAGTTTCGTGCTATCAAAATCAGTTATCAGATTTTATAAACCGGCAAATTTGTAGATTTTATTCATGTAACAACTTTTTGGTAAATTTTTTAATTTTTTTCTTAATATGGAATACCCCCAAAAGTTTTGATTTGTCGAAAGTGACAACTGGCGGCCTTCATAGCCCTAGTAATGTGCTATCAAAATCAGTTATCAGGTTTTATAAGCCAGTATAGTTCCAGATTTTATTCATGTAACAACATTTTGGTAAATTTTTGAATTTTTTCTCTTTAATATGGAATACCCCCTTAACTTTTGATTTGTCGAAAGTAACAACTAGATTTTATTCATGTAACAACATTGTGGTAAATTTTAGAATTTTTTTATTTTTAATATGGAATAACCCCTAAACTTTTGATTTGTCGAAAGTGACAACTGGCGGCCTTAATAGCCCTAGTAACATGCTATCAAAATCAGTTATCAGATTTTATAAACCGGCAAATTTGTAGATTTTATTCATGTAACAACATTTTGGTAAATTTTTGAAATTGTTTTCTTTAATATGGAATACCCCCTAAAGTTTTGATTTGTCGAAAATGATAACTGGCGACCTTAATAGCCTTAGTAACGTGCTATCAAAATCAGTTATCAGATTTTATAAACCGGCAAATTTGTAGATTGGATTCACGTCACAACATTTTGGTAAATTTAAGAATTTTTTTTCTTTAATATTGAATACCCCATAAAGTTTTGATTTGTCGAAAGTGACCACTGACGGCCTTAAAAGCCCTAGTAACGTGCTACCAAAATCAGCTATCAGATTTTATAACCCGGCAAATTTGTAGATTTTATTCATGTAACATTTTGGTAAATTTTTTAATTGTTTTTCTTTAATATGGGATACTTCATAAAGTTTTGATTTGTCGAAAGTGACAACTGGCGGCTTTAATAACCCTAGTTGCGTGCTATCAAAACCAGTTATCAGATTTTATAAACCGGCAAATTTGTAGATTTTATTCATGTAACATTTTGGTAAATTTTTTAATTGTTTTTCTTTAATATGGGATACTTCATAAAGTTTTGATTTGTCGAAAGTGACAACTGGCGGCTTTAATAACCCTAGTTGCGTGCTATCAAAACCAGTTATCAGATTTTATAAACCGGCAAATTTGTAGATTTTATTCATGTAACATTTTGGTAAATTTTTTAATTGTTTTTCTTTAATATGGGATACTTCATAAAGTTTTGATTTGTCGAAAGTGACAGCTGGCGGCTTTAATAACCCTAGTTGCGTGCTATCAAAACCAGTTATCAGATTTTATAAACCGGCAAATTTGTAGATTTTATTCATGTAACAACATTGTGGTAAATTTTTGAATTTTTTCTCTTTAATATGGAATATACCCCTAAACTTTTGATTTGTCGAAAGTGACAACTGGCGACCTTAATAGCCTTAGTAACGTGCTATCAAAATCATTTATCAGATTTTATAAACCAGCAAATTTGTAGATTTTATTCATGTAACATTTTGGTAAATTTTTTAATTGTTTTTCTTTAATATGGGATACTTCATAAAGTTTTGATTTGTCGAAAGTGACAACTGGCGGCTTTAATAACCCTAGTTGCGTGCTATCAAAACCAGTTATCAGATTTTATAAACCGGCAAATTTGTAGATTTTATTCATGTAACATTTTGGTAAATTTTTTAATTGTTTTTCTTTAATATGGGATACTTCATAAAGTTTTGATTTGTCGAAAGTGACAACTGGCGGCTTTAATAGCCCTAGTTGCGTGCTATCAAAACCAGTTATCAGATTTTATAAACCGGCAAATTTGTAGATTTTATTCACGTCACAACATTTTTGTAAATTTAAGAATTTTTTTTCTTTAATATTGAATACCCCATAAAGTTTTGATTTGTCGAAAGTGACCACTGACGGCCTTAAAAGCCCTAGTAACGTGCTACCAAAATCAGCTATCAGATTTTATAACCCGGCAAATTTGTAGATTTTATTCATGCAACAACATTTTGGTAAATTTATGAGTATTTTTTCTTTAATATGGATATCCCCTAAAGTTTTGATTTGTCGAAAGTGACAACTGGCGGCTTTAATTGCCCTAGTAACGTGCTATCAAAATCAGTTATCAGATTTGATAAACCGGCCAATTTGTAGATTTTATTCATCTAACAACTTGGTACATTTTTGAATTTTTTTTCTTAATATGGAATACCCCGTAAAGTTTTGATTTGTCGAAAGTGACCACTGACGGCCTTAAAAGCCCTAGTAACGTGCTACCAAAATCAGCTATCAGATTTTATAACCCGGCAAATTTGTAGATTTTATTCATGCAACAACATTTTGGTAAATTTATGAGTATTTTTTCTTTAATATGGATATCCCCTAAAGTTTTGATTTGTCGAAAGTGACAACTGGCGGCTTTAATTGCCCTAGTAACGTGCTATCAAAATCAGTTATCAGATTTGATAAACCGGCCAATTTGTAGATTTTATTCATCTACCAACTTGGTACATTTTTGAATTTTTTTTCTTAATATGGAATACCCCCTAAAGTTTTGATTTGTCGAAAGTGACAACTGGCGGCCTTAATACCCTAGTAACGTGCTATCAAAATCAGTTATCAGGTTTTATAAACCGGTAAAGTTTCAGATTTTATTCATGTAACATTTTGGTAAATTTTTGAATTTTTTTCTTCTTTAATATGGAATACCCCCTAAAGTTTTGATTTGTCAAAAGTAACAACTGGCGGCCTTAGTAGCCCTAGTAACGTGCTATCAAGATCAGTTATCAGATTTTATATGTGACAACATTTCGGTAAATTTTTGAATTGTTTTTCTTTAATATGGAATACCCCCCTAAACTTTTGATTTGTCAAAAGTGACAACTGGCGGCCTTAATAGCCCTAGTTACGTGCTATCAAAATCAGTTATCAGATTTTATAAGCCGGCCAAGTTGTAGATTTTTTTCATGTAACATTTTGGTAAATTTTTGAATTTTTTTTTTCTTTAATATGGAATACCCCCTAAAGTTTTGATTTGTCAAAAGTGACAACTGGCGGCCTTAATAGCCCTAGTTACGTGCTATCAAAATCAGTTATCAGATTTTATAAACCGGCCAAGTTGTAGATTTTTTTCATGTAACATTTTGGTAAATTTTTGAATTTTTTTTTCTTTAATATGGAATACCCCCTAAAGTTTTGATTTGTCAAAAGTGACAACTGGCGGCTTTAATATCCCTAGTTGCGTGCTATTAAAATCAGTTATAAGATTTTATAAACTGGCAAATATGTAGATTTTATTCATGTAACATTTTGGTAAATTTTTGAATTTTTTTTTTCTTTAATATGGAATACCCCCTAAAGTTTTGATTTGTCAAAAGTTACAACTGGCGGCCTTAGTAGTCCTAGTAACATGCTATCAAGAGCAGTTATCAGATTTTATATGTAACAACATTTTGGTTAATTTAAGAATTTTTTTTTTCTTTAATTTGGAATACCCCATAAAGTTTTGAGTTGTAGAAAGTGATCACTGGCGCCCTTAAAAGCCCTAGTAACGTGCTACCAAGTCAGTTATCACATTTTATAACCCGGAAAATTTGTAGATTTAATTCATTTAACAACATTTTGGTAAATGTTTGAATTTTTGTTCTTTAATTTGGAATACCCCCTAAAGTTTTGATTTGTCGAAAATGACAACTGGCGACCTTAATAGCCCTAGTTTCGTGCTATCAAAATCAGTTATCAGATTTTATAAACCGGCAAATTTGTAGATTTTATTCATGTAACAACTTTTTGGTAAATTTTTTAATTTTTTTCTTAATATGGAATACCCCCAAAAGTTTTGATTTGTCGAAAGTGACAACTGGCGGCCCTCATAGCCCTAGTAACGTGCTATCAAAATCAGTTATCAGGTTTTATAAGCCGGTAAAGTTCCAGATTTTATTCATGTAACAACATTTTGGTAAATTTTTGAATTTTTTCTCTTTAATATGGAATACCCCCTTAACTTTTGATTTGTCGAAAGTAACAGCTGGCGGCCTTAATAGCCCTAGAAACTTGCTTTTAAAATCTGTTATCAAGTTTTTTAAGCCGGCAAAGTTCCAGATTTTATTCATGTACCAACATTTTGGCAAATTTTAGAATTTTTTTCCTTTAATAAGGATTTGTCGAAAGTAACCACTGGTGGCCTTAATAGCTCTAGTAACATGCTATCAAAATCAGTTATCAGATTTTATAAACCGGCAAATTTATAGATTTTATTCATGTAACAACTTTTTGGTAGATTTTTTAATTTTTTTTCTTAATATGGAATACCCCCTAAAGTTTTGATTTGGCGAAAGTGCCAACTGGCAGCCTTAATAGCCCTAGTAACATGCTATCAAAGTCAGTTATCAGATTTTATAAACCGGCAAATTTGTAGATTTTATTCATGTAACAACATTGTGGTAAATTTTAGAATTTTTTTTATTTTTAATATGGAATAACCCCTAAACTTTTGATTTGTCGAAAGTGACAACTGGCGGCCTTAATAGCCCTAGTAACATGCTATCAAAACCAGTTATCAGATTTTATAAACCGGCAAATTTGTAGATTTTATTCATGTAACATTTTGGTAAATTTTTTAATTGTTTTTCTTTAATATGGGATACTTCATAAAGTTTTGATTTGTCGAAAGTGACAACTGGCGGCTTTAATAACCCTAGTTGCGTGCTATCAAAACCAGTTATCAGATTTTATAAACCGGCAAATTTGTAGATTTTATTCATGTAACAACATTGTGGTAAATTTTAGAATTTTTTTATTTTTAATATGGAATAACCCCTAAACTTTTGATTTGTCGAAAGTGACAACTGGCGGCCTTAATAGCCCTAGTAACATGCTATCAAAGTCAGTTATCAGATTTTATAAACCGGCAAATTTGTAGATTTTATTCATGTAACAACATTGTGGTAAATTTTAGAATTTTTTTATTTTTAATATGGAATAACCCCTAAACTTTTGATTTGTCGAAAGTGACAACTGGCGGCTTAAATAGCCCTAGTTGCGTGCTATCAAAACCAGTTATCAGATTTTATAAACCAGCAAATTTGTAGATTTTATTCATGTAACATTTTGGTAAATTTTTTAATTGTTTTTCTTTAATATGGGATACTTCATAAAGTTTTGATTTGTCGAAAGTGACAACTGGCGGCTTTAATAACCCTAGTTGCGTGCTATCAAAACCAGTTATCAGATTTTATAAACCGGCAAATTTGTAGATTTTATTCATGTAACATTTTGGTAAATTTTTTAATTGTTTTTCTTTAATATGGGATACTTCATAAAGTTTTGATTTGTCGAAAGTGACAACTGGCGGCTTTAATAGCCCTAGTTGCGTGCTATCAAAACCAGTTATCAGATTTTATAAACCGGCAAATTTGTAGATTTTATTCACGTCACAACATTTTTGTAAATTTAAGAATTTTTTTTCTTTAATATTGAATACCCCATAAAGTTTTGATTTGTCGAAAGTGACCACTGACGGCCTTAAAAGCCCTAGTAACGTGCTACCAAAATCAGCTATCAGATTTTATAACCCGGCAAATTTGTAGATTTTATTCATGCAACAACATTTTGGTAAATTTATGAGTATTTTTTCTTTAATATGGAATATCCCCTAAAGTTTTGATTTGTCGAAAGTGACAACTGGCGGCTTTAATAGCCCTAGTTGCGTGCTATCAAAACCAGTTATCAGATTTTATAAACCGGCAAATTTGTAGATTTTATTCACGTCACAACATTTTTGTAAATTTAAGAATTTTTTTTCTTTAATATTGAATACCCCATAAAGTTTTGATTTGTCGAAAGTGACCACTGACGGCCTTAAAAGCCCTAGTAACGTGCTACCAAAATCAGCTATCAGATTTTATAACCCGGCAAATTTGTAGATTTTATTCATGTAACAACATTGTGGTAAATTTTTGAATTTTTTCTCTTTAATATGGAATATACCCCTAAACTTTTGATTTGTCGAAAGTGACAACTGGCGACCTTAATAGCCTTAGTAACGTGCTATCAAAATCATTTATCAGATTTTATAAACCAGCAAATTTGTAGATTTTATTCATGTAACATTTTGGTAAATTTTTTAATTGTTTTTCTTTAATATGGGATACTTCATAAAGTTTTGATTTGTCGAAAGTGACAACTGGCGGCTTTAATAACCCTAGTTGCGTGCTATCAAAACCAGTTATCAGATTTTATAAACCGGCAAATTTGTAGATTTTATTCATGTAACATTTTGGTAAATTTTTTAATTGTTTTTCTTTAATATGGGATACTTCATAAAGTTTTGATTTGTCGAAAGTGACAACTGGCGGCTTTAATAGCCCTAGTTGCGTGCTATCAAAACCAGTTATCAGATTTTATAAACCGGCAAATTTGTAGATTTTATTCACGTCACAACATTTTTGTAAATTTAAGAATTTTTTTTCTTTAATATTGAATACCCCATAAAGTTTTGATTTGTCGAAAGTGACCACTGACGGCCTTAAAAGCCCTAGTAACGTGCTACCAAAATCAGCTATCAGATTTTATAACCCGGCAAATTTGTAGATTTTATTCATGCAACAACATTTTGGTAAATTTATGAGTATTTTTTCTTTAATATGGAATATCCCCTAAAGTTTTGATTTGTCGAAAGTGACAACTGGCGGCTTTAATTGCCCTAGTAACGTGCTATCAAAATCAGTTATCAGATTTGATAAACCGGCCAATTTGTAGATTTTATTCATCTACCAACTTGGTACATTTTTGAATTTTTTTTCTTAATATGGAATACCCCCTAAAGTTTTGATTTGTCGAAAGTGACAACTGGCGGCCTTAATTGCCCTAGTAACGTGCTATCAAAATCAGTTATCAGATTTGATAAACCGGCCAATTTGTAGATTTTATTCATCTACCAACTTGGTACATTTTTGAATTTTTTTTATTAATATGGAATACCCCCTAAAGTTTTGATTTGTCGAAAGTGACAACTGGCGGCCTTAATACCCTAGTAACGTGCTATCAAAATCAGTTATCAGGTTTTATAAGCCGGCCAAGTTGTAGATTTTTTTCATGTAACATTTTGGTAAATTTTTGAATTTTTTTTTTCTTTAATATGGAATACCCCCTAAAGTTTTGATTTGTCAAAAGTAACAACTGGCGGCCTTAGTAGCCCTAGTAACGTGCTATCAAGATCAGTTATCAGATTTTATATGTGACAACATTTCTGTAAATTTTTGAATTGTTTTTCTTTAATATGGAATACCCCCCTAAACTTTTGATTTGTCAAAAGTGACAACTGGCGGCCTTAATAGCCCTAGTTACGTGCAATCAAAATCAGTTATCAGATTTTATAAGCCGGCCAAGTTGTAGATTTTTTTCATGTAACATTTTGGTAAATTTTTGAATTTTTTTTTTCTTTAATATGGAATACCCCCTAAAGTTTTGATTTGTCAAAAGTGACAACTGGCGGCCTTAATAGCCCTAGTTACGTGCTATCAAAATCAGTTATCAGATTTTATAAACCGGCCAAGTTGTAGATTTTTTTCATGTAACATTTTGGTAAATTTTTGAATTTTTTTTTTCTTTAATATGGAATACCCCCTAAAGTTTTGATTTGTCAAAAGTGACAACTGGCGGCTTTAATATCCCTAGTTGCGTGCTATTAAAATCAGTTATAAGATTTTATAAACTGGCAAATATGTAGATTTTATTCATGTAACATTTTGGTAAATTTTTGAATTTTTTTTTTCTTTAATATGGAATACCCCCTAAAGTTTTGATTTGTCAAAAGTTACAACTGGCGGCCTTAGTAGTCCTAGTAACATGCTATCAAGATCAGTTATCAGATTTTATATGTAACAACATTTTGGTTAATTTAAGAATTTTTTTTTTCTTTAATTTGGAATACCCCATAAAGTTTTGAGTTGTAGAAAGTGATCACTGGCGCCCTTAAAAGCCCTAGTAACGTGCTACCAAAACCAGCTATCAGATTTTATAACCCGGCAAATTTGTAGATTTTATTCATGCAACAACATTTTGGTAAATTTATGAGTATTTTTTCTTTAATATGGAATATCCCCTAAAGTTTTGATTTGTCGAAAGTGACCACTGGCGGCCTTACAAGCCCTAGTAACGTGCTACCAAGTCAGTTATCACATTTTATAACCCGGAAAATTTGTAGATTTAATTCATTTAACAACATTTTGGTAAATGTTTGAATTTTTGTTCTTTAATTTGGAATACCCCCTAAAGTTTTGATTTGTCGAAAATGACAACTGGCGACCTTAATAGCCCTAGTTTCGTGCTATCAAAATCAGTTATCAGATTTTATAAACCGGCAAATTTGTAGATTTTATTCATGTAACAACTTTTTGGTAAATTTTTTAATTTTTTTCTTAATATGGAATACCCCCAAAAGTTTTGATTTGTCGAAAGTGACAACTGGCGGCCCTCATAGCCCTAGTAACGTGCTATCAAAATCAGTTATCAGGTTTTATAAGCCGGTAACGTTCCAGATTTTATTCATGTAACAACATTTTGGTAAATTTTTGAATTTTTTCTCTTTAATATGGAATACCCTCTTAACTTTTGATTTGTCGAAAGTAACAGCTGGCGGCCTTAATAGCCCTAGAAACTTGCTTTCAAAATCTGTTATCAAGTTTTTTAAGCCGGCAAAGTTCCAGATTTTATTCATGTAACAACATTTTGGTAAATTTTAGAATTTTTTTCCTTTAATAAGGATTTGTCGAAAGTAACCACTGGTGGCCTTAATAGCTCTAGTAACATGCTATCAAAATCAGTTATCAGATTTTATAAACCGGCAAATTTATAGATTTTATTCATGTAACAACTTTTTGGTAGATTTTTTAATTTTTTTTCTTAATATGGAATACCCCCTAAAGTTTTGATTTGGCGAAAGTGCCAACTGGCAGCCTTAATAGCCCTAGTAACATGCTATCAAAGTCAGTTATCAGATTTTATATACCGGCAAATTTGTAGATTTTATTCATGTAACAACATTGTGGTAAATTTTAGAATTTTTTTATTTTTAATATGGAATAACCCCTAAACTTTTGATTTGTCGAAAGTGACAACTGGCGGCCTTAATAGCCCTAGTAACATGCTATCAAAATCAGTTATCAGATTTTATAAACCGGCAAATTTGTAGATTTTATTCATGTAACATATTGGTAAATTTTTGAATTTTTTTCTTTAATATGGAATACCCCCTAAAGTTTTGATTTGTCGAAAGCCTTAATAGCCCTAGTAACGTGCTATCAAGATCAGTTATCAGATTTTATATGTAATAACATTTCGGTAAATTTTTTAATTGTTTTTCTTTAATATGGGATACTTCATAAAGTTTTGATTTGTCGAAAGTGACAACTGGCGGCCTTAATAGCCCTAGTAACGTGCTATCAAAATCATTTATCAGGTTTGATAAGCCGGTAAAGTTTCAGATTTTATTCACGTCACAACATTTTGGTAAATTTAAGAATTTTTTTTCTTTAATATTGAATACCCCATAAAGTTTTGATTTGTCGAAAGTGACCACTGACGGCCTTAAAAGCCCTAGTAACGTGCTACCAAAATCAGCTATCAGATTTTATAACCCGGCAAATTTGTAGATTTTATTCATCTAACAACTTGTTGGTACATTTTTGAATTTTTTTCCTTAATATGGAATACCCCCTAAAGTTTTGATTTGTCGAAAGTGACAACTGGCGGCCTTAATAGCCCTAGTAACGTGCTATCAAGATCATTTATCAGGTTTTATAAGCCGGTAAAGTTTCAGATTTTATTCATGTAACAACATTTTGGTAAATTTTTGAATTTTTTCTCTTTAATATGGAATACCCCTTAAACTTTAGATTTGTCGAAAGTGACAACTGGCGGCCTTAATAGCCCTAGTAACGTGCTATCAAAATTAGTTATCAGCTTTTATGAGCCGGCAAATTTTGCAGATTTTATTCATGTAACAACATTTTGGTAAATTTTTTAATTTTTTCTCTTTAATATGGAATACCCCCTAAACTTTTGATTTGTCAAAAGTGACAACTGGCGGCCTTAATAGCCCTAGTTACGTCCTATCAAAATCAGTTATCAGATTTTATATACCGGCAAATTTTTAGATTTTATTCATGTAACATTTTGGTAAATTTTTGAATTTTTTTCTTCTTTAATATGGAATACCCCCTAAAGTTTTGATTTGTCAAAAGTTACAACTGGCGGCTTTAGTAGCCCTAGTAACGTGCTATCAAGATCAGTTATCAGATTTTATATGTAACAACATTTCGGTAAATTTTTGAATTGTTTTTCTTTAATATGGAATACCCCCCTAAACTTTTGATTTGTCAAAAGTGACAACTGGCGGCCTTAATAGCCCTAGTAACGTGGTATCAAGATCAGTTATCAGATTTTATATGTAACAACATTTCGGTAAATTTTTGAATTGTTTTTCTTTAATATGGGATACTTCATAAAGTTTTGATTTGTCGAAAGTGACAACTGGCGGCTTTAATAGCCGTAGTTGCGTGCTATTAAAATCAGTTATCAGATTTTATAAACTGGCAAATTTGTAGATTTTATTCATGTAACATTTTGGTAAATTTTTGAATTTTTTTTCTTCTTTAATATTGAATACCCCCTAAAGTTTTGATTTGTCAAAAGTTACAACTGGCGGCCTTAGTAGCCCTAGTAACGTGCTATCAAGATCAGTTATCAGATTTTATATGTAACATCATTTTGGTTAATTTAAGAATTTTTTTTTCTTTAATTTGGAATACCCCATAAAGTTTTGATTTGTTGAAAGTGATCACTGGCGCCCTTAAAAGCCCTAGTAACGAGCTACTAAAGTCAGTTATCAGATTTTATAACCCGGCAAATTTGTAGATTTTATTCATGTAACAACATTTTGGTAAATTTATAAATATTTTTTCTTTAATATGGATATCCCCTAAAGTTTTCATTTGTCGAAAGTGTCAGCTGGCGGCCTTAATTGCCCTAGTAACGTGCTACCAAAATCAGTTATTAGATTTTATTAACCGGCAAATTTGTAGATTTTATTCATGTAACAACATTTTGGTAAATTTTTGAATTTTTTCTCTTTAATATGGAATACCCTCTTAACTTTTGATTTGTCGAAAGTAACAACTGGCGGCCTTAATAGCCCTAGAAACGTGCTCTAAAAATCTGTTATCAAGTTTTTTAAGCCGGCAAAGTTCCAGATTTTAAACATGTAACAACATTTTGGTAAATTTTAGAATTTTTTTCCTTTAATAAGGATTTGTCGAAAGTAACCACTGGTGGCCTTAATAGCTCTAGTAACATGCTATCAAAATCAGTTATCAGATTTTATAAACCGGCAAATTTATAGATTTTATTCATGTAACAACTTTTTGGTAAATTTTTTAATTTTTTTTCTTAATATGGAATACCCCCTAAATTTTGATTTGTCGAAAGTGACAACTAGCGGCCTTAATAGCCCTTGTAACGTGCTATCAAGATCAGTTATCAGATTTTATATGTAACAACATTTCGGTAAATTTTTGAATTGTTTTTCTTTAATATGGGATACTTCATAAAGTTTTGATTTGTCGAAAGTGACAACTGCCGGCTTTAATAGCCCTAGTTGCGTGCTATCAAAACCAGTTATCAGATTTTATAAACCGGCAAATTTGTAGATTTTATTCACGTCACAACATTTTGGTAAATTTAAGAATTTTTTTCTTTAATATTGAATACCCCATAAAGTTTTGATTTGTCGACAGTGACCACTGACGGCCTTAAAAGGCCTTAAAAATTTATGAGTATTTTTTCTTTAATATGGAATATCCCCTAAAGTTTTGATTTGTCGAAAGTGACAACTGGCGGCCTTAATAGCCCTAGTAACGTGCTATCAAAATTAGTTATCAGCTTTTATGAGGCGGCAAATTTGCAGATTTTATTCATGTAACAACATTTTGGTAAATTTTTTAATTTTTTCTCTTTAATATGGAATACCCCCTAAACTTTTGATTTGTCAAAAGTGACAACTGGCGGCCTTAATAGCCCTAGTTACGTGCTATCAAAATTAGTTATCAGCTTTTATGAGCCGGCAAATTTGCAGATTTTATTCATGTAACAACATTTTGGTAAATTTTTTAATTTTTTCTCTTTAATATGGAATACCCCCTAAACTTTTGATTTGTCAAAAGTGACAACTGGCGGCCTTAATAGCCCTAGTTACGTGCTATCAAAATCAGTTATCAGATTTTATAAACCGGCAAATTTGTAGATTTTATTCATGTAACATTTTGGTAAATTTTTGAATTTTCTTCTTCTTTAATATGGAATACCCCCTAAAGTTTTGATTTGTCGAAAGTTACTACTGGCGGCCTTAGTAGCCCTAGTAACGTGCTATCAAGATCAGCTATCAGATTTAATATGTAACAACATTTCGGTAAATTTTTGTATTGTTTTTCTTTAAATTGCGTGCTAGTAAAATCAGTTATCAGATTTTATAAACCGGCAAATTTTTAGATTTTATTCATGTAAAATTTTGGTAAATTTTTGAATTTTTTTCTTCTTTAATATGGAATACCCCCTAAGGTTTTGATTTGGCAAAAGTTACAACTGGAGGCCTTAGTAGTCCTAGTAACGTGCTATCAAGATCAGTTATCAGGTTTTATATGTAACAACATTTCGGTAAATTTTTGAATTGTTTTTCTTTAATATGGAATACCCCCCTAAACTTTTGATTTGTCAATATGGGATACTTCACAAAGTTTTGATTTGTTGAAATTTACAACTGGCGGCCTTAGTAGCCCTAGTAACGTGCTATCATGATCAGTTATCAGATTTTATATGTAACAACATTTTGGTAAATTTAAGAATTTTTTTTCTTTAACTTGGAATACCCCATAAAGTTTTGATTTGTCGAAAGTGACCACTGGCGCCCTTAAAAGCCCTAGTAACGAGCTACTAAAGTCAGTTATCAGATTTTATAACCCGGCAAATTTGTAGATTTTATTCATGTAACAACATTTTGGTAAATTTATAAATATTTTTTCTTTAATATGGATATCCCCTAAAGTTTTCATTTGTCGAAAGTGTCAGCTGGCGGCCTTAATTGCCCTAGTAACGTGCTACGAAAATCAGTTATTAGATTTTATTAACCGGCAAATATGTAGATTTTATTCATGTAACAACATTGTGGCAAATTTTAGAATTTTTTTTTCTTTAATATGGAATACCCCCTAAACTTTTGATTTATCGAAAGTGACAACTGGCGGCCTTAATAGCCCTAGTCATTTGCTATCAAAATTAGTTATCAGATTTAATAAACCGGCAAATTTGTAGATTTTATTCACGTAACAACATTTTGGTAAAATTTAGAATTTTTTTCTTTAATATGGAATACCCCCTAAACTTTTGATTTGGCAAAAGTGACAACTGGCGGCCTTAATAGCCCTAGTAACATGCTATCAAAATTAGTTATCAGATTTTATAAACCGGCAATTTTGTAGATTTTATTCACATAACAACATTTCGGTAAATTTTTGAATTGTTTTTCTTTAATATGGGATACTTCATAAAGTTTTGATTTGTCGAAAGTGACAACTGGCGGCTTTAATAGCCGTAGTTGCGTGCTATTAAAATCAGTTATCAGATTTTATAAACTGGCAAATTTGTAGATTTTATTCATGTAACATTTTGGTAAATTTTTGAATTTTTTTTCTTCTTTAATATTGAATACCCCCTAAAGTTTTGATTTGTCAAAAGTTACAACTGGCGGCCTTAGTAGCCCTAGTAACGTGCTATCAAGATCAGTTATCAGATTTTATATGTAACATCATTTTGGTTAATTTAAGAATTTTTTTTTCTTTAATTTGGAATACCCCATAAAGTTTTGATTTGTTGAAAGTGATCACTGGCGCCCTTAAAAGCCCTAGTAACGAGCTACTAAAGTCAGTTATCAGATTTTATAACCCGGCAAATTTGTAGATTTTATTCATGTAACAACATTTTGGTAAATTTATAAATATTTTTTCTTTAATATGGATATCCCCTAAAGTTTTCATTTGTCGAAAGTGTCAGCTGGCGGCCTTAATTGCCCTAGTAACGTGCTACCAAAATCAGTTATTAGATTTTATTAACCGGCAAATTTGTAGATTTTATTCATGTAACAACATTTTGGTAAATTTTTGAATTTTTTCTCTTTAATATGGAATACCCTCTTAACTTTTGATTTGTCGAAAGTAACAACTGGCGGCCTTAATAGCCCTAGAAACGTGCTCTAAAAATCTGTTATCAAGTTTTTTAAGCCGGCAAAGTTCCAGATTTTAAACATGTAACAACATTTTGGTAAATTTTAGAATTTTTTTCCTTTAATAAGGATTTGTCGAAAGTAACCACTGGTGGCCTTAATAGCTCTAGTAACATGCTATCAAAATCAGTTATCAGATTTTATAAACCGGCAAATTTATAGATTTTATTCATGTAACAACTTTTTGGTAAATTTTTTAATTTTTTTTCTTAATATGGAATACCCCCTAAATTTTGATTTGTCGAAAGTGACAACTAGCGGCCTTAATAGCCCTTGTAACGTGCTATCAAGATCAGTTATCAGATTTTATATGTAACAACATTTCGGTAAATTTTTGAATTGTTTTTCTTTAATATGGGATACTTCATAAAGTTTTGATTTGTCGAAAGTGACAACTGCCGGCTTTAATAGCCCTAGTTGCGTGCTATCAAAACCAGTTATCAGATTTTATAAACCGGCAAATTTGTAGATTTTATTCACGTCACAACATTTTGGTAAATTTAAGAATTTTTTTCTTTAATATTGAATACCCCATAAAGTTTTGATTTGTCGACAGTGACCACTGACGGCCTTAAAAGGCCTTAAAAATTTATGAGTATTTTTTCTTTAATATGGAATATCCCCTAAAGTTTTGATTTGTCGAAAGTGACAACTGGCGGCCTTAATAGCCCTAGTAACGTGCTATCAAAATTAGTTATCAGCTTTTATGAGGCGGCAAATTTGCAGATTTTATTCATGTAACAACATTTTGGTAAATTTTTTAATTTTTTCTCTTTAATATGGAATACCCCCTAAACTTTTGATTTGTCAAAAGTGACAACTGGCGGCCTTAATAGCCCTAGTTACGTGCTATCAAAATTAGTTATCAGCTTTTATGAGCCGGCAAATTTGCAGATTTTATTCATGTAACAACATTTTGGTAAATTTTTTAATTTTTTCTCTTTAATATGGAATACCCCCTAAACTTTTGATTTGTCAAAAGTGACAACTGGCGGCCTTAATAGCCCTAGTTACGTGCTATCAAAATCAGTTATCAGATTTTATAAACCGGCAAATTTGTAGATTTTATTCATGTAACATTTTGGTAAATTTTTGAATTTTCTTCTTCTTTAATATGGAATACCCCCTAAAGTTTTGATTTGTCGAAAGTTACTACTGGCGGCCTTAGTAGCCCTAGTAACGTGCTATCAAGATCAGCTATCAGATTTAATATGTAACAACATTTCGGTAAATTTTTGTATTGTTTTTCTTTAAATTGCGTGCTAGTAAAATCAGTTATCAGATTTTATAAACCGGCAAATTTTTAGATTTTATTCATGTAAAATTTTGGTAAATTTTTGAATTTTTTTCTTCTTTAATATGGAATACCCCCTAAGGTTTTGATTTGGCAAAAGTTACAACTGGAGGCCTTAGTAGTCCTAGTAACGTGCTATCAAGATCAGTTATCAGGTTTTATATGTAACAACATTTCGGTAAATTTTTGAATTGTTTTTCTTTAATATGGAATACCCCCCTAAACTTTTGATTTGTCAATATGGGATACTTCACAAAGTTTTGATTTGTTGAAATTTACAACTGGCGGCCTTAGTAGCCCTAGTAACGTGCTATCATGATCAGTTATCAGATTTTATATGTAACAACATTTTGGTAAATTTAAGAATTTTTTTTCTTTAACTTGGAATACCCCATAAAGTTTTGATTTGTCGAAAGTGACCACTGGCGCCCTTAAAAGCCCTAGTAACGAGCTACTAAAGTCAGTTATCAGATTTTATAACCCGGCAAATTTGTAGATTTTATTCATGTAACAACATTTTGGTAAATTTATAAATATTTTTTCTTTAATATGGATATCCCCTAAAGTTTTCATTTGTCGAAAGTGTCAGCTGGCGGCCTTAATTGCCCTAGTAACGTGCTACGAAAATCAGTTATTAGATTTTATTAACCGGCAAATATGTAGATTTTATTCATGTAACAACATTGTGGCAAATTTTAGAATTTTTTTTTCTTTAATATGGAATACCCCCTAAACTTTTGATTTATCGAAAGTGACAACTGGCGGCCTTAATAGCCCTAGTCATTTGCTATCAAAATTCGTTATCAGATTTAATAAACCGGCAAATTTGTAGATTTTATTCACGTAACAACATTTTGGTAAAATTTAGAATTTTTTTCTTTAATATGGAATACCCCCTAAACTTTTGATTTGGCAAAAGTGACAACTGGCGGCCTTAATAGCCCTAGTAACATGCTATCAAAATTAGTTATCAGATTTTATAAACCGGCAATTTTGTAGATTTTATTCACATAACAACATTTTGGTAAAATTTAGAATTTTTTCTTTAATATGGAATACCCCATAAAGTTTTGATTTGTTGAAAGTGACAACTGGCGTCCTTAATGGCCCTTGTACCGTGCTATCATAATCAGTTATCAGATTTTATAAATCGGAAAATTTGTAGATTTTATTCATGTAACAACTTTTTGGTAAATTTTTGAATTTTTTTCTTCTTTAATATGGAATACCCCCTAAACTTTTGATTTGGCAAAAGTGACAACTGGCGGCCTTAATAGCCCTAGAAACATGCTATCAAAATTAGCTATCAGATTTTATAAACCGGCAAATTTGTAGATTTTATTCACATAACAACATTTTGGTAAAATTTAGAATTTTTTCTTTAATATGGAATACCCCATAAAGTTTTGATTTGTCGAAAGTGACAACTGGCGTCCTTAATGGCCCTTGTACCTTGCTATCATAATTAGTTATCAGATTTTATAAATCGGAAAATTTGTAGATTTTATTCATGTAACAACATTTTAGTAAATTTTAGATTTTTTTTCTTTAATAAGGATTTGTCGAAAGTAGCCACTGGTGGCCTTAATAGCTCTAGTAACATGCTATCAAAATCAGTTATCAGATTTTATAAACCGGCAAATTTATAGATTTTATTCATGTAACAACTTTTTGGTAAATTTTTGAATTTTTTTCTTCTTTAATATGGAATACCCCCTAAAGTTTTGATTTGTCAAAAGTTACAACTGGCGGCCTTAGTAGCCCTAGTAACGTGCTATCAAGATCAGTTATCAGATTTTATATGTAACAACATTTCGGTAAATTTTTGAATTGTTTTTCTTTAATATGGAATACCCCCCTAAACTTTTGATTTGTCAAAAGTGACAACTGGCGGCCTTAATAGCCCTAGTAACGTGCTATCAAGATCAGTTATCAGATTTTATATGTAACAACATTTCGGTAAATTTTTGAATTGTTTTTCTTTAATATGGGATACTTCATAAAGTTTTGATTTGTCGAAAGTGACAACTGGCGGCTTTAATAGCCGTAGTTGCGTGCTATTAAAATCAGTTATCAGATTTTATAAACTGGCAAATTTGTAGATTTTATTCATGTAACATTTTGGTAAATTTTTGAATTTTTTTTTTCTTTAATATGGAATACCCCCTAAAGTTTTGATTTGTCAAAAGTGACAACTGGCGGCCTTAATAGCCCTAGTTACGTGCTATCAAAATCAGTTATCAGATTTTATAAGCCGGCCAAGTTGTAGATTTTTTTCATGTAACATTTTGGTAAGTTTTTGAATTTTTTTTTCTTTAATATGGAATACCCCCTAAAGTTTTGATTTGTCAAAAGTGACAACTGGCGGCTTTAATATCCCTAGTTGCGTGCTATTAAAATCAGTTATCAGATTTTATAAACTGGCAAATTTGTAGATTTTATTCATGTAACATTTTGGTAAATTTTTGAATTTTTTTTTTCTTTAATATTGAATACCCCCTAAAGTTTTGATTAGTCAAAAGTTACAACTGGCGGCCTTAGTAGCCCTAGAAACGTGCTATCAAGATCAGTTATCAGATTTTATATGTAACAACATTTTGGTTAATTTAAGAATTTTTTTTTCTTTAATTTGGAATACCCCATAAAGTTTTGATTTGTAGAAAGTGATCACTGGCGCCCTTAAAAGCCCTAGTAACGAGCTACTAAAGTCAGTTATCAGATTTTAAAACCCGGCAAATTTGTAGATTTTATTCATGTAACAACATTTTGGTAAATTTATAAATATTTTTTCTTTAATATGGATATCCCCTAAAGTTTTCAATTGTCGAAAGTGTCAGCTGGCGGCCTTAATTGCCCTAGTAACGTTCTACCAAAATCAGTTATTAGATTTTATTAACCGGCAAATTTGTAGATTTTATTCATGTAACAACATTTTGGTAAATTTTTGAATTTTTTCTCTTTAATATGGAATACCCCCTTAACTTTTGATTTGTCGAAAGTAACAACTGGCGGCCTTAATAGCCCTAGAAACGTGCTCTAAAAATCTGTTATCAAGTTTTTTAAGCCGGCAAAGTTCCAGATTTTAAACATGTAACAACATTTTGGTAAATTTTAGAATTTTTTTCCTTTAATAAGGATTTGTCGAAAGTAACCACTGGTGGCCTTAATAGCTCTAGTAACATGCTATCAAAATCAGTTATCAGATTTTATAAACCGGCAAATTTATAGATTTTATTCATGTAACAACTTTTTGGTAAATTTTTTAATTTTTTTTCTTAATATGGAATACCCCCTAAAGTTTTGATTTGTCGAAAGTGCCAACTGGCAGCCTTAATAGCCCTAGTAACATGCTATCAAAATCAGTTATCAGATTTTATAAACTAGCAAATTTGTAGATTTTATTCATGTAACAACATTGTGGTAAATTTTAGAATATTTTTATTTTTAATATGGAATAACCCCTAAACTTTTGATTTGTCGAAAGTGACAACTGGCGGCCTTAATAGCCCTAGTAACATGCTATCAAAATCAGTTATCAGATTTTATAAACCGGCAAATTTGTAGATTTTATTAATGTAACAACATTTTGGTAAATTTTTTAATTTTTCCTCTTTAATATGGAATACCCCCTAAACTTTTGATTTGTCAAAAGTGACAACTGGCGGCCTTAATAGCCCTAGTAACGTGCTATCAAAATTAGTTATCAGCTTTTATGAGCCGGCAAATTTGCAGATTTTATTCATGTAACAACATTTTGGTAAATTTTTTAATTTTTTCTCTTTAATATGGAATACCCCCTAAACTTTTGATTTGTCAAAAGTGACAACTGGCGCCCTTAATAGCCCTAGTTGCGTGCTATTAAAATCAGTTTTCAGATTTTATAAACTGGCAAATTTGTAGATTTTATTCATGTAACATTTTGGTAAATTTTTGAATTTTTTTTTTCTTTAATATTGAATACCCCCTAAAGTTTTGATTTATCAAAAGTTACAACTGGCGGCCTTAGTAGCCCTAGTAACGTGCTATCAAGATCAGTTATTAGATTTTATATGTAACAACATTTTGGTTAATTTAAGAATTTTTTTTCTTTAATTTGGAATACCCCATAAAGTTTTGATTTGTAGAAAGTGATCACTGGCGCCCTTAAAAGCCCTAGTAACGAGCTACTAAAGTCAGTTATCAGATTTTATAACCCGGCAAATTTGTAGATTTTATTCATGTAACAACATTTTGGTAAATTTATAAATATTTTTTCTTTAATATGGATATCCCCTAAAGTTTTCATTTGTCGAAAGTGTCAGCTGGCGGCCTTAATTGCCCTAGTAACGTGCTACCAAAATCAGTTATTAGATTTTTATTAACCGGCAAATTTGTAGATTTTATTCATGTAACAACATTTTGGTAAATTTTTGAATTTTTTCTCTTTAATATGGAATACCCCCTTAACTTTTGATTTGTCGAAAGTAACAACTGGCGGCCTTAATAGCCCTAGAAACGTGCTTTCAAAATCTGTTATCAAGTTTTTTAAACCGGCAAAGTTCCAGATTTTATTCATGTAACAACATTTTGGTAAATTTTAGAATTTTTTTCCTTTAATAAGGATTTGTCGAAAGTAACCACTGGTGGCCTTAATAGCTCTAGTAACATGCTATCAAAATCAGTTATCAGATTTTATAAACCGGCAAATTTATAGATTATGTTACATGAATATAACAACTTTTTGGTAAATTTTTTAATTTTTTTTTCTTAATATGGAATACCCCCTAAAGTTTTGATTTGTCGAAAGTGCCAACTGGCAGCCTTAATAGCCCTAGTAACATGCTATCAAAATCAGTTATCAGATTTTATAAACCGGCAAATTTGTAGATTTTATTCATGTAACAACATTTTGGTAAATTTTTGAAATTGTTTTCTTTAATATGGAATACCCCCTAAAGTTTTGATTTTTCGAAAATAATAACTGGCGACCTTAATAGCCTTAGTAACGTGCTATCAAAATCATTTATCAGATTTTATAAACCAGCAAATTTGTAGATTTTATTCATGTAACATTTTGGTAAATTTTTGAATTTTTTTCTTTAATATTGAATACCCCCTAAAGTTTTGATTTGTCGAAAGTGACAACTAGCGGCCTTAATAGCCCTTGTAAGGTGCTATCAAGATCAGTTATCAGATTTTATATGTAACAACATTTCGGTAAATTTTTGAATTGTTTTTCTTTAATATGGGATACTTCATAAAGTTTTGATTTGTCAAAAGTGACAACTGCGGCTTTAATAGCCCTAGTTGCGTGCTATCAAAACCAGTTATCAGATTTTATAAACCGGCAAATTTGTAGATTTTATTCACGTCACAACATTTTGGTAAATTTAAGAATTTTTTTCTTTATTATTGAATACCCCATAAAGTTTTGATTTGTCGACAGTGACCACTGACGGCCTTAAAAGCCCTAGTAACATGCTACCAAAATCAGCTATCAGATTTTATAACCCGGCAAATTTGTAGATTTTATTCATGCAACAACATTAAGGTAAATTTATGAGTATTTTTTCTTTAATATGGAATATCCCCTAAAGTTTTGATTTGTCGAAAGTGACAACTGGCGGCCTTAATTGCCCTAGTAACGTGCTATCAAAATCAGTTATCAGATTTGATAAACCGCAAATTTGTAGATTTTATTCATGTAAAATTTTGGTAAATTTTTGAATTTTTTTCTTCTTTAATATGGAATACCCCCTAAGGTTTTGATTTGTCAAAAGTTACAACTGGCGGCCTTAGTAGCCCTAGTAACGTGCTATCAAGATCAGTTATCAGGTTTTATATGTAACAACATTTCGATAAATTTTTGAATTGTTTTTCTTTAATATGGAATACCCCCCTAAACTTTTGATTTGTCAATATGGGATACTTCATAAAGTTTTGATTTGTTGAAAGTTACAACTGGCGGCCTTAGTAGCCCTAGTAACGTGCTATCAAGATCAGTTATCAGATTTTATATGTAACAACATTTTGGTAAATTTAAGAATTTTTTTTCTTTAACTTGGAATACCCCATAAAGTATTGATTTGTCGAAAGTGACCACTGGCGCCCTTAAAAGCCCTTGTAACGAGCTACTAAAGTCAGTTATCAGATTTTATAACCCGGCAAATTTGTAGATTTTATTCATGTAACAACATTTTGGTAAATTTATAAATATTTTTTCTTTAATATGGATATCCCCTAAAGTTTTCATTTGTCGAAAGTGTCAGCTGGCGGCCTTAATTGCCCTAGTAACGTGCTACGAAAATCAGTTATCAGATTTAATAAACCGGCAAATTTGTAGATTTTATTCACATAACAACATTTTGGTAAAATTTAGAATTTTTTCTTTAATATGGAATACCCCATAAACTTTTGATTTGGCAAAAGTGACAACTAGCGGCCTTAATAGCCCTAGTAACATGCTATCAAAATTAGTTATCAGATTTTATAAACCGGCAAATTTGTAGATTTTATTCACATAACAACATTTTGGTAAAATTTAGAATTTTTTCTTTAATATGGAATACCCCATAAAGTTTTGATTTGTCGAAAGTGACAACTGGCGTCCTTAATGGCCCTTGTACCTTGCTATCATAATCAGTTATCAGATTTTATAAATCGGAAAATTTGTAGATTTTATTCATGTAACAACTTTTTGGTACATTTTTTAATTTTTTTCTTAATATGGAATACCCCCTAACGTTTTGATTTGTCGAAAGTGGCAACTGGCGGCCTTAATAGCCCTAGTAACGTGTTATCAAAATCAGTTATCAGGTTTTCTAAGCCGACAAAGTTCCAGATTTTATTCATGTAACAACATTTTGGTAAATTTTTTAATTTTTTCTCTTTAATATGGAACACCCCCTAAACTTTTGATTTGTCGAAAGTGACAACTGGCGGCCTTAATAGCGTGCTATCAAAATTAGTTTTCAGATTTTGTAGCCCGGCAAATTTGTAGATTTTATTCATGTTACAACATTTTGGTAAATTTATGAATATTTTTTCTTTAATATGGAATACCCCCTAAACTTTTGATTTATCGAAAGTGACAACTGGCGGCCTTAATAGCGCTAGTAACATGCTATCAAAATTAGTTATCAGATTTAATAAACCGGCAAATTTGTAGATTTTATTCACGTAACAACATTTTGTTAAAATTTAGAATTTTTTTCTTTAATATGGAATACCCCCTGAACTTTTGATTTATCGAAAGTGACAACTGGCGGCCTTAATAGCCCTAGTAACATGCTATCAAAATTAGTTATCAGATTTTATAAACCGGCAAATTTGTAGATTTTATTCACATAACAACATTTTGGTAAAATTTAGAATTTTTTCTTTAATATGGAATACCCCATAAAGTTTTGATTTGTCGAAAGTGACAACTGGCGTCCTTAATGGCCCTTGTACCTTGCTATCAAAATCAGTTATCAGATTTTATAAATCGGAAAATTTGTAGATTTTATTCATGTAACAACTTTTTGGTACATTTTTAAATTTTTTTCTTAATATGGAATACCCCTAACGTTTTGATTTGTCGAAAGTGACAACTGGCGGCCTTAATAGCCCTAGTAACGTGTTATCAAAATCAGTTATCAGATTTTCTAAGCCGACAAAGTTCCAGATTTTATTCATGTAACAACATTTTGGTAAATTTTTTAATTTTTTCTGTTTAATATGGAATACCACCTAAAGTTTCGATTTGTCGAAAGTGCCAACTGGCAGCCTTAATAGCCCTAGTAACATGCTATCAAAATCAGTTATCAGATTTTATAAACTAGCAAATTTGTAGATTTTATTCATGTAACAACATTGTGGTAAATTTTAGAATTTTTTTATTTTTAATATGGAATACCCCCTAAAGTTTTGATTTGTCGAAAGTGACAACTGGCGGCCTTAATAGCCCTAGTAACGTGTTATCAAAATCAGTTATCAGATTTTCTAAGCCGACAAAGTTCCAGATTTTATTCATGTAACAACATTTTGGTAAATTTTTTAATTTTTTCTGTTTAATATGGAATACCACCTAAAGTTTAGATTTGTCGAAAGTGACAACTGGCGGCCTTAATAGCCCTAGTAACGTGCTATCAAAATTAGTTATCAGCTTTTATGAGCCGGCAAATTTGCAGATTTTATTCATGTAACAACATTTTGGTAAATTTTTTAATTTTTTCTCTTTAATATGGAATACCCCCTAAACTTTTGATTTGTCAAAAGTGACAACTGGCGCCCTTAATAGCCCTAGTTGCGTGCTATTAAAATCAGTTTTCAGATTTTATAAACTGGCAAATTTGTAGATTTTATTCATGTAACATTTTGGTAAATTTTTGAATTTTTTTTTTCTTTAATATTGAATACCCCCTAAAGTTTTGATTTATCAAAAGTTACAACTGGCGGCCTTAGTAGCCCTAGTAACGTGCTATCAAGATCAGTTATTAGATTTTATATGTAACAACATTTTGGTTAATTTAAGAATTTTTTTTCTTTAATTTGGAATACCCCATAAAGTTTTGATTTGTAGAAAGTGATCACTGGCGCCCTTAAAAGCCCTAGTAACGAGCTACTAAAGTCAGTTATCAGATTTTATAACCCGGCAAATTTGTAGATTTTATTCATGTAACAACATTTTGGTAAATTTATAAATATTTTTTCTTTAATATGGATATCCCCTAAAGTTTTCATTTGTCGAAAGTAACAACTGGCGGCCTTAATAGCCCTAGAAACGTGCTTTCAAAATCTGTTATCAAGTTTTTTAAACCGGCAAAGTTCCAGATTTTATTCATGTAACAACATTTTGGTAAATTTTAGAATTTTTTTCCTTTAATAAGGATTTGTCGAAAGTAACCACTGGTGGCCTTAATAGCTCTAGTAACATGCTATCAAAATCAGTTATCAGATTTTATAAACCGGCAAATTTATAGATTATGTTACATGAATATAACAACTTTTTGGTAAATTTTTTAATTTTTTTTTCTTAATATGGAATACCCCCTAAAGTTTTGATTTGTCGAAAGTGCCAACTGGCAGCCTTAATAGCCCTAGTAACATGCTATCAAAATCAGTTATCAGATTTTATAAACCGGCAAATTTGTAGATTTTATTCATGTAACAACATTTTGGTAAATTTTTGAATTTTTTCTCTTTAATATGGAATACCCCTTAACTTTTGATTTGTCGAAAGTAACAACTGGCGGCCTTAATAGCCCTAGAAACGTGCTTTCAAAATCTGTTATCAAGTTTTTTAAGCCGGCAAAGTTCCAGATTTTATTCATGTAACAACATTTTGGTAAATTTTAGAATTTTTTTCCTTTAATAAGGATTTGTCGAAAGTAACCACTGGTGGCCTTAATAGCTCTAGTAACATGCTATCAAAATCAGTTATCAGATTTTATAAACCGGCAAATTTATAGATTATGTTACATGAATATAACAACTTTTTGGTAAATTTTTTAATTTTTTTTTCTTAATATGGAATACCCCCTAAAGTTTTGATTTGTCGAAAGTGCCAACTGGCAGCCTTAATAGCCCTAGTAACATGCTATCAAAATCAGTTATCAGATTTTATAAACTAGCAAATTTGTAGATTTTATTCATGTAACAACATTGCGGTAAATTTTAGAATATTTTTATTTTTAATATGGAATACCCCATAAAGTATTGATTTGTCGAAAGTGACCACTGGCGCCCTTAAAAGCCCTAGTAACGAGCTACTAAAGTCAGTTATCAGATTTTATAACCCGGCAAATTTGTAGATTTTATTCATGTAACAACATTTTGGTAAATTTATAAATATTTTTTCTTTAATATGGATATCCCCTAAAGTTTTCATTTGTCGAAAGTGTCAGCTGGCGGCCTTAATTGCCCTAGTAACGTGCTACGAAAATCAGTTATCAGATTTAATAAACCGGCAAATTTGTAGATTTTATTCACGTAACAACATTTTGGTAAATTTTTGAATTTTTTCTCTTTAATATGGAATACCCCCTAAACTTTAGATTTGTCGAAAGTGACAACTGGCGGCCTTAATAGCCCTAGTA
Source organism: Pollenia amentaria (assembly GCA_943735925.1). Classification (NCBI taxonomy): domain Eukaryota; kingdom Metazoa; phylum Arthropoda; class Insecta; order Diptera; family Polleniidae; genus Pollenia; species Pollenia amentaria. Next base: position 69,664,648 of record OX031009.1, read on the forward strand.
ACGTGCTATCAAAATCAGTTATCAGGTTTTATAAGCCGGTAAAGTTCCAGATTTTATTCATGTAACAACATTTTGGTAAATTTTTGAATTTTTTCTCTTTAATATGGAATACCCCCTAAACTTTAGATTTGTCGAAAGTGACAACTGGTGGCCTTAATAGCCCTAGTAACGTGCTATCAAAATTAGTTATCAGCTTTTATGAGCCGGCATATTTGCAGATTTTATTCATGTAACAACATTTTGGTAAATTTTTTAATTTTTTCTCTTTAATATGGAATACCCCCTAAACTTTTGATTTGTCAAAAGTGACAACTGGCGCCCTTAATAGCCCTAGTTGCGTGCTATTAAAATCAGTTTTCAGATTTTATAAACTGGCAAATTTGTAGATTTTATTCATGTAACATTTTGGTAAATTTTTGAATTTTTTTTTTCTTTAATATTGAATACCCCCTAAAGTTTTGATTTATCAAAAGTTACAACTGGCGGCCTTAGTAGCCCTAGTAACGTGCTATCAAGATCAGTTATCAGATTTTATATGTAACAACATTTTGGTAAATTTAAGAATTTTTTTTCTTTAACTTGGAATACCCCATAAAGTATTGATTTGTCGAAAGTGACCACTGGCGCCCTTAAAAGCCCTAGTAACGAGCTACTAAAGTCAGTTATCAGATTTTATAACCCGGCAAATTTGTAGATTTTATTCATGTAACAACATTTTGGTAAATTTATAAATATTTTTTCTTTAATATGGATATCCCCTAAAGTTTTCATTTGTCGAAAGTGTCAGCTGGCGGCCTTAATTGCCCTAGTAACGTGCTACGAAAATCAGTTATCAGATTTAATAAACCGGCAAATTTGTAGATTTTATTCACGTAACAACATTTTGGTAAAATTTAGAATTTTTTTCTTTAATATGGAATACCCCCTAAACTTTTGATTTGGCAAAAGTGACAACTGGCGGCCTTAATAGCCCTAGTAACATGCTATCAAAATCAGTTATCAGGTTTTCTAAGCCGACAAAGTTCCAGATATTATTCATGTAACAACATTTTGGTAAATTTTTTAATTTTTTCTCTTTAATATGGAACACCCCCTAAACTTTTGATTTGTCGAAAGTGACAACTGGCGGCCTTAATAGCGTGCTATCAAAATTAGTTATCAGATTTTGTAGCCCGGCAAATTTGTAGATTTTATTCATGTTACAACATTTTGGTAAATTTATGAATATTTTTTCTTTAATATGGAATACCCCCTAAACTTTTGATTTATCGAAAGTGACAACTGGCTGCCTTAATAGCCCTAGTAACATGCTATCAAAATTAGTTATCAGATTTAATAAACCGGCAAATTTGTAGATTTTATTCACGTAACAACATTTTGTTAAAATTTAGAATTTTTTTCTTTAATATGGAATACCCCCTAAACTTTTGATTTGGCAAAAGTGACAACTGGCGGCCTTAATAGCCCTAGTAACATGCTATCAAAATTAGTTATCAGATTTTATAAACCGGCAAATTTGTAGATTTTATTCACATAACAACATTTTGGTAAAATTTAGAATTTTTTCTTTAATATGGAATACCCCATAAAGTTTTGATTTGTCGAAAGTGACAACTGGCGTCCTTAATGGCCCTTGTACCTTGCTATCAAAATCAGTTATCAGATTTTATAAATCGGAAAATTTGTAGACTTTATTCATGTAACAACTTTTTGGTACATTTTTAAATTTTTTTCTTAATATGGAATACCCCTAACGTTTTGATTTGTCGAAAGTGACAACTGGCGGCCTTAATAGCCCTAGTAACGTGTTATCAAAATCAGTTATCAGATTTTCTAAGCCGATAAAGTTCCAGATTTTATTCATGTAACAACATTTTGGTAAATTTTTTAATTTTTTCTGTTTAATATGGAATACCACCTAAAGTTTCGATTTGTCGAAAGTGCCAACTGGCAGCCTTAATAGCCCTAGTAACATGCTATCAAAATCAGTTATCAGATTTTATAAACTAGCAAATTTGTAGATTTTATTCATGTAACAACATTGTGGTAAATTTTAGAATTTTTTTATTTTTAATATGGAATACCCCCTAAAGTTTTGATTTGTCGAAAGTGACAACTGGCGGCCTTAATAGCCCTAGTAACGTGTTATCAAAATCAGTTATCAGATTTTCTAAACCGACAAAGTTCCAGATTTTATTCATGTAACAACATTTTGGTAAATTTTTTAATTTTTTCTGTTTAATATGGAATACCACCTAAAGTTTCGATTTGTCGAAAGTGCCAACTGACAGCCTTAATAGCCCTAGTAACATGCTATCAAAATCAGTTATCAGATTTTATAAACTAGCAAATTTGTAGATTTTATTCATGTAACAACATTGTGGTAAATTTTAGAATTTTTTTATTTTTAATATGGAATAACCCCTAAGCTTTTGATTTGTCGAAAGTGACAACTGGCGGCCTTAATAGCCCTAGTAACATGCTATCAAAATCAGTTATCAGATTTTATAAACCGGCAAATTTGTAGATTTTATTCATGTAACAACATTTTGGTAAATTTTTGAAATTGTTTTCTTTAATATGGAATACCCCCTAAAGTTTTGATTTTTCGAAAATGATAACTGGCGACCTTAATAGCCTTAGTAACGTGCTATCAAAATCAGTTATCAGATTTCATAAACCAGCATATTTGTAGATTTTATTCATGTAACATTTTGGTAAATTTTTGAATTTTTTTCTTTAATATTGAATACCCCCTAAAGTTTTGATTTGTCGAAAGTGACAACTAGCGGCCTTAATAGCCCTTGTAACGTGCTATCAAGATCAGTTATCAGATTTTATATGTAACAACATTTCGGTAAATTTTTGAATTGTTTTTCTTTAATATGGGATACTTCATAAAGTTTTGATTTGTCGAAAGTGACAACTGGCGGCTTTAATAGCCCTAGTTGCGTGCTATCAAAACCAGTTATCAGATTTTATAAACCGGCAAATTTGTAGACTTTATTCACGTCACAACATTTTGGTAAATTTAAGAATTTTTTTCTTTAATATTGAATACCCCATAAAGTTTTGATTTGTCGACAGTGACCACTGACGGCCTTAAAAGCCCTAGTATTATGCTACCAAAATCAGCTATCAGATTTTATAACCCGGCAAATTTGTAGATTTTATTCATGCAACAACATTTAGGTAAATTTATGAGTATTTTTTCTTTAATATGGAATATCCCCTAAAGTTTTGATTTGTCGAAAGTGACAACTGCCGGCCTTAATTGCCCTAGTAACGTGCTATCAAAATCAGTTATCAGGTTTTATAAGCCTGTAAAGTTCTAGATTTTATTCATGTAACAACATTTTGGTAAATTTATGAATTTTTTCTCCTTAATATGGAATACCCGCTAAACTTTAGATTTGTCGAAAGTGACAACTGGCGGCCTTAATAGCCCTAGTAACGTGCTATTAAAATTAGTTATCAGCTTTTATGAGCCGGCAAATTTGCAGATTTTATTCATGTAACAACATTTTGGTAAATTTTTTAATTTTTTCTCTTTAATATGGAATACCCCCTAAACTTTAGATTTGTCGAAAGTGACAACTGGCGGCCTTAACAGCCCTAGTAACGTGCTATCAAAATTAGTAATCAGCTTTTATGAGCCGGCAAATTTGCAGATTTTATTCATGTAACAACATTTTGGTAAATTTTTTAATTTTTTCTCTTTAATATGGAATACCCCCTAAACTTTTGATTTGTCAAAAGTGACAACTGGCGGCCTTAATAGCCCTAGTTACGTGCTATCAAAATCAGTTATCAGATTTTATAAACCGGCAAATTTGTAGATTTTATTCATGTAACATTTTGGTAAATTTTTTAATTTTTTCTCTTTAATATGGAATACCCCCTAAACTTTTGATTTGTCAAAAGTTACAACTGGCGGCCTTAGTAGCCCTAGTAACGTGCTATCAAGATCAGTTATCAGGTTTTATATGTAACAACATTTCGGTAAATTTTTGAATTGTTTTTCTTTAATATGGAATACCCCCCTAAACTTTTGATTTGTCAATATGGGATACTTCATAAAGTTTTGATTTGTTGAAAGTTACAACTGGCGGCCTTAGTAGCCCTAGTAACGTGCTATCAAGATCAGTTATCAGATTTTATATGTAACAACATTTTGGTAAATTTAAGAATTTTTTTTCTTTAACTTGGAATACCCCATAAAGTTTTGATTTGTCGAAAGTGACCACTGGCGGCCTTAAAAGCCCTAGTAACGAGCTACTAAAGTCAGTTATCAGATTTTATAACCCGGCAAATTTGTAGATTTTATTCATGTAACAACATTTTGGTAAATTAATAAATATTTTTTCTTTAATATGGATATCCCCTAAAGTTTTCATTTGTCGAAAGTGTCAGCTGGCGGCCTTAATTGCCCTAGTAACGTGCTACGAAAATCAGTTATTAGATTTTATTAACCGGCAAATATGTAGATTTTATTCATGTAACAACATTGTGGTAAATTTTAGAATTTTTTTTTCTTTAATATGGAATACCCCCTAAACTTTTGATTTATCGAAAGTGACAACTGGCGGCCTTAATAGCCCTAGTCACATGCTATCAAAATTAGTTATCAGATTTAATAAACCGGCAAATTTGTAGATTTTATTCATGTTACAACATTGTGGTAAATTTAAGAATTTTTTTTCTATAATTTGGAATACCCCATAAAGTTTTGAATTGTCGAAAGTGACCACTGGCGGCCTTAATAGCCCTAGTAACATGCTATCAAAATTAGTTATCAGATTTAATAAACCGGCAAATTTGTAGATTTTATTCACGTAACAACATTTTGGTAAAATTTAGAATTTTTTTCTTTAATATGGAATACCCCCTAAACTTTTGATTTGGCAAAAGTGACAACTGGCGGCCTTAATAGCCCTAGTAACATGCTATCAAAATTAGTTATCAGATTTTATAGACCGGCAAATTTGTAGATTTTATTCACATAACAACATTTTGGTAAAATTTAGAATTTTTTCTTTAATATGGAATACCACATAAAGTTTTGATTTGTCGAAAGTGACAACTGGCGTCCTTAATGGCCCTTGTACCTTGCTATCAAAATCAGTTATCAGATTTTATAAATCGGAAAATTTGTAGATTTTATTCATGTAACAACTTTTTGGTACATTTTTAAATTTTTTTCTTAATATGGAATACCCCCTAACGTTTTGATTTGTCGAAAGTGACAACTGGCGGCCTTAATAGTTAGTAACGTGTTATCAAAATCAGTTATCAGGTTTTCTAAGCCGACAAAGTTCCAGATTTTATTCATGTAACAACATTTTGGTAAATTTTTTAATTTTTTCTGTTTAATATGGAATACCACCTAAAGTTTCGATTTGTCGAAAGTGCCAACTGGCAGCCTTAATAGCCCTAGTAACATGCTATCAAAATCACTTATAAGATTTTATAAACTAGCAAATTTGTAGATTTTATTCATGTAACAACATTTTGGTAAATTTTTGAAATTGTTTTCTTTAATATGGAATACCCCCTAAAGTTTTGATTTTTCGAAAATGATAACTGGCGACCTTAATAGCCTTAGTAACGTGCTATCAAAATCAGTTATCAGGTTTTATAAACCAGCAAATTTGTAGGTTTTATTCATGTAACATTTTGGTAAATTTTTGAATTTTTTTCTTTAATATTGAATACCCCCTAAAGTTTTGATTTGTCGAAAGTGACAACTAGCGGCCTTAATAGCCCTTGTAACGTGCTATCAAGATCAGCTATCAGATTTTATATGTAACAACATTTCGGTAAATTTTTGAATTGTTTTTCTTTAATATGGGATACTTCATAAAGTTTTGATTTGTCGAAAGTGACAACTGGCGGCTTTAATAGCCCTAGTTGCGTGCTATCAAAACCAGTTATCAGATTTTATAAACCGGCAAATTTGTAGATTTTATTCACGTCACAACATTTTGGTAAATTTAAGAATTTTTTTCTTTAATATTGAATACCCCATAAAGTTTTGATTTGTCGACAGTGGCCACTGACGGCCTTAAAAGCCCTAGTAACATGCTACCAAAATCAGCTATCAGATTTTATAACCCGGCAAATTTGTAGATTTTATTCATGCAACAACATTTTGGTAAATTTATGAGTATTTTTTCTTTAATATGGAATATCCCCTAAAGTTTTGATTTGTCGAAAGTGACAACTGGCGGCCTTAATTGCCCTAGTAACGTGCTATCAAAATCAGTTATCAGATTTGATACACCGCAAATTTGTAGATTTTATTCATCTAACAACTTGTTGGTTCATTTTTGGATTTTTTTTCTTAATATGGAATACCCCCTAAAGTTTTGATTTGTCGAAAGTGACAACTGGCGGCCTTAATAGCCCTAGTAACGTGCTATCAAAATTAGTTATCAGCTTTTATGAGCCGGCAAATTTGCAGATTTTATTCATGTAACAACATTTTGGTAAATTTTTTAATTTTTTCTCTTTAATATGGAATACCCCCTAAACTTTTGATTTGTCAAAAGTGACAACTGGCGGCCTTAATAGCCCTAATAACGTGCTATCAAAATCAGTTATCAGATTTTATAAACCGGCAAATTTGTAGATTTTATTCATGTAACAACATTTTGGTAAATTTTTTAATTTTTTTTCTTTAATATTGAATACCCCCTAAAGTTTTGATTTGTCGAAAGTGACAACTAGCGGCCTTAATAGCCCTTGTAACGTGCTATCAAGATCAGTTATCAGATTTAATATGTAACAACATTTCGGTAAATTTTTGTATGGTTTTTCTTTAAATTGCGTGCTAGTAAAATCAGTTATCAGATTTTATAAACCGGCAAATTTTTAGATTTTATTCATGTAACAACATTTTGGTAAATTTTTTAATTTTTTCTCTTTAATATGGAACACCCCCTAAACTTTTGATTTGTCGAAAGTGACAACTGGCGGCCTTAATAGCGTGCTATCAAAATCAGTTATCAGATTTTGTAGCCCGGCAAATTTGTAGATTTTATTCATGTTACAACATTGTGGTAAATTAAAGAATTTTTTTTCTATAATTTGGAATACCCCATAAAGTTTTGATTTGTCGAAAGTGTCAACTGGCGGTCTTAATTGCCCTAGTAACGTGCTACCAAAATCAGTTATCAGATTTTATTAACCAGCAAATTTGTAGATTTGATGTAACAACATTGTGGTAAATTTTAGAATTTTTTTCTTTAATATGGAATACCCCCTTAACTTTTGATTTATCGAAAGTGACAACTGGCGGCCTTAATAGCCCTAGTAACATGCTATCAAAATCAGTTATCAAATTTTTTAAACCGGCAAATTTGTAGATTTTATTCATGTAACAACATTTTGGTAAATTTTTGAATTTTTTCTCTTTGTCGAAAGTGACAACTTGCGGCCTTAATAGCCCTAGTAACATGCTATCAAAATCAGTTATCAGATTTTATAAACTGGCATATTTGTAGATTTGATAAATTTTTGATTTTTTTTTTTCTTAATATGGAATAACCCTAAAGTTTTGATGTGCCGAAAAAAACAACTGGCGGCCTTAATAGCGTGCTAGCAAAATCAGTTATCAGGCTTTATGAGCCGGCAAATTTGCAATTTTTATTCATGTAACATTTTGGTAAATTTTTGAATTTTTTCTCTTTAATATGGAATACCCCGATAAACTTTTGATTTGTGGAAAGTGACAACTGACGTAACAATATTTTGGTAAATTTAAGATTTTTTTTTCTTTAATATGGAATACCCCATAAAGTTTTGATTTGACAAAAGTGACCACTGCCGGCCTTAATAGCCCTAGTAACGTGCTACCAAAGTCAGTTATCAGATTTTATAACCCGGCAAATTTGTAGATTTTATTCATGTAACAACATTTTGGTAAATTTTAGAATTTTTTTTATAATATGGAATACCCCTTAAAGTTTTGATTTGTTGATAGTGACAACTGGCGGCCTTAATAGCCCTAGGAACTTGCTATCAACATCAGTAATCAGATTTTATATGTAACAATATTTCGGTAAATTTGTAAATTGTTTTTTTTATAATATGGAATACCCCCTAAACTTTTGATTTGTCGAAAGTGACAACTGGCGGCCTTAAAAGCCCTAGTTACGTGCTATCAAAATCAGATATCAGATTTTATATCCCGGCAAATTTGTAGATTTTATTCACGTAACAACATTTTGGTAAAATTTAGAATTTTTTCTTTAATATGGAATATCCCATAAAGTTTTGATATGTCGAAAGTGACAACTGCCGGCCTTAATAGCCCTAGTAACGTACTTTCAAAATCAGTTTTCAGGGTTTTAAAGCCGGCAAAGTTCCAGATTTTATTCATGTAACAACATTTTGGTAAATTTTAGAATTTTTTTTCTTCAATATGGAATACCCCCTAAACTCTAGATTTGTGGAAAGTGCCCACTGGCCGCCTTACTAGCCTTAGTAACGTGCTAAAAAAAATCAGTTATCAGATTTAATAAACCGGAAAATTTGTAGATTTTATTCATGTAACAACATTTTGGTAAATTTTTGAATTTTTTTTTATAATATGGAATACCCCCTAAAGTTTTGATTTGTCGAAAGTGACAACTGGCGGCCTTAATAGCCCTAGTAACGTGCTATCAACATCAGTTATCAGATTTTATATGTAACAACATTTCGGTAAATTTTTGAATTGATTTTTTTATAATATGGAATACCCCCTAAACTTTTGATTTGTCGAAAGTAACAACTGGCGGCCTTAATAGCCCTAGTAACATGCTATCAAAGTTAGTTATCAGATTTTATAAACCGGCAAATTTGTATATTTTATTCATGTAACAACTTTTTGGTACATTTTTAAATTTTTTTCTTAATATGGAATACCCCCTAAAGTTTTAATTTGTCGAAAGTGACAACTGGCGTCCCTAATAGCCCTAAGTACATGCTATCAAAATCAGTTATCAGATTTTATATACCGGAAATTTTGTAGATTTTATTCATGTAACAACATTTTGGTACATTTTTAAATTTTTTTTCTAATATGGAATACCCCCTAAAGTTTAAGCCCTACTAACGTGTTATCAAAATCAGTTATCAGGTTTTCTAAGCCGACAAAGTTCCAGATTTTATTCATGTAACAACATTTTGGTAAATTTTGGAATTTTTTCTCTTTAATATGGATATCCCCCTAAAGTTTTGATTTGCCAAAAGAAACAACTGGCGGCCATAATAGCCCTAGTAACATGCTTTCAAAATCAGTTATCAGATTTTATAAGCCGGCAAATTTGCAGATTTTATTCATGTAACAACATTTTGGTAAATTTTGGAATTTTTTCTCTGTAATATGGAATATCCCCCTAAACTTTTGATTTGTCGAAGTGACGCTGCCGGCCTTGATAGCCCTAGTAACGTGCTTTCAAAATCAGTTATCAGGTTTTTTAAGCCGGAAAAGTTCCCGATTTTATTCATGAAACAACATTTTGGTAAATCTTAGATTTTTTTTCTTTAATATGGAATACCCCCTAAACTTTGTCAAAAGTGACCAATGGCGGCCTTAATAGCCCTAGTAACATGCTATCAAAATCAGTTATCAGATGTTATAAACTGGCAAATTTGTAGATTTTGATAAATTTTTTATTTATTTTTTCTTAATATCGAATACACCCCAAAGCTTTGATGTGCCGAAAGTGACAACTGGCGGCCTTAACAGCGTGCTATCAAAATCAGTTATCAGGTTTTATGAGCCGGCAAATTTGCAGATTTTATTCATGTAACATTTTGGTAAATTTTTGAATTTTTTCTCTTTAATATGGAATACCCCGCTAAACTTTTGATTTGACGAAATGTTTTAGTAAATTTAAGATTTTTTTTTTCTTTAATATGAAATACCCCATAAAGTTTTGATTTGTCGAAAGTGACAACTGGCGGCCTTAATAGCCCTAAAATCAGTTATCAGATTTTGTAGCCCGGCAAATTTGTAGATTTTATTTATGTAACAACATATTGGTAAATTTTTGAATTTTTGTTCTTTAATATGGAATACCCCCTAAAGTTTTGATTTGTCGAAACTGCCAACTAGCGGCCTTAATAGCCCTAGTTACGTGCTATTAAAATCAGTTATCAGATTTTATAAATCGGCAAATTTGTAGATTTTATTCATGTAACAACATTTTGGTAAATTTTAGAATTTTTTCTCTTTAATATGGAATACCCATTTAAACATTTGATTTGTCAAAAGTTACAACTGGCGGAGTTAATATCCCTAGTTACGTGCTATCAAAATCAGTTATCAGATTTTATAAACCGGCAAATTTATAGATTTTATTCATGTAACAACATTTTGGTAAATTTAAGAATTTTTTTTCTTTAATTTGGAATACCCCATAAAGTTTTGATTTGTCGAAAGTGAACACTGGCGGCCTTAAAAGCCCTAGTAACGTGCTACTAAAGCCAGTTATCAGATTTTATAACCCGGCAAATTTGTAGATTTTATTCATGTAACAACTTTTTGGTAAATTTTTGAATTTTTTTTCTTAATATGGAATACCCCCTAAAGTTTGGATTTGTCGAGAGTGCCAACTGGCGGCCTTAATAGCCCTAGTAACGTGCTAATAAAATCAGTTATAAGATTTTATAAACCGGCTAATTTGTAGATTTTATTCATCTAACAACTTTTTGGTACATTTTTAAATTTTTTTCTTAATATGGAATACCCCCTAAAGTTTTGATTTGTCGAAAGTAACAACTGGCGGCCTTAATAGCCCTAGTAACATGCTATCAAAATCAGTTATCAGATTTTATAAGCCAGTTGTTACTGGCGGCCTCAATAGCCCCAGTATCATGCTATGAAAATCAGTTATCAGATTTTATAAACTGGCTAATTTGTAGATTTTATTCATGTAACAACATATTGGTAAATTTTTGAATTTTTTTCTTTAATATGGAATACCCCATAAAGTTTTGATTTGTCGAAAGTTACAACTGGCGTCCTTAATAGCCCTAGTAACATGCTATCAAAATTAGTTATCAGATTATATAAACCGGCAAATTTGTAGATTTTATTCGTGTAACAACATTTTGGTAAATTTATGAATATTTTTTCTTTAATATGGAATATCCCCTAAAGTTTTGATTTATCGAAAGTGACAACTGGCGGCCTTAATAGCCCTAGTAACGTGCTTTCAAAATCAGTTATCAGGTTTTTTAAGCCAGCAAAGTTCCAGATTTTATTCCTGTAACAACTTTTTGGTACATTTTTGAATTATTTTCTTAATATGGAATACCCCCTAAAGTTTTGATTTGTCGAAAGTACCAACTGGCGGCCTTAATAGCCCTAGTAACATGCTATCAAAATCAGTTATCAGATTTTATAAGCCAGCATATTTATAGATTTTATTCATGTAACAACTTTTTGGTAAATTTTTGAATTTTTTTTCTTAATATGGAATACCCCCTAAAGTTTGGATAGCCTCAGTAACGTGCTAATAAAATCAGTTATCAGATTTAATAAACCGGAAAATTTGTAGATTTTATTCATGTAACAACATTTTGGTAAATTTTTGAATTTTTTTTTATAATATGGAATACCCCCTAAAGTTTTGATTTGTCGAAAGTGACAACTGGCGGCCTTAATAGCCCTAGTAACGTGCTATCAAGATCAGTTATCAGATTTTATATGTAACAACATTTCGGTAAATTTTTGAATTGATTTTTTTATAATATGGAATACCCCCTAAACTTTTGATTTGTCGAAAGTAACAACTGGCGGCCTTAATAGCCCTAGTAACATGCTATCAAAATTAGTTATCAGATTTTATAAGCCGGCAAATTTGTATATTTAATTCATGTAACAACTTTTTGGTACATTTTAAAATTTTTTTCTTAATATGGAATACCCCCTAAAGTTTTAATTTGTCGAAAGTGACAACTGGCGTCCCTAATAGCCCTAAGTACATGCTATCAAAATCAGTTATCAGATTTTATATACCGGAAATTTTGTAGATTTTATTCATGTAACAACATTTTGGTACATTTTTAAATTTTTTTTCTAATATGGAATACCCCCTAAAGTTTTAGCCCTAGTAACGTGTTATCAAAATCAGTTATCAGGTTTTCTAAGCCGACAAAGTTCCAGATTTTATTCATGTAACAACATTTTGGTAAATTTTTTAATTTTTTCTCTTTAATATGGAATACCGCGTAAACTTTTGATTTGTCGAAAGTGACAACTGGCGGCCTTAAAAGCCCTAGTTACGTGCTATAAAAATCAGTTATCAGATTTTATAAACCGGCAAATTTGTAGATTTTATTCACGTAACAACATTTTGGTAAAATTTAGAATTTTTTCTTTAATATGGAATACCCCATAAAGTTTTGATTTGTCGAAAGTGACAACTGGCGTCCTTAATATCCCTAGTACCGTGCTATCAAAATCAGTTATCAGAGTTTATTAGCCGGCAAACTTGCAGATTTTATTCATGTAACAACATTTTGGTAAATTTTAGAATTTTTTCTCTTTAATATGGAATACCCCTTTAAACTTTTGATTTGCCAAAAGAAACAACTGGCGGAGTTAATAGCCCTAGTAACGTGCTATCAAAATCAGTTATCAGATTTTGTAGCCCGGCAAATTTGTAGATTTTATTAACGTAACAACATATTGGTAAATTTTTGAATTTTTGTTCTTTAATATGGAATACCCCCTAAAGTTTTGATTTGTCGAAACTGCCAACTAGCTGCCTTAATAGCCCTAGTTACGTGCTATTAAAATCAGTTATCAGATTTTATAAATCGGCAAATTTGTAGATTTTATTCATGTAACAACATTTTGGTAAATTTAAGAATTTTTTTTCTTTAATTTGGAATACCCCATAAAGTTTTGATTTGTCGAAACTGAACACTGGCGGCCTTAAAAGCCCTAGTAACGTGCTACTAAAGTCAGTTATCAGATTTTATAACCCGGCAAATTTGTAGATTTTATTCATGTAACAACTTTTTAGTAAATTTTTGAATTTTTTTTCTTAATATGGAATACCCCCTAAAGTTTGGTTTTGTCGAGAGTGCCAACTGGCGGCCTTAATAGCCCTAGTAACGTGCTAATAAAATCAGTTATAAGATTTTATAAACCGGCTAATTTGTAGATTTTATTCATCTAACAACTTTTTGGTACATTTTTAAATTTTTTTCTTAATATGGAATACCCCCTAAAGTTTTGATTTGTCAAAAGTAACAACTGGCGGCCTCAATAGCCCCAGTAACATGCTATGAAAATCAGTTATCAGATTTTATAAACTGGCTAATTTGTAGATTTTATTCATGTAACAACATATTGGTAAATTTTTGAATTTTTTTCTTTAATATGGAATACCCCATAAAGTTTTGATTTGTCGAAAGTGACAACTGGCGTCCTTAATAGCCCTAGTAACATGCTATCAGAATCAGTTATCAGATTATATAAACCGGCAAATTTGTAGATTTTATTCATGTAACAACATTTTGGTAAATTTATGAATATTTTTTCTTTAATATGGAATATCCCCTAAGGTTTTGATTTGTCGAAAGTGACAACTGGCGGCCTTAATAGCCCTAGTAACGTGATTTCAAAATCAGTTATCAGGTTTTTTAAGCCAGCAAAGTTCCAGATTTTATTCCTGTAACAACTTTTTGGTACATTTTTGAATTTTTTTCTTAATATGGAATTCCCCCTAAAGTTTTGATTTGTCGAAAGTAACAACTGGCGGCCTTAATAGCCCTAGTAACATGCTATCAAAATCAGTTATCAGATTTTATAAACCAGCATATTTATAGATTTTATTCATGTAACAACTTTTTGGTAAATTTTTGAATTTTTTTTCTTAATATGGAATACCCCCTAAAGTTTGGATTTGCCGAGAGTGCCAACTGGCGGCCTTAATAGCCCTAGTAACGTGCTAATAAAATCAGTTATAAGATTTTATAAACCGGCTAATTTGTAGATTTTATTCATGTAACATTTTTGTAAATTTTAGAATTTTTTTTCTTTGATATGGAATACCCCCTAAACTTTCGATTTGTCGAAAGTGACAACTGGCGGCCTTAATAGCCCCAGTAACATGCTATGAAAATCAGTTATCAGATTTTATAAACTGGCTAATTTGTAGACTTTATTCATGTAAGAACTATTTGGTATATTTATGAATATTTTTTCTTTAATATGGAATATCCCCTAAAGTTTTGATTTGTCGAAAGTGACAACTGGCGGCCTTAATAGCCCTAGTAACATGCTTTCAAAATCAGTTATCAGGTTTTTTAAGCCAGCAAAGTTCCAGATTTTATTCCTGTAACAACTTTTTGGTACATTTTTGAATTTTTGTCTTTAATATGGAATACCCCATAAAGTTTTGATTTTTCGAAAGTGACAACTGGCGTCCTTAATAGCCCTAGTAACATGCTATCAAAATCAGTTATCAGATTTTATAAACTGGCTAATTTGTAGATTTTATTCATGTAACAACTTTTTGGTACATTTTTAAATTTTTTTCTTAATAGGGAATACCCCTAAAGTTTTGATTTGTCGAAAGTGACAACTAGCGGCCTTAATAGCCCTAGTAAGGTGCTATCAAAATCAGTTATCAGATTATATAAACCGGCAAATTTGTAGATTTTATTCATGTAACAACATTTTGGTAAATTTATGAATATTTTTTCTTTAATATGGAATATCCCCTAAAGTTTTGATTTGTCGAAAGTGACAACTGGCGGCCTTAATAGCCCTAGTAACGTGCTTTCAAAATCAGTTATCAGGTTTTTTAAGCCAGCAAAGTTCCAGATTTTATTCCTGTAACAACTTTTTGGTACATTTTTAAATTTTTTTTTTAATATGGAATACCCCCTAAAGTTTTGATTTGTCGAAAGTAACAACTGGCGGCCTTAATAGCCCTAGTAACATGCTATCAAAATCAGTTATCAGATTTTATAAACCGGCATATTTATAGATTTTATTCATGTAACAACTTTTTGGTAAATTTTTTAATTTTTTTCTTAATATGGAATACCCCCTAAAGTTTGGATTTGTCGAGAGTGCCAACTGGCGGCCTTAATAGCCCTAGTAACGTGCTAATAAAATCAGTTATAAGATTTTATAAACCGGCTAATTTGTAGATTTTATTCATCTAACAACTTTTTGGTACATTTTTAAATTTTTTTCTTAATATGGAATACCCCCTAAAGTTTTGATTTGTCAAAAGTAACAACTGGCGGCCTCAATAGCCCCAGTAACATGCTATGAAAATCAGTTATCAGATTTTATAAACTGGCTAATTTGTAGATTTTATTCATGTAACAACATATTGGTAAATTTTTGAATTTTTTTCTTTAATATGGAATACCCCATAAAGTTTTGATTTGTCGAAAGTGACAACTGGCGTCCTTAATAGCCCTAGTAACATGCTATCAAAATTAGTTATCAGATTATATAAACCGGCAAATTTGTAGATTTTATTCGTGTAACAAAATTTTGGTAAATTTATGAATATTTTTTCTTTAATATGGAATATCCCCTAAAGTTTTGATTTGTCGAAAGTGACAACTGGCGGCCTTAATAGCCCTAGTAACGTGCTTTCAAAATCAGTTATCAGGTTTTTTAAGCCAGCAAAGTTCCAGATTTTATTCCTGTAACAACTTTTTGGTACATTTTTGAATTTTTTTCTTAATATGGAATACCCCCTAAAGTTTTGGTTTGTCGAAAGTAACAACTGGCGGCCTTAATAGCCCTAGTAACATGCTATCAAAATCAGTTATCAGATTTTATAAGCCAGCATATTTATAGATTTTATTCATGTAACAACTTTTTGGTAAATTTTTGAATTTTTTTTTCTTAATATGGAATACCCCCTAAAGTTTGGATAGCCTTAGTAACGTGCTAATAAAATCAGTTATCAGATTTAATAAACCGGAAAATTTGTAGATTTTATTCATGTAACAACATTTTGGTAAATTTTTGAATTTTTTTTTATAATATGGAATACCCCCTAAAGTTTTGATTTGTCGAAAGTGACAACTGGCGGCCTTAATAGCCCTAGTAACGTGCTATCAACATCAGTTATCAGATTTTATATGTAACAACATTTCGGTAAATTTTTGAATTGATTTTTTTATAATATGGAATACCCCCTAAACTTTTGATTTGTCGAAAGTAACAACTGGCGGCCTTAATAGCCCTAGTAACATGCTATCAAAATTAGTTATCAGATTTTATAAACCGGCAAATTTGTATATTTTATTCATGTAACAACTTTTTGGTACATTTTTAAATTTTTTTCTTAATATGGAATACCCCCTAAAGTTTTAATTTGTCGAAAGTGACAACTGGCGTCCCTAATAGCCCTAAGTACATGCTATCAAAATCAGTTATCAGATTTTATATACCGGAAATTTTGTAGATTTTATTCATGTAACAACATTTTGGTACATTTTTAAATTTTTTTTCTAATATGGAATACCCCCTAAAGTTTTAGCCCTAGTAACGTGTTATCAAAATCAGTTATCAGGTTTTCTAAGCCGACAAAGTTCCAGATTTTATTCATGTAACAACATTTTGGTAAATTTTTTAATTTTTTCTCTTTAATATGAAATACCGCGTAAACTTTTGATTTGTCGAAAGTGACAACTGGCGGCCTTAAAAGCCCTAGTTACGTGCTATAAAAATCAGTTATCAGATTTTATAAACCGGCAAATTTGTAGATTTTATTCACGTAACAACATTTTGGTAAAATTTAGAATTTTTTCTTTAATATGGAATACCCCATAAAGTTTTGATTTGTCGAAAGTGACAACTGGCGTCCTTAATATCCCTAGTACCGTGCTATCAAAATCAGTTATCAGAGTTTATTAGCCGGCAAACTTGCAGATTTTATTCATGTAACAACATTTTGGTAAATTTTAGAATTTTTTCTCTTTAATATGGAATACCCCTTTAAACTTTTGATTTGCCAAAAGAAACAACTGGCGGAGTTAATAGCCCTAGTAACGTGCTATCAAAATCAGTTATCAGATTTTGTAGCCCGGCAAATTTGTAGATTTTATTAACGTAACAACATATTGGTAAATTTTTGAATTTTTGTTCTTTAATATGGAATACCCCCTAAAGTTTTGATTTGTCGAAACTGCCAACTAGCTGCGTTAATAGCCCTAGTTACGTGCTATTAAAATCAGTTATCAGATTTTATAAATCGGCAAATTTGTAGATTTTATTCATGTAACAACATTTTGGTAAATTTAAGAATTTTTTTTCTTTAATTTGGAATACCCCATAAAGTTTTGATTTGTCGAAACTGAACACTGGCGGCCTTAAAAGCCCTAGTAACGTGCTACTAAAGTCAGTTATCAGATTTTATAACCCGGCAAATTTGTAGATTTTATTCATGTAACAACTTTTTAGTAAATTTTTGAATTTTTTTTCTTAATATGGAATACCCCCTAAAGTTTGGTTTTGTCGAGTCGAGAGTGCCAACTGGCGGCCTTAATAGCCCTAGTAACGTGCTAATAAAATCAGTTATAAGATTTTATAAACCGGCTAATTTGTAGATTTTATTCATCTAACAACTTTTTGGTACATTTTAAAATTTTTTTCTTAATATGGAATACCCCCTAAAGTTTTGATTTGTCAAAAGTAACAACTGGCGGCCTCAATAGCCCCAGTAACATGCTATGAAAATCAGTTATCAGATTTTATAAACTGGCTAATTTGTAGATTTTATTCATGTAACAACATATTGGTAAATTTTTGAATTTTTTTCTTTAATATGGAATACCCCATAAAGTTTTGATTTGTCGAAAGTGACAACTGGCGTCCTTAATAGCCCTAGTAACATGCTATCAAAATCAGTTATCAGATTATATAAACCGGCAAATTTGTAGATTTTATTCATGTAACAACATTTTGGTAAAGTTATGAATATTTTTTCTTTAATATGGAATATCCCCTAAAGTTTTGATTTGTCGAAAGTGACAACTGGCGGCCTTAATAGCCCTAGTAACGTGATTTCAAAATCAGTTATCAGGTTTTTTAAGCCAGCAAAGTTCCAGATTTTATTCCTGTAACAACTTTTTGGTACATTTTTGAATTTTTTTCTTAATATGGAATACCCCCTAAAGTTTTGATTTGTCGAAAGTAACAACTGGCGGCCTTAATAGCCCTAGTGACATGCTATCAAAATCAGTTATCAGATTTTATAAACCAGCATATTTATAGATTTTATTCATGTAACAACTTTTTGGTAAATTTTTGAATTTTTTTTCTTAATATGGAATACCCCCTAAAGTTTGGATTTGCCGAGAGTGCCAACTGGCGGCCTTAATAGCCCTAGTAACGTGCTAATAAAATCAGTTATAAGATTTTATAAACCGGCTAATTTGTAGATTTTATTCATGTAACATTTTGGTAAATTTTAGAATTTTTTTTCTTTGATATGGAATACCCCCTAAACTTTCGATTTGTCGAAAGTGACAACTGGCGGCCTTAATAGCCCCAGTAACATGCTATGAAAATCAGTTATCAGATTTTATAAACTGGCTAATTTGTAGACTTTATTCATGTAACAACATATTGGAAAATTTTTGAATTTTTTTCTTTAATATGGAATACCCCATAAAGTTTTGATTTGTGGACAATTGGCGTCCTTAATAGCCCTAGTAACATGCTATCAAAATCAGTTATCAGATTTTATAAACTGGCTAATTTGTAGATTTTATTCATGTAAGAACTTTTTGGTACATTTATGAATATTTTTTCTTTAATATGGAATATCCCCTAAAGTTTTGATTTGTCGAAAGTGACAACTGGCGGCCTTAATAGCCCTAGTAACATGCTTTCAAAATCAGTTATCAGGTTTTTTAAGCCAGCAAAGTTCCAGATTTTATTCCTGTAACAACTTTTTGGTACATTTTTGAATTTTTGTCTTTAATATGGAATACCCCATAAAGTTTTGATTTTTCGAAAGTGACAACTGGCGTCCTTAATAGCCCTAGTAACATGCTATCAAAATCAGTTATCAGATTTTATAAACTGGCTAATTTGTAGATTTTATTCATGTAACAACTTTTTGGTACATTTTTAAATTTTTTTCTTAATATGGAATACCCCTAAAGTTTTGATTTGTCGAAAGTGACAACTAGCGGCCTTAATAGCCCTAGTAAGGTGCTATCAAAATCAGTTATCAGATTATATAAACTGGCAAATTTGTAGATTTTATTCATGTAACAACATTTTGGTAAATTTATGAATATTTTTTCTTTAATATGGAATATCCCCTAAAGTTTTGATTTGTCGAAAGTGACAACTGGCGGCCTTAATAGCCCTAGTAACGTGCTTTTAAAATCAGTTATCAGGTTTTTTAAGCCAGCAAAGTTCCAGATTTTATTCCTGTAACAACTTTTTGGTACATTTTTGAATTTTTTTCTTAATATGGAATACCCCCTAAAGTTTTGATTTGTCGAAAGTAACAACTGGCGGCCTTAATAGCCCTAGTAACATGCTATCAAAATCAGTTATCAGATTTTATAAACCGGCATATTTATAGATTTTATTCATGTAACAACTTTTTGGTAAATTTTTTAATTTTTTTCTTAATATGGAATACCCCCTAAAGTTTGGATTTGTCGAGAGTGCCAACTGGCGGCCTTAATAGCCCTAGTAACGTGCTATTAAATTCAGTTATCAGATTTTATAAACCGGCAAATTTGTAGATTTTATTCATGTAACAAAATTTTGGTAAATTTTAGAATTTTTTCTCTTTAATATGGAATACCCCTTTAAACTTTTGATTTGTCAAAAGTGACAACTGGCGGAGTTAATATCCCTAGTTACGTGCTATCAAAATCAGTTATCAGATTTTATAAACCGGCAAATTTGTAGATTTTATTCATGTAACAACATTTTGGTAAAGTTTTGAATTTTTTTTCTTAATATGGAATACCCCCTAAAGTTTGGATTTGTCGAGAGTGCCAACTGGCGGCCTTAATAGCCCTAGTAACGTGCTAATAAAATCAGTTATAAGATTTTATAAACCGGCTAATTTGTAGATTTTATTCATCTAACAACTTTTTGGTACATTTTTAAATTTTTTTCTTAATATGGAATACCCCCTAAAGTTTTGATTTGTCAAAAGTAACAACTGGCGGCCTCAATAGCCCCAGTAACATGCTATGAAAATCAGTTATCAGATTTTATAAACTGGCTAATTTGTAGATTTTATTCATGTAACAACATATTGGTAAATTTTTGAATTTTTTTCTTTAATATGGAATACCCCATAAAGTTTTGATTTGTCGAAAGTGACAACTGGCGTCCTTAATAGCACTAGTAACATGCTATCAAAATCAGTTATCAGATTTTATAAACTGGCTAATTTGTAGATTTTATTCATGTAACAACTTTTTGGTACATTTTTAAATTTTTTTCTTAATATGGAAAACACCCTAAAGTTTTGATTTGTCGAAAGTGACAACTGGCGGCCTTAATAGCCCTAGTAAGGTGCTATCAAAATCAGTTATCAGATTATATAAACCGGCAAATTTGTAGATTTTATTCCTGTAACACCATTTTGGTAAATTTATGAATATTTTTTCTTTAATATGGAATATCCCCTAAAGTTTTGATTTGTCGAAAGTGACAACTGGCGGCCTTAATAGCCCTAGTAACGTGCTTTCAAAATCAGTTATCAGGTTTTTTAAGCCAGCAAAGTTCCAGATTTTATTCCTGTAACAACTTTTTGGTACATTTTTGAATTTTTTTTCTTAATATGGAATACCCCCTAAAGTTTTGATTTGTCGAAAGTAACAACTGGCGGCCTTAATTGCCCTAGTAACATGCTATCAAAATCAGCTATCAGATTTTATAACCCGGCATATTTATAGATTTTATTCATGTAACAACTTTTTGGTAAATTTTTTAATTTTTTTTCTTAATATGGAATACCCCCTAAAGTTTGGATTTGTCGAGAGTGGCAACAAGCGGCCTTAATAGCCCTAGTAACGTGCTAATAAAATCAGTTATAAGATTTTATAAACCGGCTAATTTGTAGATTGTATTCATGTAACATTTTGGTAAATTTTAGAATTTTTTTTCTTTGATATGGAATACCCCCTAAACTTTTGATTTGTCAAAAGTGACAACTGGCGGCCTTAATAGCCCCAGTAACATGCTATCAAAATCAGTTATCAGATTTTATAAACTGGCTAATTTGTAGATTTTATTCATGTAAGAACTTTTTGGTACATTTATGAATATTTTTTCTTTAATATGGAATATCCCCTAAAGTTTTGATTTGTGGACAACTGGCGTCCTTAATAGCCCTAGTAATATGCTATCAAAATCAGTTATCAGATTTTATAAACTGGCTTATTTGTAGATTTTATTCATGTAAGAACTTTTTGGTACATTTATGAATATTTTTTCTTTAATATGGAATATCCCCTAAAGTTTTGATTTGTCGAAAGTGACAACTGGCGTCCTTAATAGCCCTAGTAACATGCTATCAAAATCAGTTATCAGATTTTATAAACCGGCATATTTATAGATTTGATTCATGTAACAACTTTTTGGTAAATTTTTGAATATTTTTTCTTTAATATGGAATATCCCCTAAAGATTTGATTTGTCGAAAGTGACAACTGGCGGCCTTAATAGCCCTAGTAACATGCTATCAAAATCAGTTATCAGATTTTATAAACCGGCATATTTATAGATTTTATTCATGTAACAACTTTTTGGTAAATTTTTGAATTTTTTTTCTTAATATGGAATACCCCCTAAAGTTTGGATTTGTCGAGAGTGCCAACTGGCGGCCTTAATAGCCCTAGTAACATGCTAATAAAATCAGTTATATGATTTTATAAACCGGCTAATTTGTAGATTTTATTCATGTAACATTTTGGTAAATTTTAGAATTTTTTTTCTTTGATATGGAATACCCCCTAAACTTTTGATTTGTCGAAAGTGACAACTGGCGGCCTAAATAGCCCTAGTTACGTGCTATTAAAATCAGTTATCAGATTTTATAAATCGGCAAATTTGTAGATTTTATTCATGTAACAACATTTTGGTAAATTTAAGAATTTTTTTTCTTTAATTTGGAATACCCCATAAAGTTTTGATTTGTCGAAACTGAACACTGGCGGCCTTAAAAGCCCTAGTAACGTGCTACTAAAGTCAGTTATCAGATTTTATAACCCGGCAAATTTGTAGATTTTATTCATGTAACAACTTTTTAGTAAATTTTTGAATTTTTTTTCTTAATATGGAATACCCCCTAAAGTTTGGTTTTGTCGAGAGTGCCAACTGGCGGCCTTAATAGCCCTAGTAACGTGCTAATAAAATCAGTTATAAGATTTTATAAACCGGCTAATTTGTAGATTTTATTCATCTAACAACTTTTTGGTACATTTTTAAATTTTTTTCTTAATATGGAATACCCCCTAAAGTTTTGATTTGTCAAAAGTAACAACTGGCGGCCTCAATAGCCCCAGTAACATGCTATGAAAATCAGTTATCAGATTTTATAAACTGGCTAATTTGTAGATTTTATTCATGTAACAACATATTGGTAAATTTTTGAATTTTTTTCTTTAATATGGAATACCCCATAAAGTTTTGATTTGTCGAAAGTGACAACTGGCGTCCTTAATAGCCCTAGTAACATGCTATCACAATCAGTTATCAGATTTTATAAACTGGCTAATTTGTAGATTTTATTCATGTAACAACATATTGGTAAATTTTTGAATTTTTTTCTTTAATATGGAATACCCCATAAAGTTTTGATTTGTCGAAAGTGACAACTGGCGGCCTTAATAGCCCTAGTAACGTGATTTCAAAATCAGTTATCAGGTTTTTTAAGCCAGCAAAGTTCCAGATTTTATTCCTGTAACAACTTTTTGGTACATTTTTGAATTTTTTTCTTAATATGGAATACCCCCTAAAGTTTTGATTTGTCGAAAGTAACAACTGGCGGCCTTAATAGCCCTAGTAACATGCTATCAAAATCAGTTATCAGATTTTATAAACCAGCATATTTATAGATTTTATTCATGTAACAACTTTTTGGTAAATTTTTGAATTTTTTTTCTTAATATGGAATACCCCCTAAAGTTTGGATTTGCCGAGAGTGCCAACTGGCGGCCTTAATAGCCCTAGTAACGTGCTAATAAAATCAGTTATAAGATTTTATAAACCGGCTAATTTGTAGATTTTATTCATGTAACATTTTGGTAAATTTTAGAATTTTTTTTCTTTGATATGGAATACCCCCTAAACTTTCGATTTGTCGAAAGTGACAACTGGCGGCCTTAATAGCCCCAGTAACATGCTATGAAAATCAGTTATCAGATTTTATAAACTGGCTAATTTGTAGACTTTATTCATGTAACAACATATTGGAAAATTTTTGAATTTTTTTCTTTAATATGGAATACCCCATAAAGTTTTGATTTGTGGACAATTGGCGTCCTTAATAGCCCTAGTAACATGCTATCAAAATCAGTTATCAGATTTTATAAACTGGCTAATTTGTAGATTTTATTCATGTAAGAACTTTTTGGTACATTTATGAATATTTTTTCTTTAATATGGAATATCCCCTAAAGTTTTGATTTGTCGAAAGTGACAACTGGCGGCCTTAATAGCCCTAGTAACATGCTATCAAAATCAGTTATCAGATTTTATAAACTGGCTAATTTGTAGATTTTATTCCTGTAACAACTTTTTGGTACATTTTTGAATTTTTTGCTTAATATGGAATACCCCCTAAAGTTTTGATTTGTCGAAAGTAACAACTGGCGGCCTTAATAGCCCTAGTAACATGCTATCAAAATCAGTTATCAGATTTTATAAACCGGCATATTTATAGATTTTATTCATGTAACAACTTTTTGGTAAATTTTTTAATTTTTTTCTTAATATGGAATACCCCCTAAAGTTTTGATTTGTCGAGAGTGCCAACTGGCGGCCTTAATAGCCCTAGTAACGTGCTATTAAAATCAGTTATCAGATTTTATAAACCGGCAAATTTGTAGATTTTATTCATGTAACAAAATTTTGGTAAATTTTAGAATTTTTTCTCTTTAATATGGAATACCCCTTTAAACTTTTGATCTGTCAAAAGTGACAACTGGCGGAGTTAATATCCCTAGTTACGTGCTATCAAAATCAGTTATCAGATTTTATAAACCGGCAAATTTGTAGATTTTATTCATGTAACAACATTTTGGTAAAGTTTTGAATTTTTTTTCTTAATATGGAATACCCCCTAAAGTTTGGATTTGTCGAGAGTGCCAACTGGCGGCCTTAATAGCCCTAGTAACGTGCTAATAAAATCAGTTATAAGATTTTATAAACCGGCTAATTTGTAGATTTTATTCATCTAACAACTTTTTGGTACATTTTTAAATTTTTTTCTTAATATGAAATACCCCCTAAAGTTTTGATTTGTCGAAAGTAACAACTGGCGGCCTCAATAGCCCCAGTAACATGCTATGAAAATCAGTTATCAGATTTTATAAACTGGCTAATTTGTAGATTTTATTCATGTAACAACATATTGGTAAATTTTTGAATTTTTTTCTTTAATATGGAATACCCCATAAAGTTTTGATTTGTCGAAAGTGACAACTGGCGTCCTTAATAGCACTAGTAACATGCTATCAAAATCAGTTATCAGATTTTATAAACTGGCTAATTTGTAGATTTTATTCATGTAACAACATATTGGTAAATTTTTGAATTTTTTTCTTTAATATGGAATACCCCATAAAGTTTTGATTTGTCGAAAGTGACAACTGGCGTCCTTAATAGCACTAGTAACATGCTATCAAAATCAGTTATCAGATTTTATAAACTGGCTAATTTGTAGATTTTATTCATGTAACAACTTTTTGGTACATTTTTAAATTTTTTTCTTAATATGGAAAACCCCCTAAAGTTTTGATTTGTCGAAAGTGACAACTGGCGGCCTTAATAGCCCTAGTAACGTGCTTTCAAAATCAGTTATCAGGTTTTTTAAGCCAGCAAAGTTCCAGATTTTATTCCTGTAACAACTTTTTGGTACATTTTTGAATTTTTTTTCTTAATATGGAATACCCCCTAAAGTTTTGATTTGTCGAAAGTAACAACTGGCGGCCTTAATTGCCCTAGTAACATGCTATCAAAATCAGTTATCAGATTTTATAAGCCGGCATATTTATAGATTTTATTCATGTAACAACTTTTTGGTAAATTTTTTAATTTTTTTTCTTAATATGGAATACCCCCTAAAGTTTGGATTTGTCGAGAGTGGCAACAGGCGGCCTTAATAGCCCTAGTAACGTGCTAATAAAATCAGTTATAAGATTTTATAAACCGGCTAATTTGTAGATTGTATTCATGTAACATTTTGGTAAATTTTAGAATTTTTTTTCTTTGATATGGAATACCCCCTAAGCTTTTGATTTGTCAAAAGTGACAACTGGCGGCCTTAATAGCCCCAGTAACATGCTATCAAAATCAGTTATCAGATTTTATAAACTGGCTAATTTGTAGATTTTATTCATGTAAGAACTTTTTGGTACATTTATGAATATTTTTTCTTTAATATGGAATATCCCCTAAAGTTTTGATTTGTGGACAACTGGCGTCCTTAATAGCCCTAGTAATATGCTATCAAAATCAGTTATCAGATTTTATAAACTGGCTTATTTGTAGATTTTATTCATGTAAGAACTTTTTGGTACATTTATGAATATTTTTTCTTTAATATGGAATATCCCCTAAAGTTTTGATTTGTCGAAAGTGACAACTGGCGTCCTTAATAGCCCTAGTAACATGCTATCAAAATCAGTTATCAGATTTTATAAACTGGCTAATTTGTAGATTTTATTCATGTAACAACTTTTTGGTACATTTTTAAATTTTTTTCTTAATATGGAATACCCCCTAAAGTTTTGATTTGTCGAAAGTGACAACTGACGGCCTTAATAGCCCTAGTAAGGTGCTATCAAAATCAGTTATCAGATTATATAAACCGGCAAATTTGTAGATTTTATTCATGTAACAACATTTTGGTAAATTTATGAATATTTTTTCTTTAATATGGAATATCCCCTAAAGATTTGATTTGTCGAAAGTGACAACTGGCGGCCTTAATAGCCCTAGTAACATGCTATCAAAATCAGTTATCAGATTTTATAAACCGGCATATTTATAGATTTTATTCATGTAACAACTTTTTAGTAAATTTTTGAATTTTTTTTCTTAATATGGAATACCCCCTAAAGTTTGGATTTGTCGAGAGTGCCAACTGGCGGCCTTAATAGCCCTAGTAACATGCTAATAAAATCAGTTATATGATTTTATAAACCGGCTAATTTGTAGATTTTATTCATGTAACATTTTGGTAAATTTTAGAATTTTTTTTCTTTGATATGGAATACCCCCTAAACTTTTGATTTGCCGAAAGTGACAACTGGCGGCCTAAATAGCCCCAGTAACATGCTATGAAAATCAGTTATCAGATTTTATAAACTGGCTTATTTGTAGACTTTATTCATGTAACAACATATTGGAAAATTTTTGAATTTTTTCTTAAATATGGCGTCGTTAATAGCCCTAGTAACTTTTTGGTACATTTATGAATATTTTTTCTTTAATATGGAATATCCCCTAAAGTTTTGATTTGTCGAAAGTGACAACTGACGGCCTTAATAGCCCTAGTAACGTGCTTTCAAAATCAGTTATCAGGTTTTTTAAGCCAGCAAAGTTCCAGATTTTATTCCTGTAACAACTTTTTGATACATTTTTGAATTTTTTTCTTAATATAGAATACCCACTAAAGTTTTGATTTGTCGAAAGTGACAACTGGCGGCCTTAATAGCCATAGTAACGTGCTATCAAAATCAGTTATCAGTTATAAGCCGGCAAAGTTCCAGATTTTATTCATGTAACAACATTTTGGTAAATATTTTAATTTTTTTCTTAATATGGAATACCCCCTAAAGTTTTGATTTGTCGAAAGTGACAACTGGCGGCCTTAATAGCCCTAGTAACGTGCCATCAAAATCAGTTATCAGTTATAAGCCGGCAAAGTTCCAGATTTTATTCATGTAACAACATTTTGGTAAATATTTTAATTTTTTTCTTAATATGGAATACCCCCTAAAGTTTTGATTTGTCGAAAGTGACAACTGGCGGCTTTAATAGCCCTAGTAACGTGCTATCAAAATCAGTTATCAGATTTTATAAACCGGCAAATTTGTAGATTTTATTCATGTAACAACATTTTGGTAAATTTATGAATATTTTTTCTTTAATATGGAATATCCCCTAAAGTTTTGATTTGTCGAAAGTGACAACTGGCGGCCTTAATAGCCCTAGTAACGTGCTTTCAAAATCAGTTATCAGGTTTTTTAAGCCATCAAAGTTCCAGATTTTATTCCTATAACAACTTTTTGGTACATTTTTGAATTTTTTTCTTAATATGGAATACCCACTAAAGTTTTGATTTGTCGAAAGTGACAACTGACGGCCTTAATAGCCCTAGTAACGTGCTTTCAAAATCAGTTATCAGTTATAAGCCGGCAAAGTTCCAGATTTTATTCATGTAACAACATTTTCGTAAATATTTTAATTTTTTCTCATAATATGAAATACCCCCTAAACTTTTGATTTGTCGAAAATACCAACTGACCTTAATAGCCCTAGTAACGTGCTTTCAATATCTGTTATCAGGTTTTTTAAGCCGGCAAAGTTCCAGAATTTATTCATGTAACAACGTTTTGGTAAATTTTATAATTTTTTTTCTTTAATATGGAATACCCCCTAAACTTTGCATTTGTCGAAAGTACCAACAGGCGGCCTTAATAGCCCTAGTAACATGCTATCAAGATCAGTTATCAGATTTTATAAACCGGCAAATTTATAGATTTTATTCATGTAACAACTTCTTGGTAAATTTTTGAATTTTTTTTCTTAACTCTTTGGCGGACCCAGCATTGTAAACCTCTAAAAATAAGAATACTGCTTGCCAAAACTTATCTAATGCCCATTTTATTATATGGTTGTGAGCTATTTGCTAAATGTGATACAATTAGTAAAGCAAAATTAAAAGTTGCATTTAATAACATAGTCCGTTACGTGTATGGACTTAATAGGCGTTCTAGTATATCTTTGTTTTCATCTCGGTTATATGGCATTTCTTTAGATAATATACTGAACATGAGAGTTTTAATTTTTTTACATAAGATAATATATACCCACAAACCTGATCATATGTACGGCAAACTTTGTATTTCAGATATAAGCAGGGGAAAAAGAATTAGATCGTTTAGATACAAAAGTTTAATTTCGGAGTGGCATTTCTACATATTCTCAATTTCTCTCTGGAATTCTATACCCCATAGTTTTCAACTTTTAAGTAACGCACGAAAATTTAAAGAAAATATTTTTAAACTGTTTTCAACATAATTATTTGAAATATTGTTTGATTTTAATTGATTTTGCTTTATATATATTTAACTGTAATTAGTTATTAAGTTGTTAATTAATTAATGATTTATAATTATACACATTCTCAGTTCCATACTGCAAAATAAGACTCGTAAGTCTTGTGTATGGAGCAGTTCAATTAAATAAATAAATAAATAAATATGGAATACCCCCTAAAGTTTTGATTTGTCGAAAGTGCCAACTGGCAGCCTTAATAACCCTAGTAACGTGCTAAAAAAATCAGTTATCAGATTTTATAAACCGGAAAATTTGTAGATTTTATTCATGTAACAACATTTTCGTAAATTTTTGAATTTTTTTTATAATATGGAATACCCTCTAAAGTTTTGATTTGTCGAAAGTGACAACTGGCGGTCTTAATAGCCCAGTAACGTGCTATCAAGATCAGTTACAAGATTTTATATGTAACAACATTTCGGTAAATTTTTGAATTGTTTTTTTTTTTTATAATATGGAATACCACCTAAACTTTTGATTTGTCGAAAGTAACAACTCGCGGCCTTAATAGCCCAGTAACGTGCTATCAAAATCAGTTTTCAGATTTTATAAACCGGCAAATTTGTAGATTTTATTCACGTAAAAACATTTTGGTAAAATTTAGAACTTTTTTCTTTAATTTGGAATACCCCATAAAGGTTTGATTTGTCGAAAGTGACAACTGGCGGCCTTAATAGCCCTAGTACAGTGCTTTCAAAATCAGTTATCAGATTTTATAAACCGGCCAATTTTTAGATTTTATTCATGTAACAACTTTTTGGTACATTTTAAAATTTTTTTTCTTAATATGGAATACCCCCTAAAGTTTTGATTTGTCGAAAGTGACAACTGGCGGCCTTAATAGCCCTAGTAACGTGCTATCAAAATCAGTTATCAGGTTTTATAAACCGGCAAAGTTCCAGATTTTATTAATGTAAAAACATTTTGGTAAATTTTTGAATTTTTTCTGTTTAATATGGAATACCCCATAAAGTTTTGCTTTGTCGAAAGTGACCACTGGCAGCTTTAAAAGCCCTAGTAACGTGCTACCAAAGTCAGTTATCAGATTTTATAACCCGGCAAATTTGTAGATTTTATTCATGTAACAACATTTTGGTAAATTTTTGAAATTTTTTTTTTAATATGGAACACCCCCTAAAGTTTTGAGTTGTCGAAAATGACAACAGGCGGCCTTAATAGCCCTAGTAACGTGCTATCAAAATCCGTTATCAGGTTTTATAAGCCGGCCAAGTTCCAGATTTTATTCATGTAACAACATTTTGGTTAATTTTTTCTCTTTAATATGGAATACCCCCTAAACTTTTTATTTGCCGAAAGTAACAACTGGCGGCCTAAATAGCCCTAGTAACATGCTATCAAAATCAGTTATCAAATTTTATAAACAGGCAAATTTGTAGATTTTATTCATGTAACAACATTTTGTTAAATTTTTGATTTTTTTTTCATAATATGGAATACCCCCTAAAGTTTTGATTCGTCGAAAGTGACAACTGGCGGCCTTAATAGCCCTAGTTACGTGCTATCAAAATCAGTTATCAGATTTTATAAACTGGCAAATTTGCAGATGTTCTTCATGTAACAAAATTTTGGTAAATTTTTAAATTTTTTCTCCTTAATATGGAATATCCCCCCAAACTTTTGATTTGTCGAAAGTGACAACTGGCGGCCTTAATAGCCCTAGTAAAATGCTATCAAAATCATTTATCAGATTTTATAAACCGGCAAATTTATAGATTTTATTCATGTAACAACTTTTTGGTAAATTTTTGAATTTTTTTTCTTAATATGGAATACCCCCTAAAGTTTTGATTTGTCGAAAGTGCCAACTAGCAGACCTAATAGCCCTAATATGGAATATGGAATATGGAATACCCCCTAAACTTTTGATTTGTCGAAAATACCAACTGACCTTAATAGCCCTAGTAACTAGCTTTCAATATCTGTTATCAGGTTTTTTAAGCCGGCAAAGTTCCAGATTTTATTCATGTAACAACATTTTGGTAAATTTTAGAATTTTTTATTCTTTAATATGGAATACCCCCAAAACTTTACATTTGTCGAAAGTAACAGCAGGCGGCCTTAATAGCCCTAGTAACATGCTATCAGAATCAGTTATCAGATTTTAAAAACCGGCAAATTTATAGATTTTATTCATATAACAACTTCTTGGTAAATTTTTGAATTTTTTTTCTTAATATGGAATACCCCCTAAAGTTTTGATTTGTCGAAAGTGCCAACTGGCAGCCTTAATAGCCCTAGTAACGTGCTAATAAAATCAGTTATCAGATTTTATAAACCGGCAAATTTGTAGATTTTATTCATGTAACAACATTATGGTAAATTTTAGAATTTTTTTTTTAATATTGAATTACTCCTAAACTTTTGATTTGTCGAAAGTGACAACTAGCGGCCTCAATAGCCCTAGTAACGTGCTTTCAATATCTGTTATCAGGTTTTTTAAGCCGGCAAAGTTCCAGATTTTATTCATGTAACAACATTTTGGTAAATTTTAGAATTTTTTATTCTTTAATATGGAATACCCCCAAAACTTTACATTTGTCGAAAGTAACAGCAGGCGGCCTTAATAGCCCTAGTAACATGCTATCAGAATCAGTTATCAGATTTTAAAAACCGGCAAATTTATAGATTTTATTCATATAACAACTTCTTGGTAAATTTTTGAATTTTTTTTTTAATATTGAATTACTCCTAAACTTTTGATTTGTCGAAAGTGACAACTAGCGGCCTCAATAGCCCTAGTAACGTGCTATCAAAATCAGTTATCAGATTTTATAAACTGGCAAATTTGTAGATTTTATTCATGTAACAAAATTTTGGTAAATTTTTGAATTTGTTTTCTTTAATATGGAATACCCCCTAAAGTTTTGATTTGTCGAAAATGATAACTGGCGACCTTAATAGCCGTAGTAACGTGCTATCAAAATTAGTTATCAGATTTTATAAACCGGCAAATTTGTAGATTTTATTCATGTAACAACTTTTTGGTACATATTTGAATTTTTTTCTTAATATGGAATACCCCCTAAAGTTTTGATTTGTCGAAAGTGACAACTGGCGGCCTTAATAGCCCTAAGTATGTGCTATCAAAATAAGTTATCAGATTTTATAAACCGGCCAATTTTTAGATTTTATTCGTAACATTTTGGTAAATTTTTGAATTTTTTTTCTTTAATATGGAATACCCCCTAAACTTTACATTTGTCGAAATTAACAACAGGCGGCCTTAATAGCCCTAGTAACATGCTATCAAAATCAGTTATCAGATTTAATAAACCGGCAAATTTATAGATTTTATTCATGTAACAACTTCTTGGTAAATTTTTGAATTTTTTTCCCTCGCGAATGGGAAGGCTTAAGTACAAGGACGTTTAGAGTCATGCTGGCGGTAGTGACGTTAGTCAAGACCGGTAGGGCCTCCCATGCCAGAAGGGTCTAAACCGAGTACGAACCAAGAACTACCCCCCCCGTCTATTAGCGTCTGTTTCTCCTAGTTGGAGCGGCTAATGACTAGGTCCGCTGGCCTTTTTACGGTCAATTGTTTGCCTTCTGAAGGCTGTCGGTCCGCAATAAAATCCATCAGCGTCTGTTCTCATAGTGAGCGGCTGATGGTCTGCGTCTGTCTCTTGAGGAGCGGCAGGTATAATTTCGCCTGGCAGTAGGCATAAAATGCAACCCCACCACACCCCCCACGAAATGTCCGAAAATTCACGCCCTACGTATCCGGTAAAGGGCTTCATAATCTCCGGAGACCCTACTACTACAGCGTCGGTATCAGGCTGTAGTATGTCGAATGCTACTGAAACCTCGACTAGCAAGGTGGTTGCGCCAGGCTCTGCTAGTCGATTAGCTACTAGTGCGCAAAAACTCACGGCTAAGCCTTCAGGCGGTCGTAAACCAAGCTTGGTACAGGGTTCTTCGAAACCAGGTACCTCCAAGGCTTCCCAGGTCCGGACGGGAGAAAAACCCGTCAAAACCCCTTCCTCGGGTGCTGGCTTGACGGTGCAGACTCAGTCTACCGGAAATCCAGTTTCCCATGTGCCGAAACCTGTGCAAAGAGAGCATACGAAGAAAGATTCGATGCCCTCTGATGTACCTCCCCCAGCCTCTACGGCAATTATTAAAAAACCCCAAAGGCACATAAACCCATCCAAACGGGCCTTTATAACCAGGCGCTCCGCCTACAAAATCATCAGCCGACTTGGTGAAAAACTGGTTGGTGAGCTCACGGAGCAGGAGAAAACCTCTCTCCAGTGGGCAAAAACCCATATTGAGGGCTTAAAACGTGCACCTCCCTCTGCAGAGGAAGGCAATCCTGAACGGAAGCCAACCGAAGCAGCGCCTAAACGGCAGCGGTCTGGGGAGGACACGCTTCCTGGGACTAAAAGGTCCAAACACACGCCTCAACGGCCGCAAAACAGGTCGTACAAAGATGTGGCCAAAGACCACCTCATTTGGGCGATCATTGACCGCAACGCAAGTGACGGCACCATTTCGTCCAAAAACTGGAAGCTGGTTGTCGTCGCACTTAGTAGGGCGTTCCTGAGTGTTCTAAGGGGAAACCCTGGACCACCACCACAGTGTGAAGATGCCAGTTGGTATCAAGGGCACATTAAATTGATAGCGTGTGCAGATGAGCGTTCAGCGCTGCTGTACAAGGATGCCGTGGAGTCCCTGGGGGAAGTTTGGCAGGGCGCTAAGATTGAGGCAATACCTCTGGCCGATGTACCGCAAAGGCCCAGATCTATTGCCAAGATCCCCGCTGAGCCATCCGACCCCAAGGAGATCCTGGAAATAATACAGCTAAGTTACCCCCAGCTACCCACACAGGACTGGAAAGTAGTGAGGGTTTCTGAATCTGTTGAAGAGTCCAGGAAGGCCACTGTTGTGATAAACAGTGACTCTCTGCCGTCACTTCGGAAGACACAGGGGAAGATTTTCTATGGATTTGGAACTATCTTCCTCCGAGTCTATAAAGGTGACGACAGAGGGAAGCCGCAAGCTCCGGCGACTACCACCACCACAACAACAGCATCAACGGAGCGTATGGAAGACGAATCTGCTACGTCATCGGCCAATGAAGACACCCAATCGGTCAGTGGACTTGTGGGTGACTTCCTTGGTAAGATGGGAGTGGCGGATGATGAGGACATCCTTCTGGAATCGGACGACGATCCAGAGGATGCCAACGTCACAGTCGTCCATAGTGATGTGCTATGATGAAGGTGACACAAATCAACCTTCATCACTCTAAAGCGGCGTCAGCTGCCCTTCTCCTCCGATTAGCTTCAGGCACGGAGGAGCTTATATGCATCCAAGAACCATTGTTGTATAGAGACAGGGTTTGCGGACTCAGATTAGACGGTTACAGTACTCTGTACGCAGCCGATCAAGGTAAGACCAGAGCTTGTGTTATGGTCAAAAACATCCTTAAAGCTTTCATTCTTTCTGATTTTAGCGATAAGGACACATGCACTGTCGCAGTAGAGTGCAAAACCAGTACAGTCTGGTTTATGAGCTGCTACATGGCACACGACCAGGGTGCTAACCCTCCAAACTCCACAACCAGGAAGGCGATGTCGCACGCTAAAAGGCACAACATCCCCCTAGTAATATGTGCAGATGCGAATGCACACCATACCGTCTGGGGCAGCTCGGATGTCAATCCACGAGGTGAGTCGCTTTTGGACTTCATAGTAGAAAATGAACTAACAGTAGTTAATAGGGGTAGTGAGCCCACCTTTATTGTGACTAACAGAAGGGAGGTTCTTGATATTACGCTTATTAGTGATAAGTTCGCGGATATGATTAGCGATTGGAACGTGTCTAAGGACTGTTCCTTCTCTGATCACATGTATGTTGATTTCAATTTTTCCTTTAGAGTTGATTCAGTTAAACCCTACACGAACAGAAGAAGGACTAACTGGTCTATCTATGCGAGTGTACTCGGCGACAAGCTGCCTATGTGCCCAGTTCTCATAGACAGTGTGTCCATGCTCGACTCCGCAGTGGAGTCATTGACCGGTGCCTTAATGGAGGCAACAAACGAAGCCTGTAAAATAATGGACAGGAGGGGCAAAGCTAAGCCCATATGGTGGAATGCGGAAATTGCTGAAAAACGCAAGGAAAGCAGGAAGCTCTTTAATGAGGCAAAACGTAATGGTGTTTGGAACAATTACAAGTCCTCAGTTAATGAATTCAAGAATCTTATAAGGAAGGCCAAGAGACAGTCATGGAGGAAATTCTGCAGTGACGTGGAAAACTCCTCGGATACAAGTCGGCTTCGTAAGATTTTATCCTATAATCCAGCTATTCCATCATTCCATCCATCGGAAGATGGATGGATCCTGGACCACAAACAGTCGGGACACCCTTGAGGTCCTGATGAATACACACTTCCCTGGTTGCACTGATGATGTGCCTAGGGAGGAAACTTTTAGTGGCGCTCGGGATATCTCTAATATTCCGATAACTCGCCATCGTGTGGAATGGGCGGTCAAAAGCTTCCATCCCTTTAAATCTCAAGGCCCGGATGGCATTATCCCAGCGAACCTACAAAATAACCTGGGAATATTGATGCCATGGCTCTTGGCAATATTTAGAGCCTGCCTGAGTCTCTCACATGTCCCAGCAACGTGGACATCATATAAGATTGTCTTCATCCCCAAGAGTGGGAAGACATCTCACACTATGGCTAAAGACTTTAGACCAATTAGTCTATCCTCCTTTCTACTGAAAACACTGGAGAGGATTTTGGATATTCACATTAGATCATCATTAGGACCCAATTCCCTGTCACCGGCTCAGCACGCCTACACGAAGGGAAGGTCCACTGAAACTGCGTTTCACTCATTGGTGGGCCACATAGAGAGATCCCTGCATTACAAGGAATTTGCTTTAGTGGCATTCCTGGATATTGAGGGCGCTTTCAACAATGTTAAACCTGAATCGGTTATTAACGCTATGAGACATTTGGAGATCGACCCAGCGATCATTCAATTTGTCAGCAGTATCTTGCACTTCAGGCATATCGAATCCAACTTGGCCGCCTCGAACATTTCAAAGGTTGCGACTAGGGGCACCCCGCAAGGTGGTGTACTGTCACCTTAACTTTGGAATCTGAATATAAATACCCTACTCAGAGCCATGGAAAGGACGTGCTGCAGAACGGTCGCATATGCGGATGACGTTGCAGTTGTGGCTATGGGTAAAGATCCCAGACTTTTGTCTGAACTAATGGAGTCCGCACTGGACGTCATAACAAAATGGTGCCAGGGATGTGGACTGGATGTAAATCCCGCCAAAACAGAACTGGTACTTTTCACAAGGAGATACAAAATTCCCAAATTTAATACCCCGAGGATAAAAGGGGTGTCACTGGAACTGTCTGACAGCGCCAAGTATCTTAGGCTAATATTGGACAGTAAACTGAACTGGAGGATGAACACCAGCTCCAGGACTAATAAAGCGGCTACTGCATTATATTGCTGCAAAAGGGCCATTGGCCTAAACTGGGGAATTAACCCGAGGAATGTATACTGGCTATACGAATGTGTCATTAAACCCATTCTCTTCTACGGGGCAGCTGTTTGGTGGCCGGCGCTCAAGGCGACGAGTCATCAATCCAGGTTTGAACGTACAATGAGAATGGTGGCGATAGCGGTAACAGGTGCCATTAGAACAACCCCCTCTAAGGCATTGTTAACGATTCTAAACTGGTTACCACCAGACATTTTGGCGAAAAGGTTAGCTGCGAACGCGGCGGTAAGACTAAGGGCCACCGGAGCATGGAGAGATTATAATATCGGACATGCTAACATTCTGAATGATATTAATTGGCACATGGATGTTGATTATGACACACCCGAGCCAATCTTTGATCCTGGCTTCACGGTAAGCATTGTGGATAACGTGGTCCACTATGATGACCTGCAAATCCCCGCGAATACGATTCGAATCTTCACGGACGGGTCTAAAACACTGTATGGTGTCGGTTCTGGCATATACTCCGAGCAGCTAAACTGGAGCATTCCTATAAGGCTGCCGGACCACTGCAGTGTAATCCAGGCCGAGATAATGGCCATCCACACAGCCGCGAAACGCATCCGGTACGGTGAAATATCTGGAAGGGATATTCACATTATTACCGATAGCAAGGCGGCCATAAGATCCCTGGAGAATGTGTTCATCACATCGAGAATTGTCCGAGAATGCCGGATGTCTCTGGAGGAGATAGCGAGACATTCACTGGTCACCCTTAATTGGGTCCCCGGACACGGGGACATACATGGGAACTGCATGGCGGATTCGTTGGCGCATGCAGGTACCACCTTGAATCGGGACGGTTCCACATATGTAGGTGCTTCACTCCCAAGGTGTAAGCAACTTATAGCGCATAAGTTTCATCTTATCGCCAGTCAGAGGTGGCACGATGAAATCACCTGTGGGGAAACCAGGAAAATCTGGCCCATCATAGATGAAAAAAGGACACGGCGGGCATTACAGCTGTCCAGACATCATCTAAGAAACCTAACTGCGGTTATAACTGGCCACTGGCCAATTGGGAGGCACGCCCAGAGGCTGGGGCTCCCTTATAACGACTTGTGCAGAAGTTGCGGCGATGAGGAGGAGGAAGAGTCAACGGAACATCTTCTCTGTAACTGCCCGGCTTTCGGAGACTTAAGACTCAAAATGTTTGGTCGAAGAACCCTTGGGGACAAAACTTGTCTCTCTGATGTTGACGTAAATAGGATCCACTCCTTTATTGAATCGACCGGTTGGCTGCATGGGAATACTAGCAGCCAGATTTCATAGGACCCATGGGAGACGGCGTGATATGGTAACACAACGGGAACTAAGCAATGGACCCACGTGAGCTGTGCTTGATCACGGCTGCCAATGGAACCTAACCTAACCTTCCTTAATATGGAATACCCCCTAAAGTTTTGATTTGTCGAAAGTGCCAACTGGCAGCCTTAATAGCCCTAGTAACGTGCTAATAAAATCAGTTATCAGATTTTATAAACCGGTAAATTTGTAGATTTTATTCATGTAACAACATTGTGGTAAATTTTATAATTTTTTTTTTAATATGGAATAACCCCTAAACTTTTGATTTGTCGAAAGTGACAACTGGCGACCTTAATAGCCCTAGTAGCGTGCTATCAAAATCAGTTATCAGTTATAAGCCGGCAAAGTTCCAGATTTTATTCATGTAACAACATTTTGGTAAATATTTTAATTTTTTCTCTTTAATATGGAATACCCCCTAAACTTTTGATTTTTCGAAAATACCAACTGGCGGCCTTAATAGCCCTAGTAACTAGCTTTCAATATCTGTTATCAGGGTTTTTAAGCCGGCAAAGTTCCAGATTTTATTCATGTAACAACGTTTTGGTAAATTTTAGAATTTTTTTTCTTTAATATGGAATACCCCCTAAACTTTACATTTGTCGAAAGTAACAACAGGCGGCCTTAATAGCCCTAGTAACATGCTATCAAAATCAGTTATCAGATTTAATAAACCGGCAAATTTATAGATTTTATTCATGTAACAACTTCTTGGTAAATTTTTGAATTTTTTTCCTTAATATGGAATACCCCCTAAAGTTTTGATTTGTCGAAAGTGCCAACTGGCAGCCTTAATAGCCCTAGTAACGTGCTAATAAAATCAGTTATCAGATTTTATAAACCGGTAAATTTGTAGATTTTATTCATGTAACAACATTGTGGTAAATTTTATAATTTTTTTTTTAATATGGAATAACCCCTAAGCTTTTGATTTGTCGAAAGTGACAACTGGCGACCTTAATAGCCCTAGTAACGTGCTTTCAAAATTTGTTATCGGGGTTTTTAAGCCGGCAAAGTTCCAGATTTTATTCATGTAACAAAATTTTGGTAAATTTTTGAATTTGGTTTCTTTAATATTGAATACCCCCTAAAGTTTTTATTTGTCGAAAATGAAAACTGGCGACCATAATAGCCATAGTAACGTGCTATCAAAATTAGTTATCAGATTTTATAAACCGGCAAATTTGTGGATTTTATTCATGTAACAAAATTTTGGTAAATTTGTTTTCTTTAATATGGAATACCCCCTAAAGTTTTGATTTGTCGAAAATGATAACTGACGACTTTAATAGCCGTAGTAACGTGCTATCAAAATTAGTTATCAGATTTTATAAATCGGCAAATTTGTAGATTTTATTCATGTAACAACTTGTTGGTACATTTTGAATTTTTTTTTCTTAATATGAAATACCCCCTAAAGTTTTGATTTGTCGAAAGTGACAACTGGCGGCCTTAATAGCCCTAGTAACGTGCTTTCAAAATCAGTTATCAGCTTTTTTAAACCAGCAAAGGTCCAGATTTTATTCCTGTAACAACTTTTTGGTACATTTTTGAATTTTTTTCTTAATATAGATACCCCCTAAAGTTTTGATTTGTCGAAAGTGACAACTGGCGGCCTTAATAGCCATAGTAACGTGCTATCAAAATCAGTTATCAGGTTTTATAAGCCGGCAAAGTTCCAGATTTTATTCATGTAACAACATTTTGGT
The DNA here is from genome assembly GCA_943735925.1 of Pollenia amentaria. Taxonomy (NCBI): domain Eukaryota; kingdom Metazoa; phylum Arthropoda; class Insecta; order Diptera; family Polleniidae; genus Pollenia; species Pollenia amentaria. Next base: position 69,703,759 of record OX031009.1, read on the forward strand.
AAATATATTAATTTTTTCTCTTTAATATGGAATACCCCCTAAACTTTTGATTTGTCGAAAATAACAACTGGCGGCCTTAATATCCCTCGTAACATGCTATCAAAATCAGTTATCAGATTTTATAAACCGGCAAATTTGTAGATTTTATTCATGTTACAACATTTTGGTAAATTTTTGAATTTTTTCTCTTTAATATGGAATATGCCTTAAACTTTTAATTTGTCGAAAGTGACAACTGGCGGCCTTAATAGCCCTATTAAAGTGCTTTCAATATCTGTTATCAGGTGTTTTAAGCCGGCAAAGTTCCAGATTTTATTCTTGTAACAACATTTTGGTAAATTTTAGAATTTTTTTTTTTTAATATGGAATACCCCCTAAACTTTAGATTTGTCAAAGGTAACAACAGGCGGCCTTAATAGCCCTAGTAACATGCTTTAAAAATCAGTTATCAGGTTTTATAAACCGACAAATTTATAGATTTAATTCATGTAACAACTTCTTGTTAAATTTTTGAATTTTTTTTCTTAATATGGAATACCCCCTAAAGTTGTGATTTGTCGAAACTGGCAGCCTTAATAGCCCTAGTAACGTGCTAATAAAATCAGTTATCAGATTTTATACACCGGCAAATTTGTAGATTTTATTCATGTAACAAAATTTTGGTAAATTTTTGAATTTGTTTTCTTTAATATGAAATATCCCCTAAAGTTTTGATTAATAGCCATAGTAACGTGCTATCAAAATAAGTTATCAGATTTTATAATCCGGCAAATTTGTGGATTTTATTAATGTAACAACTTTTTGGTTCATATTTTTTTCTTAATATGGAATACCCCCTAAAGTTTTGATTTGACGAAAGTGACAACTGGCGGCCTTAATAGGCCTAGTAACGTGCTTTGAAAATCAGTTATCAGGTTTTTTAGCCAGCAAAGTTCCAGATTTTATTCATGTAACAACATTTTGGTAAATTTTAGAATTTTTTTTTCTTTAATATGGAATACCCCCTAAACTTTAGATTTGTCGAAAGTAACAACAGGCGGCCTTAATTGCCCTAGTAACGTGTTACCAAAATCAGTTATGAGATTTTATTAACCGGCAAATTTGTAGATTTAATTCATGTAACAACATTGTGGTAAATTTTTGAATTTTTTTTCTTAATATGGAATACCCCCTAAAGTTGTGATTTGTCGAAACTGGCAGCCTTAATAGCCCTAGTAACGTGCTAATAAAATCAGTTATCAGATTTTATACACCGGCAAATTTGTAGATTTTATTCATGTAACAAAATTTTGGTAAATTTTTGAATTTGTTTTCTTTAATATGAAATATCCCCTAAAGTTTTAATTAATAGCCATAGTAACGTGCTATCAAAATAAGTTATCAGATTTTATAATCCGGCAAATTTGTGGATTTTATTCCTGTAACAACTTTTTGGTACATTTTTGAATTTTTTTCTTAATATGGAATACCCCCTAAAGTTTTGATTTGTCGAAAGTGACAACTGGCGGCTTTAATAGCCCTAGTAACGTGCTATCAAGATCAGTTATCAGATTTTATATGTAACAATATTTCGGTAAATTTTTGAATTGTTTTTCTTTAATATGGGATACTTCATATAGTTTTGATTTGTCGAAAGTGTCAACTGGCGGCCTTAATTGCCCTAGTAACGTGTTACCAAAATCAGTTATGAGATTTTATTAACCGGCAAATTTGTAGATTTAATTCATGTAACAACATTGTGGTAAATTTTTGAATTTTTTCTCTTTAATATGGAATATCCCCTAAACTTTTGATTTGTCGAAAGTGACAACTGGCGGCCTTGATAGCCCTATTAATGTGCTTTCAATATCTGTTATCAGGTTTTTAAGCCGGCAAAGTTCCAGATTTTATTCATGTAACAACATTTTGGTAAATTTTAGAATTTTTTTTTCTTTAATATGGAATACCCCCTAAACTTTAGATTTGTCGAAAGTAACAACAGGCGGCCTTAATAGCCCTAGTAACATGCTATCAAAATCAGTTATCAGATTTTATAAACCGGCAAATTTATAGATTTTATTAATGTAACAACTTCTTGGTAAATTTTTGAATTTTTTTCTTAATATGGAATACCCCCTAAACTTTTCATTTGTCGAAAGTGCCAACTGGCAGCCTTAATAGCCCTAGTAACGTGCTATAAAAATCAGTTATCAGATTTTATAAACCGGCAAATTTGTAGATTTAATTCATGTAACAACATTGTGGTAAATTTTATAATTTTTTTTTTTAATATGGAATAACCCCTAAACTTTTGATTTGTCGAAAGTGACAACTGGCGGCTTTAATAGCCCTAGTTGCGTGCTATCAAAATCAGTTATCAGATTTTATACACCGGCAAATTTGTAGATTTTATTCAGGTCACAACATTTTGGTAAATTTAAGAATTTTTTTCTTTGATATGGAATATCCTCTAAAGTTTTGATTTGTCGAAAGTGACAACTGGCGTCCTTAATTGCCCTAGTAACGTGCTATCAAAATCAGTTATCAGATTTTAGAAACCGGCAAATTTGTAGATTTTATTCATGTAACAACTTGTTGGTACATTTTGAATTTTTTTTCTTAATATGGAATGCCCCCTAAAGTTTTGATTTGTCGAAAGTGACAACTGGCGGCCTTAATAGCCCTAGTAACGTGCTTTCAAAATCAGTTATCAGGTTTTTTAAGCCAGCAAAGTTCCAGATTTTATTCATGTAACAACATTTTGGTAAATTTTTGATTTTTTTCTCTTTAATATGGAATACCCCTTAAACTTAAGATTTGTCGAAAGTGACAACTGGCGGCCTTAATAGCCCTAGTAACGTGCTATCAAAATAAGTTATCAGGTTTTATGAGCCGGCAAGTTTGCAGATTTTGTTCATGTAACAACATTTTGGTAAATTTTTGAATTTTTTTCTCTTTAATATGCAATACCCCCCTAAACTTTTGATTTGTCAAAAGTGACAACTGGCGGCCTTAATAGCCCTAGTTACGTGCTATCAAAATTAGTTATCAGATTTTATAAACCGGCCAAGTTGTAGATTTTTTCATGTAACATTTTGGTAAATTATTGAATTTTTTTCTTCTTTAATATGGAATACCCCCTAAAGTTTTGATTTGTCGAAAGTCACAACTGGCGGCCTTAATAGCCCTAGTAACATGCTATCAAAATCAGTTATCAGATTTTTTAAACCGGCCAATTTGTAGATTTTATTCATGTAACAACATTTTGGAAAATTTTTGAATTTTTTCTCTTTGTCGAAAGTGACAACTTGCGGCCTTAATAGCCCTAGTAACATGCTATCAAATTCAGTTATCAGATTTTATAAACTGGCAAATTTGTAGATTTTGATACATTTTTGATTTTTTTCTTAATATGGAATACCCCTAAAGTTGTGATGTGCCGAAAGTGACAACTGGCGGCCTTAATAACGTGCTATCAAAATCAGTTATCAGGCTTTATGAGCCGGCAAATTTGCAGATTTTATTCATGTAACATCTTGGTAAATTTTTGAATTTGTTTTCTTTAATATGGAATACCCCGCTAAACTTTTGATTTGTCGAAAGTGACAACTGACGTAACAATATTTTGGTAAATTTAAGAATTTTTTTTCTTTAATATGGAATACTCCATTAAGTTTTGATTTGTCGAAAGTGACCACTGGCGGCCTTAATAGCCCTAGTACCGTGCTATCAAAACCAGTTATCAGATTTTATAAACTGGCCAATTTGTAGATTTTATTCATGTAACAACATTTTGGTAAATTTTTGATTTTTTTTCTTAATATGGAATACCCCCTAAATTTTTGATTTGTCGAAAGTGATAGCTGGCGGCTTTAATAGCCCTAGTAACGTGCTAATAAAATCAGTTATCAGATTTTATAAACCAGCAAATTTTTTTTTGTTTTTTTTTTTCAATTTTATTGTTATACTAATATTTATATTTCCACAATAATTTGATTTTTAATTTTAAGAGATCAATTAATAATACATTTTTCTTCTTAATCATCTACAGGGGTTTTTTATAATATTAGTTTTATTTAGTGTATCATGTATTTATTTAGGGAAAAAGAAACAAAAAAACCCATAAGGAGAGCAATAAAGTTAGAGGGTAAAAACGAAGGATGAATGTTATCAAACTAATGCATTGATATGTGGATAGCTAGAGTATCTACAACGATTTTTAAAGTTTAGAGACAATATATTAAGTTTGTTTTTAACTAATTTTATGTTAGAAATAGAGTGCAATGTTTGTGTTGAAAAATGTTTTGGCAAATTATATATCATTTTGAGTAATTTGTTCTGACATATTTGTAGTTTTTTAACATGACAATCGGACGTGACATACCAAGCAGGCGCCGCATATAACATTATTGAATGGAAAATTGTTTTTAATATAAGAAGTTTGTTGTGGATATTTAGTTCAGACTTTCTGTTTATCAACGGATACATTATTTTAATTGTTGTATTTATTTTGTGAACTATATATTTTATATGCTTATTAAATAAAAGCTTTTTATCCAGCATTACACCAAGATATTTAACTTTGTCATCCCAGGGAACGGATTCGGTATCGATAATAACATTGGTTTGTGGTAGAAATAAACTTTTTCTTCTTCCTGTAATGAAAATAGACTGAGTTTTGGCGGGGTTGATCATTATTTTCCATTTCTTAAAATAGTCAGTAACTATTTTAGTTGATTCCTCCAAGTTGTGTATGATATCTTCTGGTAATATTTTTGAACTAAGTATCGCTGTGTCATCTGCAAAAATAGATGAATTACATCCACGCAAAGTAGGAAAGTCATGCGTAAAAATATTGTATAAAATTGGCGATAGACATGATCCTTGTGGACATCCGGCAGGAATATGATAATTCTGGGAACAAATATTTCCAATATGAACTTTGAATGTTCTGTTTGATAAAAAACTTCTTATTAATTTAACAAGCGCAGGATCCAGTCCAATTGTATATAGTTTATGGATGAGGGCATCATGCCAAACAGAATCAAAGGCCGCTTTTATGTCCATTAGGACCATTCCTGTAGATTTACCTTCATTTAAGGAGCTCTTGACAATATTTCTTATTCTGACAAGAGGCTGAATTGTGTTATGTTCTGAACGGAATCCAAACTGTTGTGGCGGTAATATGTTAGTTTCTTCCATGAAACAAACTAGTTTTTCCTTAATAATTTTTTCAAAAATTTTAGACATTGTGTTTAATAAACTTATTGGACGATAGCAATTAGGATTGCTATTGTCTTTTCCAGGTTTGGGTATCGCGATGGTTTTTGATTCCTTCCAAATTAATGGGAAATAGCAAAAACTTAAGCATGAGTTGTAAATACGCCGCAAAACTTTTAAACCTTTAGATGGAACTTTCTTCAGCCAAAGATTTGAGATGACATAAATTCCTGGCGCTTTTTTGTTTTTTAAATTCTTAATAATATTTTTTAGAATATCGATACTGACAGTTATATGGCTTAAGTTTTGAGCATTATCAATCATACTTAAGGTACAGCTAACCACTCTTTCTGTATCCAAATCACTTAAATTTGAAGAAATATTATGATTCAAAAAGAAATTTTGAGCCAGTATTTCAGTTTTTTCGTTATTAGTTACATACATATAAACCATTATTTTGCTTTAGTGTAGGTATACAGTTAGCTTTCTTCTTGAGAGCTTTAGATATCCTCCAAAACTTTGAAGAACCTTTGGGTAGATTAGACAGAACGTTATTCCACTGTTGATTTTTAAATTCCAAAATTTGACTTTTAATGACATTGTTTAAGAAGTTCATTTGTGATTTAAAAAGTGGGTTTTTTAGTCTTATCCACTTCCTGCGCGCACAGTTCCGTAGTTTAATAATTTTCAAAATCGATTCTGGCAATCTTTTCACATAAATATTTGGAATTGAAATTTTAGGTACGCCAGCATCTATAGCTTCTTTTATAACATTCGTAAATCCTTCAATTAAGAAATCAATATCATTTGTAGAACTAATATCCATTTCCAAGAACGAGTCGACATTATTATTTATTTAGTTTGAAAATATGTTCCAGTTAGCGTTTTTGAAATTATGTTTTTCAGAGATAAGTCGATTACATGAAAAGTCTATAGAAATGTGTACTGGCATATGATCAGAATTTAATCTGTGGAAAGTTTGTGCCGCAGATACTTTTTCAGGAATATTTGTTAAGAAAAAATCAAGTACTGAAGCCTGAGATGTATTACTTGTAGGAACTAATGTTGGATCTGGGGGGAAAGCTATGCTAAAAGTATTGGTTGTTATTAAATCGTGAACTATCGATCCCCAACAGTTAAGTCTTAAACAACCCCAGCTATGATGTCGGCTATTAAAATCCCCACCGATTATAAAGTTACCATTTATTCTAGAAAACATTTTTAAATCAGCTTTGAATAAGTTTTTCTTCAGATCGTTGGGACCTGCGGACCCTCCAGGAAAATAACAGCTGTAAATGTCAATAGAGTGATTGTTTGAAGTATGTAATTTGATTCCAATGTTTTCTATTAGTTTTGTTTGTAATGTGTATATTGGATCATGCTTTAAGTTTTTTCGGATTGCAATCGCAACACCACCACCCCTTTTTGAGTTGGATCTATCCTCTCGGTAGCAGAAATAGTTCGGATGTTTCATAATTATTTTATCGTTTAGCCATGTTTCACATAATAATGCAACATCTATGTTTTCCCTAATTAGATAATCAAAAAACTCGTTAAATTTATTACGAATACCTCTAGCGTTCCAAGTAATTATTTTTATATTGTTATCCATTTTTTCGACAAGAATTTAAATGCTAATGAAGTTATAACATCAAACTGCTCTAACTTATTTTTACAATTTTTCAAATTATTTATCAGATCAAAGGTTAAAGATTTTAGTTGTTCTATAGAAAACAAATCATTATTATTAGAATTAGAAGAAGATACAACATTAGCCCAGCTTCTGTTTCCATAATTTTGTTGTGAAAGATTTACATTATGTTGAGCAATACCATTTGGCCGTCCAATATGGGAAATCTGTTGAGTATTTCTGCTTTGCCTATTGGCAAAACGTTGTATCAATCCAATATAAGCTGATCTGCTTGGACAGGTATTCTCGGTCGATTTATGATCGCCGTGACAGTTAGCACATTTGACTGTATCAGTTTTACACTCCGTTGTTTTGTGAGGGCCAGCACATTTAGAGCAAAAAGTTTTTACATTGCAATTATCCGAACCATGGCCAAACATTTGGCAATTGTAACATTGAGTAAGCTTATGTGGTTTCCTAGCTTGATAGCTCCATTTAACCCTAACATAATTAATACTTTTGTACTTTTCACGCAATTCTTTAAGCGTTATAGCACCTTTTTTAAAGTAAACAATATACAAGATAATTTCTTTATTGTTTTCTGCTTTTCTATAAACTAGCTTTACATCAGTGCACTGCAGCCCAAGGTTCAAAAGAATGGATTTTAGTTGAATTGGGTCGGTTTTGTCCAAACCAGATAGAACGACTTTGTATGGCCTATTATTTTTTGGAGTATATGAAAAATACTCAACTTTGTTTTCATTGAGATATTAAACTGCACAATCATAATCGTATTGAAGCTCACAGAAAAGTTTGTGGCCGATAGTCATTTTTCTGATTGAGTAATTCGAAATCTATAGCTTTTTGCACATTTGGTGTATTTTTTCCATATTATATTCAACTAAAGTAATAGGTGGTATAATAATTTTCTTTTCTTTAGTAGGTAAATCATCAACATTATCATTGTCTGCTTTATCATCCATTAAAGTTTGTAATGGATAAAAATAATTTGAGTTGTTAACAGCTGTTTTAGAATTTTTAGATGTGGAAGCAATGCCATCATCTGCTCTTTTTCTCTTCTACGAACTCATGTTCGAATAAGAGAGTGTATTACATTCGCTCACTAGTTCGCAGCAATCTCTCCAAATGGGGACAAAACAAACTCAGAAAAGAAAAAAAAAAAAAAACAAATAATGCAGTTTGCATTAATTTTGTTATTGTTAATTGTAACAATTCTATATTTATAATAGAATGTTTATAAATATAGAATTTATGCGCGATCTTGTCTGTTGTCTTTCAATAGCCAAGAGAGACTGAGCCAGCAAATTTGTAGATTTTATTCATGTAACAACATTGTGGTAAATTTTAGAATTTTTTTTTTTTAATATGGAATAACCCCTAAACTTTTGATTTGTCGAAAGTGACTACTGGCGGCCTTAATAGCCCTAGTAACATGCTATCAAAATCAGTTATCAGATTTTATAAACCGGCAAAGTTGTAGCTTTTATTCATGTAACAACATTTTGGTAAATTTTTGAAATTGTTTTCTTTAATATGGAATACCCCCTAAAGTTTTGATTTGTCGAAAAAAATAACTGGCGACCTTAATAGCCGTAGTAACGTGCTATCAAAATCAGTTATCAGATTTAATAAACCGGCAAATTTGTAGATTTTATTCATGTAACAACTTTTTGGTACATATTTGAATTTTTTTCTTTATATGGAATACCCCCTAAAGTTTTGATTTGTCGAAAGTGACAACTGGCGGCCTTAATAGCCCTTAGTACGTGCTATCAAAATCAGTTATCAGATTTTATAAACCGGAAAATTTGTAGATTTTATTCATGTAACAACTTTTTGGTAAATTTTTGAATTTTTTTTCTTTAATATGGAATACCCCCTAAAGTTTTGATTTGTCGAAAGTGACAACTGGCGGCCTTAATAGCCCTAGTAACGTGCTATCAAGATCAGTTATCAGATTTTATATGTAACAAAATTTCGGTAAATTTTTTAATTGTTTTTCTTTAATATGGGATACTTCATAAAGTTTTGATTTGTCGAAAGTGACAACTGGCGGCTTTAATAGCCCTAGTACCTTGCTATTAAAATCAGTTATCAGATTTTATAAGCCGGCAAATTTGTATATTTTATTCACGTCACAACATTTTGGTAAATTTAAGAATTTTTTTTCTTTAATATGGCATACCCCATAAAGTTTTGATTTGTCGAAAGTGAGAACTGGCGGCTTTAATAGCCCTAGTACCGTGTTATCAAAATCAGTTATCAGATTGTATAAACCGGCCAATTTGTAGATTTTATTCATGTAACAACTTTTTGGTACATTTTAAAATTTTTTTCTTAATATGGAATACCCCATAAAGTTTTGATTTGTCGAAAGTGACAACTGGCGGCTTTAATAGCCCTAGTACCGTGTTATCAAAATCAGTTATCAGATTGTATAAACCGGCCAATTTGTAGATTTTATACATGTAACAACTTTTTGGTACATTTTAAAATTTTTTTCTTAATATGGAATACCCCCTAAAGTTTTGATTTGTCGAAAGTGACCACTGGCGGTCTTAAAAGCCCTAGTAACGTGCTACCAAGTCAGTTATCACATGTTATAAGCCGGAAAATTTGTAGATTTAATTCATTGAACAACATTTTGGTAAATTTTTGAATTTTTTTTCTTTAATATGGAATACCCCCTAAAGTTTTGATTTGTCGAAAATGACAACTGGCGACCTTAATAGCCCTAGTAACGTGCTATCAAAATCAGTTATCAGATTTTATAAACCGGCAAATTTGCAGATTTTATTCATGAAACAACATTTTGGTAAATTTTTTATATTATTTCTTAATATGGAATACCCCCTAAAGTTTTGATTTGTCGAAAGTGACAACTGGCGGCCTTAATAGCCCTAGTAACGTGCTATCAAAATCAGTTATCAGGTTTTATAAGCCGGCAAAGTTCCAGATTTTATTCATGTAACAACATTTTGTTAAATTTTTTAATTTTTTCTCTTTCATATGGAACACCCCCTAAACTTTTGATTTGTCGAAAGTAACAACTGGCGGCCTTAATAGCCCTATTAACATGCTATCTAAATCAGTTATCAGATTTTATAAACCGGCAAATTTGCAGATTTTATTCATGAAACAACATTTTGGTAAATTTTTTATATTATTTCTTAATATGGAATACCCCCTAAAGTTTTGATTTGTCGAAAGTGCCAACTGGCAGCCTTAATAGCCCTAGTAACGTGCTAATAAAATCAGTTATCAGATTTTATAAACTAGCAAATTTGTAGATTTTATTCATGTAACAACATTGTGGTAAATTTTAGAATTTTTTTTTTTTTTTTTAATATGGAATAACCCCTAAACTTTTGATTTGTCGAAAGTGACAACTGGCGGCCTTAATAGCCCTAGTAACGTGCTTTCAAAATCTGTTATCAGGTTTTTTAAGCCGGCAAAGTTCCAGATTTTATTCATGTAACAACATTTTGGTAAATTTTTTAATTTTTTTTTTTTCTTTAATAAGGAATACCCCCTAAAGTCAAGATCAGTTATCAGATTTTATATGTAACAACATTTTGGTAAATTTTTGAATTTTTTCTCTTTCATATGGAATACCCCCTAAACTTTTGATTTGTCGAAAGTAACAACTGGCGGCCTTAATAGCCCTATTAACATGCTTTCGAAATCAGTTATCAGGTTTTTTAAGCCAGCAAAGTTCCAGATTTTATTCATGTAACAACATTTTGGTAAATTTTTTAATTTTTTCTCTTTAATATGGAATACCCCCTAAGCTTTAGATTTGTCGAAAGTTATAACTGGCGGCCTTAGTAGCCCTAGTAACGTGTTATCAAGATCAGTTATCAGATTTTCTATGTAACAACATTTCGGTAAATTTTTGAATTGTTTTTCTTTAATATGGAATACCTCCCTAAACTTTTGATTTGTCAAAAGTGACAACTGGCGGCCTTAATAGCCCTAGTAACGTGCTATCAAGATCAGTTATCAGATTTTATATGTAACAACATTTCGGTAAATTTTTGAATTGTTTTTCTTTAATATGGGATAGTTCATAAAGTTTTGATTTGGCAAAAGTGACAAGTGGCGGCTTTAATAGCCCTAGTTGCGCGCTATTAAAATCAGTTATCAGATTTTATAAACCGGCAAATTTGTAGATTTTATTCATGTAATATTTTGGTAAATTTTTGAATGTTTTTTCTTTAAAATGAAATACCCCGACAAACTTTTGATTTGTGGAAAATGATAACTGACGTAACAATATTTTGGTAAATTTAAGAATTTTTTTTTCTTTAAGATGGAATGCCCCATAAAGTTTTGATTTGTCGAAAGTACCCAGCGGCGGCCTTAATAGCCCTAGTAACGTGCTAATAAAACCAGTTATCAGATTTTATAATCCGGCAAATTTGTAGATTTTATTCACGTAACAACATTTTGGTAAAATTTAGAATTTTTTCTTTAATATGGAATACCCCATAAAGTTTTGATTTGTCGAAAGTGACAACTGGCGTCTTTAATAGCCCTAGAACCGTGCTATCAAAATCAGTTATCAGAGTTTATTAGCCGGATTTTATTCATGTAACAACATTTTGGTAAATTTTGGAATTTTTTTTTCTTTAATATGGAATACCCCCTAAACTTTAGATTTGTCGAAAATGCCAACTGGCGGCCTTAATAGCCCTAGGAACGTGCTAATAAAATCAGCTATCAGATTTTATAAACCGGAAAATTTGTAGATTTTATTCATGTAACAACATTTTGGTAAATTTTTGAATTTTTTTTATAATATGGAATACCCCCTAAAGTTTTGATTTGTCGAAAGTGACAACTGGCGGCCTTAATAGCCCTAGTAACGTGCTATCAACATCAGTTATCAGATTTTATATGTAAAAAAATTTCGGTAAAGTTTTGAATTGGTTTTTTTATAATATGGAATACCCCCTAAACTTTTGATTTGTCGAAAGTGACAACTGGCGGCCTTAATAGCCCTAGTAACATGCTATCAAAATTAGTTATCAGATTTTATAAACTGGCAAATTTGTAGATTTTATTCACATAACAAGATTTTGGTAAAATTTAGAATTTTTTTCTTTAATATGGAATACCCCATAAAGTTTTGATTTGTCGAAAGTGACAACTGGCGTCCTTAATAGCCCTAGTACCGTGCTATCAAAATCAGTTATCAGATTTTATAAACCGGAAAATTTGTAGATTTTATTCATGTAACAACATTTTGGTAAATTTTTGAATTTTTTCTCTTTAATATGGAATATCCCCCTAAACTTTTGATTTATCGAAAGTGACAACTGGCGGCCTTAATAGCCCTAGTAACGTGTTATCCAAATCAGTTATCAGGTTTTCTAAGCCGACAAAGTTCCAGATTTTATTCATGTAACAAAATTTTGGTAAATTTTTTTATTTTTTCTCTTTAATATGGAATACCCCCTAAACTTTTGATTTGTCGAAAGTAAAAACTGGCAGCATTAATAGCCCTAGTAACATTCTAACAAAATCAGTTATCAGATTTTATAAACCGGCAAATTTGTACATTTTTTTCATGTAACAACATTTTGGTAAATTTTTGATTTTTTTTTCTTAATATGGACTAACCCCTAAACTAAAGATTTGTCGAAAGTGACAACTGGCGGCCTTAATAGCCCTAGTGATGTGCTATCAAAATCAGTGATCAAGTTTTATGAGCCGGCAAATTTGCAGATTTTATTCATGTAACAACATTTTGGTAAATTTTAGAATTTTTTCCCTTTAATATGGAAGACCCCCCTAAACTTTTGATTTGCCGAAACTGACAACTGGCGGCCTTAATAGCCCTAGTTACGTGCTATCTAAATCACTTATCAGATTTTATAAACCGGCCAAGTTGTAGGTTTTATTCATGTTACATTTTGGTAAGTTTTTGAATTTGTTTTTTCTTTAATATGGAATACCTCTTAAAGGTTTGATTTGTCGAAAGTGACAACTGGCGGCCATAATTGCCCTAGTAACTTGCTATCAAGATTAGTTATCAGATTTTATATGTAACAACATTTCGGTAAATTATTGAATTGTTTTTCTTTTATATGGGATACTTCATAAAGTTTTGTTTTGTCGAAAGTGACAATTAGCGGCTTTAATAGCCTTAGTTGCGTGCTATCAAAATCAGTTATCAGATTTTATAAACCGGCAAATTTGTAGATTTTATTCACGTAACAACATTTTGATAAAATTTAGAATTTTTTTCTTTAATATGGAATACCCCATAAAGTTTTTATTTGTCGAAAGTGACAACTGGCGTCCTTAATAGCCCTAGTACTGTGCTATCAAAATCAATTATCAGGTTTTGTGAGCCGGCAAATTTTCAGATTTTATTCATGCAACAACATTTTGGTAAATTTTTGAATTTTTTCTCTTTAATATGGAATATCCCCCTAAACTTTTGATTTATCAAAAGTGACAACTGCCGGCCTTAATAGCCCTTGTAACGTGCTTTCAAAATCAGTTATCAAGTTTTTTAAGCCAGCAAAGTTCCAGATTTTATTCATGTAACAACATTTTGGTAAATTTTAGAATTTTTTTTCTTAATATGGAATACCCCCTAAAGTTTCGATTTGTCGAAAGTGCCAACTGGCGGCCTTAATTGCCCTAGTAACGTGCTAATAAAATCAGTTATCAGATTTTATAAACTAGCCAATTTGTAGATTTTATTCATGTAACAACATTTTGGTAGATGTAAGAATTTTTTTTTTTAATATGGAATACCCCATAAAGTTTTGATTTGTCGAAAGTGACCACTGGCGGCCTTAATAGCCCTAGTAACGTGCTACCAAAGTCAGTTATCAGATTTTATAACCCGGCAAATTTGTAGATTTTATTTATGTAACAACATTTTGGTAAATTTGTGAATATTTTTTTTTAATATGGAATATCCCCTAAAGTTTTGATTTGTCGAAAGTGACAACTGGCGGCCTTAATTGCCCTAGTAACGTGCTATCAAAATCAGTTATCAGATTTTAAAAACCGGCAAATTTGTAGATTTTTTTCATGTAACAACATATTAATAAATTTTTGAATTTTTTTATAATATGGAATACCCCCTAAACTTTTGATTAGTCGAAAGTACCAACTGGCGGCCTTAATAGCCCTAGTTACGCGATATTAAAATCAGTTATCAGACTTTATAAACCGGAAAATTTGCAGATTTTATTCATGTAACAAAATGTTGATAAATTTTTGAATTTTTTTTCTTTAATATGGAATACCTCCTAAACTTTAAATTTGTCGAAAGTGACAGCTGGCGGCCTTAATAGCCCTAGTTACGTGCTATCAAAATCAGTTATCAGATTTTATAAACCGGCAAAATTTGTAGATTTTATTTACGTAACAACATTTTGGTAAAATTTAGAATTTTTTTCTTTAATATGGAATACCCCCTAAACTTTGGATTTGTCGAAAGTAAGAACTGGCGGCCTTAATAGCCCTAGTAACGTGCTAATAAAATCAGTTATCAGATTTTATAAACCGGCAAATTTGTAGATTTTATTCATGTAACATTTTGGTAAATTTTTGAATTGTTTCTCTTTATTATGGAATACCCCCTAAAGTTCTGATTTGTCGAAAGTGCCAACTGGCGGCCTTAATAGCCCTAGTAACGTGCTAATAAAATCAGTTATCAGATTTTATAAACCGGCAAATTTGTAGGTTTTATTCATGTAACAACATTTTGGTAAAATTTAGAATTTTTTTCTTTAATATGGAATACCCCCTAAACTTTAAATTTGTCGAAAGTGACAGCTGGCGGCCTTAATAGCCCTAGTTACGTGCTATCAAAATCAGTTATCAGATTTTATAAACCGGCAAAATTTGTAGATTTTATTTACGTAACAACATTTTGGTAAAATTTAGAATTTTTTTCTTTAATATGGAATACCCCCTAAACTTTGGATTTGTCGAAAGTAAGAACTGGCGGCCTTAATAGCCCTAGTAACGTGCTAATAAAATCAGTTATCAGATTTTATAAACCGGCAAATTTGTAGATTTTATTCATGTAACATTTTGGTAAATTTTTGAATTGTTTCTCTTTATTATGGAATACCCCCTAAACTTTTGATTTGCCGAAACTGACAACTGGCGGCCTTAATAGCCCTAGTTACGTGCTATCTAAATCACTTATCAGATTTTATAAACCGGCCAAGTTGTAGGTTTTATTCATGTTACATTTTGGTAAATTTTTGAATTTGTTTTTTCTTTAATATGGAATACCTCTTAAAGGTTTGATTTGTCGAAAGTGACAACTGGCGGCCATAATTGCCCTAGTAACTTGCTATCAAGATTAGTTATCAGATTTTATATGTAACAACATTTCGGTAAATTATTGAATTGTTTTTCTTTTATATGGGATACTTCATAAAGTTTTGTTTTGTCGAAAGTGAAAATTGGCGGCTTTAATAGCCCTAGTTGCGTGCTATCAAAATCAGCTATCAGATTTTAAAAACCGGCAAATTTGTAGACTTTATTCACGTAAAAACATTTTGGTAAATTTAAGAATTTTTTTTTTTTTTAATATGGAATACCCCATAAAGGTTGATTTGTCGAAAGTGACCTCGGGCTGCCTTAATAGCCCTAGTAACGTGCTACCAAAGTCAGTTATCAGATTTTATAACCCGGCAAATTTGTAGATTTTATTCACGTAACAACATTTTGGTAAAATTTAGAATTTTTTTCTTTAATATGGAATACCCCCTAAACTTTGGATTTGTCGAGAGTGACAACTGGCGGCCTTAATAGCCCTAGTAACATGCTATCAAAATCAATTATCAGATTTTATAAACTGGCAAATTTGTAGATTTTATTCATGTAACAACTTTTTGATTCATTTTTGATTTTTTTCTTAATATGGAATACCCCCTAAACTTTTGATGTGCCGAAAGTGACAACTGGCGGCCTTAATAGCGCTAGTAACGTGCTATCAAAATCAGTTATCAGGTTTAATGAGCCGGCAAATTTGTTGATTTTATTCATGTAGCAACATTTTGGTACATTTTTTAATTTGTTCTTTTTTATATGGAATACCCCCCTAAACTTTTGATTTGTCGAAAGTGACAACTGGCGGCCTTAATAGCCCTAGTTACGTGCTATCAAAATCAGTTATCTTATTTTATAAACCGGCTAAGTGGTAGATTTTATTCATGTTACATTTTGGTAAATTTAAGAATTTTTTTTTTTTAATATGGAATACCCCATAAAGGTTTGATTTGTCGAAAGTGACCTCAGGCGGCCTTAATAGCCCTAGTTACGTGCTATCAAAATCAGTTATCAGATTTTATAAACCGGCAAATTTGTAGATTTTATTCACGTCACAACATTTTGGTAAATTTAAGATTTTTTTTTCTTTAATATGGAATACCCCTAACGTTTTGATTTGCCGAAAAATACAACTGGCGGCCTTAGTAGCCCTAGTTACGTGCTATCAAAATCAGTTATCTGATTTTATAAACCGGCTAAGTGGTAGATTTTATTCATGTTACATTTTGGTAAATTTTTGATTTTTTTTCTTTAATATGGAATACCCCTTAAAGGTTTGATTTGTCGAAAGTGACAACTGGCGGCCATAATTGCTCTAGTAACGTGCTATCAAGATCAGTTATCAGATTTTATATGTAACAACATTTTGGTAAATTTAAGAATTTTTTTTTTTTAATATGGAATACCCCATAAAGTTTTGATTTGTCGAAAGTGACCACTGGCGGCCTTAATAGCCCTAGTAACGTGCTACCAAAGTCAGTTATCAGATTTTATAACCCGGCAAATTTGTAGGTTTTATTCATGTAACAACATTTTGGTAAATTTATGAATATTTTTTTTTAATATGAAATATCCCCTAAAGTTTTGATTTGTCGAAAGTGCCAACTGGCGGCCTTAATAGCCCTAGTAACGTGCTATCAAGATCAGTTATCAGATTTTATATGTAACAACATTTCGGTAAATTTTTGAATTGTTTTTCTTTAATATGGGATACTTCATAAAGTTTTGTTTTGTCGAAAGTGACAATTGGCGGCTTTAATAGCCCTAGTTGCGTGCTATCAAAATCAGTTATCAGATTTTAAAAACCGGCAAATTTGTAGATTTTATTCACGTAACAACATTTTGGTAAATTGTTGAATTTTTTTTCTTTAATATGGAATACCCCTTAAAGGTTTGATTTGTCGAAAGTGACAACTGGCGGCCATAATTGCCCTAGTAACATGCTATCAAGATCAGTTATCAGATTTTATATGTAACAACATTTCGGTAAATTTTTGAATTGTTTTTCTTTAATATGGGATACTTCATAAAGTTTTGTTTTGTCGAAAGTGACAATTGGCGGCTTTAATAGCCCTAGTTGCGTGCTATCAAAATCAGTTATCAGATTTTAAAAACCGGCATATTTGTAGATTTTATTCACGTAACAACATTTTGGTAAATTTAAGAATTTTTTTAATATGGAATACCCATAAAGTTTTGATTTGTCGAAAGTAACCACGGGCGGCCTTAATAGCCCTAGTAACGTGCTACCAAAGTCAGTTATCAGATTTTATAACCCGGCAAATTTGTAGATTTTATTCACGTAACAACATTTTGGTAAAATTTAGAATTTTTTTTCTTTAATATGGAATACCCCCTAAACTTTGGATTTGTCGAAAGTGGCAACTGGTGGCCTTAATAGCCCTAGTAACATGCTATCAAACTCAATTATCAGATTTTATAAACTGGCAAATTTGTAGATTTTATTCATGTAACAACTTTTTGATACATTTTTGATTTTTTTTCTTAATATGGAATACCCCCTAAAGTTTTGATGTGCCGAAAGTGACAACTGGTTGCCTTAATAGCGCTAGTAACGTGCTATCAAAATCAGTTATCAGGTTTAATGAGCCGGCAAATTTGTTGATTTTATTCATGTAGCAACATTTTGGTACATTTTTGAATTTTTTCTTTTTTATATGGAATACCCCCCTAAACTTTTGATTTGTCGAAAGTGACAACTGGCGGCCTTAATAGCCCTGGTTACGTGCTATCAAAATCAGTTATCGAATTTTATAAACCGGCAAATTTGTAGATTTTATTAACGTCACAACATTTTGGTAAATTTAAAATTTTTTTTTTTTCTTTAATATGGAATACCCCATAAAGTTTTGATTTGTCTAAAATGATAACTGGCGACCTTAATAGCCCTAGTAACGTGCTATTAAAATTAGTTATCAGATTTTATAAACCGGCAAATTTGTAGATTTTATTTATGTAACATCATTTTGGTAAATTTTTGAATTTGTTTTCTTTAATATGGAATAACCCCTAAAGTTTTGATTTGTCGAAAATTATAACTAGCGACCTAAATAGCCCTAGTAACGTGCTATCAAAATTAGTTATCAGATTTTATAAACCGGCAAATTTGTCGATTTTATTCATGTAACAACTTTTTGGTACATATTTGAATTTTTTTCTTAATATGGAATACCCCCTAAAGTTTTGATTTGTCGAAAGTGACAACTGGCGGCCTTAATAGCCCTAAGTACGTGCTATCAAAATCAGTTATCAGATTTTATAAACCGGCAAATTTGTAGATTTTATTCACGTAACAACATTTTGGTAAATTTAAGAATTTTTTTTTTTTAATATGGAATGCCCCATAAAGTTTAGATTTGTCGAGAGTGACCACAGGCGGCCTTTATAGCCCTAGTAACGTGCTACCAAAATCAGTTATCAGATTTTATAACCCGGCAAATTTGTAGATTTTTTTCATGTAACAACATTTTGATAAATTTTTGAATTTTTTTTCTTTAATATAAAATACCCCCTTAACTTTAGATTTGTCGAAAGTGACAACTGGCGGCCTTAATAGCCCTAGTTACGTGCTATCAAAATCAGTTATCTGATTTTATAAACCGGCAAACTTGTAGATTTTATTCACGTAACAACATTTTCGTAAATTTTTGAATTTTTTTTCTTTAACATGGAATACCCCCTAAAGTTTTGATTTTTCGAAAGTGCCAACTGGCGGCCTTAATACCCCCAGTAACGTGCTATCAAAATCAGTTATAAGATTTTATAAACCGGCCAAGTTGTAGATTTTATTCACGTAACAACATTTTGGTAAATTTAAGAATTTTTTTTTTTTTAATATGGAATACCCCATAAAGTTTTGATTTGTCGAAAGTGACCACTGGCGGCCTTAATAGCCCTAGTAACGTGCTACCAAAGTCAGTTTTCAGATTTTATAACCCGGCAAATTTGTAGATTTAATTCATGTAACAACATTTTGGTAAATTTATGAATATTTTTTTTAATATGGAATATCCCCTAAAAATTTTATTTGTCGAAAGTGCCAACTGGCGGCCTTAATAGCCCTAGTAACGTGCTAATAAAATCAGTTATCAGATTTTATAAACCGGCAAATTTGTAGGTTTTATTCATGTAACAACATTTTGGTAAATTGTTGAATTTTTTTTCTTTAATATGGAATACCCCTTAAAGGTTTGATTTGTGGAAAGTGACAACTGGCGGCCATAATTGCCCTAGTAACATGCTATCAAGATCAGTTATCAGATTTTATATGTAACAACATTTCGGTAAATTTTTGAATTGTTTTTCTTTAATATGGGATACTTCATAAAGTTTTGTTTTGTCGAAAGTAACAATTGGCGGCTTTAATAGCCCTAGTTGCGTGCTATCAAAATCAGTTATCAGATTTTAAAAACCGGCAAATTTGTAGATTTGATTCACGTAACAACATTTTGGTAAATTTAAGAATTTTTTTTTTTAATATGGAATACCCCATAAAGTTTTGATTTGTCGAAAGTGACCACGGGCGGCCTTAATAGCCCTAGTAACGTGCTACCAAAGTCAGTTATCAGATTTTATAACCCGGCAAATTTGTAGATTTTATTCACGTAACAACATTTTGGTAAAATTTAGAATTTTTTTTCTTTAATATGGAATACCCCCTAAACTTTGGATTTGTCGAAAGTGACAACTGGCGGCCTTAATAGCCCTAGTAACATGCTATCAAAATCAATTATCAGATTTTATAAACTGGCCAATTTGTAGATTTTATTCATGTAACAACTTTTTGATACATTTTTGATTTTTTTTCTTAATATGGAATACCCCCTAAAGTTTTGATGTGCCGAAAGTGACAACTGGTTGCCTTAATAGCGCTAGTAACGTGCTATCAAAATCAGTTATCAGGTTTAATGAGCCGGCAAATTTGTTGATTTAATTCATGTAGCAACATTTTGGTACATTTTTGAATTTTTTCTTTTTTATATGGAATACCCCCCTAAACTTTTGATTTGTCGAAAGTGACAACTGGCGGCCTTAATAGCCCTGGTTACGTGATATCAAAATCAGTTATCGGATTTTATAAACCGGCAAATTTGTAGATTTTATTCACGTCACAACATTTTGGTAAATTTAAGATTTTTTTTTCTTTAATATGGAATACCCCATAAAGTTTTGATTTGTCTAAAATGATAACTGGCGACCTTAATAGCCCTAGTAACGTGCTATTAAAATTAGTTATCAGATTATATAAACCGGCAAATTTGTAGATTTTATTCATGTAACAACTTTTTGGTACATATTTGAATTTTTTTTTAATATGGAATACCCCATAAAGTTTTGAATTGTCGAAAGTGACAACTGGCGTCCTTAATAGCCCTTGTAACATGCTATTAAAGTCAGTTATCAGATTTTATAAACCGGCAAATTTGTAGATTTTATTTATGTAACATCATTTTGGTAAATTTAAAATTTTTTTTTCTTTAATATGGAATACCCCATAAAGTTTTTATTTGTCTAAAATGATAACTGGCGACCTTAATAGCCCTAGTAACGTGCTATTAAAATTAGTTATCAGATTTTATAAACCGGCAAATTTGTAGATTTTATTCATGTAACAACTTTTTGGTACATATTTGAATTTTTCTTTAATATAGAATACCCCCTAAGCTTTTGATTTGTCCAAAGTGACAACTGACGGCCTTAATAGCCCTTGTAACATGCTATTAAAGTCAGTTATCAGATTTTATAAACCGGCAAATTTGTAGATTTTATTTATGTAACATCATTTTGGTAAATTTTTGAATTTGTTTTCTTTAATATGGAATAACCCCTAAAGTTTTGATTTGTCGAAAATGATAACTAGCGACCTTAATAGCCCTAGTAACGTGCTATCAAAATTAGTTATCAGATTTTATAAACCGGCAAATTTGTAGATTTTATTCATGTAACAACTTTTTGGTACATATTTGAATTTTTTTCTTAATATGGAATACCCCCTAAAGATTTGATTTGTCGAAAGTGACAACTGGCGGCCTTAATAGCCCTAAGTACGTGCTATCAAAATCAGTTATCAGATTTTATAAACCGGCAAATTTGTAGATTTTATTCTCGTCACAACATTTTGGTAAATTTAAGATTTTTTTTTCTTTAATATGGAATACCCCATATAGTTTTTATTTGTCTAAAATGATAACTGGCGACCTTAATAGCCCTAATAACGTGCTATTAAAATTAGTTATCAGATTTTATAAACCGGCAAATTTGTAGATTTTATTCATGTAACAACTTTTTAGTACATATTTGAATTTTTTTTTTAATATGGAATACCCCCTAAAGTTTTGATGTGCCGAAAGTGACAACTGGTTGCCTTAATAGCGCTAGTAACGCGCTATCAAAATCAGTTATCATGTTTAATGAGCCGGCAAATTTGTTGATTTTATTCATGTAACATCATTTTGGTAAATTTTTGAATTTGTTTTCTTTAATATGGAATAACCCCTAAAGTTTTGATTTGTCGAAAATGATAACTAGCGACCTTAATAGCCCTAAGAACGTGCTATCAAAATCAGTTATCAGATTTTATAAACCGGCCAAGTTGTAGATTTTATTCATGTAACATTTTGGTAAATATTAAAATTTGTTTTTCTTTAATATGGAATACCCCCCTAAACTTTTGATTTGTCGAAAGTGACAGCTGGCGGCCTTAATAGCCCTAGTTACGTGCTATCAAAATCAGTTATCAGATTTTATAAACCGGCAAATTTGTAGATTTTATTCTCGTCACAACATTTTGGTAAATTTAAGATTTTTTTTTCTTTAATATGGAATACCCCTAACGTTTTGATTTGTCGAAAAATACAACTGGCGGCCTAAGTAGCCCTAGCTACGTGCTATCAAAATCAGTTATCTGATTTTATAAACCGGCTAAGTGGTAGATTTTATTCATGTTACATTTTGGTAAATTTTTGATTTTTTTTCTTTAATATGGAATACCCCTTAAAGGTTTGATTTGTCGAAAGTGACAACTGGCGGCCATAATTTCTCTAGTAACGTGCTATCAAGATCAGTTATCAGATTTTATATGTAACAACATTTCGGTAAATTTTTGAATTGTTTTTCTTTAATATGGGATACTTCATAAAGTTTTGATTTGTCGAAAGTGACAATTGGCTGCTTTAATAGCCCTAGTTGTGTGCTATCAAAATCAGTTATCAGATTTTATAAACCGGCAAATTTGTAGATTTTATTCACGTAACAACATTTTGGTAAATTTAAGAATTTTTTTTTTTTTAATATGGAATGCCCCATAAAGTTTTGATTTGTCGAGAGTGACCACTGGCGGCCTTTATAGCCCTAGTAACGTGCTACCAAAATCAGTTATCAGATTTTATAACCCGGCAAATTTGTAGATTTTTTTCATGTAACAACATTTTGATAAATTTTTGAATTTTTTTTCTTCAATATAAAATACCCCCTTAACTTTAGATTTGTCGAAAGTGACAACTGGCGGCCATAATTGCCATAGTAACATGCTATCAAGATCAGTTATCAGATTTTATATGTAACAACATTTCGGTAAATTTTTGAATTGTTTTTCTTTAATATGGGATACTTCATAAAGTTTTGTTTTGTCGAAAGTGACAATTGGCGGCTTTAATAGCCCTAGTTGCGTGCTATCAAAATCAGTTATCAGATTTTAAAAACCGGCAAATTTGTAGATTTTATTCACGTAACAACATTTTGGTAAATTTAAGAATTTTTTTTTTTAATATGGAATACCCCATAAAGTTTTGATTTGTCGAAAGTGACAACTGGCGGCCTTAATAGCCCTGGTTACGTGCTATCAAAATCAATTATCAGATTTTATAAACTGGCCAATTTGTAGATTTTATTCATGTAACAATTTTTTGATACATTTTTGAATTTTTTCTTAATATGGAATACCCCCTAAAGTTTTGATGTGCCGAAAGTGACAACTGGCTGCCTTAATAGCGCTAGTAACGCGCTATCAAAATCAATTATCATGTTTAATGAGCCGGCAAATTTGTTGATTTTATTCATGTAGCAACATTTTGGTACATTTTTGAATTTTTTCTTTTTTATATGGAATACCCCCCTAAACTTTTGATTTGTCGAAAGTGACAACTGGCGGCCTTAATAGCCCTGGTGACGTGCTATCAAAATCAGTTAACGGATTTAATAAACCGGCCAATTTGTAGATTTTATTCACGTCACAACATTTTGGTAAATTTAAAATTTTTTTTTTCTTTAATATAGAATACCCCTAAGCTTTTGATTTGTCGAAAGTGACAACTGGCGGCCTTAATAGCCCTAGTAACATGCTATTAAAATCAATTATCAGATTTTATAAACTGGCCAATTTGTAGATTTTATTCATGTAACAACTTTTTGGTACATATTTGAATTTTTTTCTTAATATGGAATACCCCCTAAAGTTTTGATTTGTCGAAAATTTGTTTTCTTTAATATGTAATAACCCCTAAAGTTTTGATTTGTCGAAAATGATAACTGGCGGCCTTAATAGCCCTAAGTACGTGCTATCAAAATCAGTTATCAGATTTGATAAGCCGGCCAAGTTGTAGATTTTATTCATGTAACATTTTGTTAAATATTAAAATTTTTTTTTCTTTAATATGGAATACCCCCCTAAACTTTTGATTTGTCGAAAGTGACAGCTGGCGGCCTTAATAGCCCTAGTTACGTGCTATCAAAATCAGTTATCAGATTTTATAAACCGGCAAATTTGTAGATTTTATTCTCGTCACAACATTTTGGTAAATTTAAGATTTTTTTTTTCTTTAATATGGAATACCCCATAAAGTTTTGATTTGTCTAAAATGATAACTGGCGACCTTAATAACTCTAGTAACGTGCTATTAAAATTAGTTATCAGATTTTATAAACCGGCAAATTTGTAGATTTTATTCATGTAATAACTTTTTGGTACATATTTGAATTTTTTTTTAATATGGAATGCCCCCTAAAGTTTTGATTTGTCGAGAGTGACAACTGGCGGCCTTAATAGCCCTAAGTACGTGCTATCAAATTCAGTTATCAGATTTTATAAACCGGCCAAGTTGTAGATTTTATTCATGTAACATTTTGGTAGATATTTAAATTTTTTTTTCTTTAATATGAAATACCCCCCTAAAGTTTTGATTTGTCGAAAGTGCCAACTGGCGGCCTTAATAGCCCCAGTAACGTGCTATCAAAATCAGTTATAAGATTTTATAAACCGGCCAAGTTTTAGATTTTATTCACGTAACAACATTTTGGTAAATTTAAGAATTTTTTTTTTTTTAATATGGAATGCCCCATAAAGTTTTGATTTGTTGAGAGTGACCACTGGCGGCCTTTATAGCCATAGTAACGTGCTGCCGAAATCAGTTATCAGATTTTATAACCCGGCAAATTTGTAGATTTTTTCATGTAACAATATTTTGATACATTTTTGAATTTTTTTTCTTTAATATAAAATACCCCCTTAACTTTAGATTTGTCGAAAGTGACCACTAGCCCTAGTAACGTGCTACCAAAGTCAGTTATCAGATTTTATAACCCGGCAAATTTGTAGATTTAATTCATGTAACAACATTTTGGTAAATTTATGAATATTTTTTTTTAATATGGAATATCCCCTAAAGTTTTGATTTGTCGAAAGTGCCAACTGGCGGCCTTAATAGCCCTAGTAACGTGCTAATAAAATCAGTTATCAGATTTTATAAACCGGCAAATTTGTAGGTTTTAGTCATGTAACAACATTTTGGTAAATTGTTGAATTTTTTTTTTTAATATGGAATACCCCTTAAAGTTTTGTTTTGTCGAAAGTGACAATTGGCGGCTTTAATAGCCCTAGTTGCGTGCTATCAAAATCAGTTATCAGATTTTAAAAACCGGCAAAGTTGTAGATTTTATTCACGTAACAACATTTTGGTAAAATTTAGAATTTTTTTCTTTAATATGGAATACCCCCTAAACTTTGGATTTGTCGAAAGTGACAACTGGCGGCCTTAATAGCCCTAGTAACATGCTATCAAAATCAATTATCAGATTTTATAAACTGGCAAATTTGTAGATTTTATTCATGTAACAACTTTTTGATACATTTTTGATTTTTTTTTTCTTAATATGGAATACCCCCTAAAGTTTTGATAAGCCGAAAGTGACAACTGGCGGCCTTAATAGCGCTAGTAACGTGCTATCAAAATCAGTTATCAGGTTTTATGAGCCGGCAAATTTGTTGATTTTATTCATGTAGCAACATTTTGGTACATTTTTGAATTTTTTCTTTTTTATATGGAATACCCCCCTAAGCTTTTGGTTTGTCGAAAGTGACAGCTGGCGGCCTTAATAGCCCTGGTTAGTTGCTATCAAAATCAGTTATCAGATTTTATAAACCGGCAAATTTGTAGATTTTATTTACGTCACAACATTTTGGTAAATTTAAGATTTTTTTTTTTTTAATATGGAATACCCCATAAAGTTTTTATTTGTCTAAAATGATAACTTGCGGCCTTAATAGCCCTAAGTACGTGCTATCAAAATCAGTTATCAGATTTTATAAACCGGCCAAGTGTAACGACACGTGTCCGCTGAACTGCTGGGGTAGACTCAGCGGCGGCCAGGGTCGTAGGAGAGCGAACTAAAACACGCTTCTCTTAACCACGTTACAAAACTTATCACTTTATTTACTACTTTCGTCGGTTGCTCAGTAGCGCCACCTGGTGTAGTGGAGCAGAACCAGAGGTCAGCACGAGGTTTACCACTCGGGTGTTGACCATAGCCTCTGCTACCGCTCTGTGGAGACTGAGGAAGCACGCTAGGACAGCACAGGGTTGACCACTCGAGTGTTGTCCCAGGTCACTTCTCTTCAGCGCAGGCGGTGCGAGTATTGGCCCGGAAATAGCCAACAGGTAATACTCACACTACCAGATATGCCACTGAGTGCGATCGAATAATTTAAAAACTACTTAAACTGTGAATTCGCCACTGGCCTAAGTAGTTCTTACCTTATGTCGATCTCGTCACCGACTGACTCATACCAGTCGATGCTCGCCCTTTTATACCGTTTGTGTTGATACACAGGCATACACACACACACATACCATCATATGAACCACAACAGCTGTGGTTGCCCAGGGTTGTAGTGTTGTGTATGGAGACGGTATTATCACTACCAGAGGGCGCTATTTCCAACCGTTAAATTCAAATTACAATTTTGAATAAAGTTAACATTAATTCGCCTGACTTAGGTATAAAGTAACTAAAAATTATAATTCCAATGTAGTACATATAAATTAAATATAATTCAAGCCTTAAAGATAACAATTGTGATATTAAATTTACAATAATATGTGCAAACAATAGTTTACGTGTGGGCAAAACGAACCCAGGTGACTTTGCTCGTCACACAAGTTGTAGATTTTATTCATGTAACAACTTTTTGGTACATATTTGAATTTTTTTTTTTAATATGGAATACCCCATAAAGTTTTGAATTGTCGAAAGTGACAACTGGCGTCCTTTATTGCCCTAGTAACATGCTATCAAAAGCAGTTATCAGATATTATAAACCGGCAAATTTATAGATTTTATTCATGTAACAACTTTTTGGTAAATTTTTGATTTTTTTTTCTTAATATGGAATACCCCCTTAAGTTTTGATTTATCGAAAGTGACAACTGGCGGCCTTAATAGCCCTAGTAACGTGCTAATAAAATCAGATTTATCAGATTTTATAAACCGGCAAATTTATAGATTTTATTCATGTAACAACTTTTTGGTAAATTTTTGATTTTTTTTTTCTTAATATGGAATACCCCCTTAAGTTTTGATTTATCGAAAGTGACAACTGGCGGCCTTAATAGCCCTAGTAACGTGCTAATAAAATCAGAAAATCAGTTATCAGATTTTATAAACCGGCAAATTTGTAGATTTTATTCATTTAACAACATTGTGGTAAATTTTAGAATTTTTTTTCTTTAATATAGAATACCCCCTAAACTTTTGATTTGTCGAAAGTGACAACTGGCGCCCTTAATAGCCCTAGTAACATGCTATTAAAGTCAGTTATCAGATTTTATAAACCGGCAAATTTGTAGATTTTATTTATGTAACATAATTTTGGTAAATTTTTGAATTTGTTTTCTTTAATATGGAATAACCCCTAAAGTTTTGATTTGTCGAAAATGATAACTAGCGACCTTAATAGCCCTAGTAACGTGCTATATCAAATTTTATAAACCGGCAAATTTGTAGATTTTATTCATGTAACAACTTTTTGGTACATATTTGAATTTGTTTCTTAATATGGAATACCCCCCTAAAGTTTTGATTTGTCGAAAGTGCCAACTGGCGGCCTTAATAGCCCTAAGTACGTGCTATCAAAATCAGTTATCAGATATGATAAACCGGCCAAGTTGTAGATTTTATTCACGTAACATTTTGGTAAATATTAAAATTTGTTTTTCTTTAATATGGAATACCCCCCTAAACTTTTGATTTGTCGAAAGTGACAGCTGGCGGCCTTAATAGCCCTAGTTACGTGCTATCAAAATCAGTTATCAGATTTTATAAACCGGCAAATTTGTAGATTTAATTCTCGTCACAACATTTTGGTAAATTTAAGATTTTTTTTTCTTTAACATGGAATACCCCATAAAGTTTTGATTTGTCTAAAATGATAACTGGCGATCTTAATAGCCCTAGCAATGTGCTATTAAAATTAGTTATCAGATTTTATAAACCGGCAAATTTGTAGATTTTATTCATGTAACAACTTTTTGGTACATAGTTGAATTTTTTTTTTAATATGGAATACCCCCTAAAGTTTTGATTTGTCGAAAGTGACAATCGGCGGCCTTAATAGCCTAAGTACGTGCTATCAAAATCAGTTATCAGATTTTATAAACCGGCCAAGTTGTAGATTTTATTCATGTAACATTTTGGTAAATATTTAAATTTGTTTTTCTTTAATATGGAATACCCCCCTAAACTTTTGATTTGTCGAAAGTGACAATTGGCGGCCTTAATAGTCCTAGTAACATGCTATTAAAGTCAGTTATCAGATTTTATATGCCGGCAAATTTGTAGATTTTATTCACGTCACAACATTTTGGTAAATTTTTGAATTTGTTTTATTTAATATGGAATACCCCATTAAGTTTTGATTTGTCGAAAGTGACAACTGCCGGCTTTAGTAGCCCTAGTACCGTGCTAATAAAGTCAGTTATCAGATTTTATAAACCGGCAAATTTGTAGATTTTATTTATGTAACATCATTTTGGTAAATTTTTGAATTTGTTTTCTTTAATATGGAAAACCCCTAAAGTTTTGATTTGTCGAAAATAATAACTAGCGACCTTAATAGCCCTAGTAACGTGCTATCAAAATTAGTTATCAGATTTTATAAACCGGCAAATTTGTAGATTTTATTCATGTAACAACTTTTTGGTACATATTTGAATTTTTTTCTTAATATGGAATACCCCCTAAAGTTTTGATTTGTCTAAAATGATAACTGGCGACCTTAATAGCTCTAGTACCGTGCTATTAAAATTAGTTATCAGATCTTATAAACCGGCAAATTTGTAGATTTTATTCATGTAACAACTTTTTGGTACATATTTGAATTTTTTTTTAATATGGAATGCCCCCTAAAGTTTTGATTTGTCGAAAGTGACAACTTGCGGCCTTAATAGCCCTAAGTACGTGCTATCAAAATCAGTTATCAGATTTTATAAACCGTCCAAGTTGTAGATTTTATTCATGTAATAACTTTTTGGTAAATTTTTGATTTTTTTTTCTTAATATGTAATACCCCCTAAAGTTTTGATTTATCGAAAGTGACAACTGGCGGCCTTAATAGCCCTAGTAACGTGCTAATAAAATCAGTTATCAGATTTTATAAACCGGTAAATTTGTAGATTTTATTCATGTAACAACATTGTGGTAAATTTTAGAATTTTTTTTCTTTAATATAGAATACCCCCTAAACTTTTGATTTGTCGAAAGTGACAACTGGCGGCCTTAATAGCCCTAGTAACATGCTATTAAAGTCAGTTATCAGATTTTATAAACCGGTAAATTTGTAGATTTTATTTATGTAACATCATTTTGGTAAATTTTTGAATTTGTTTTCTTTAATATGGAATAACCCCTAAAGTGTTGATTTGTCGAAAATGATAACTAGCGACCTTAATAGCCCTAGTAACGTGCTATCAAAATTAGTTATCAGATTTTATAAACCGGCAAATTTGTAGATTTTATTCATGTAACAACTTTTTGGTACATATTTGAATTTTTTTCTTAATATGGAATACCCCCTAAAGTTTTAATTTGTCGAAAGTGACAACTGGCGGCCTTAATAGCCCTAAGTACGTGCTATCAAAATCAGTTATCAGATATGATAAACCGGCCAAGTTGTAGATTTTCATTCATGTAACATTTTGGTAAATATTAAAATTTTTTTTTCTTTAATATGAAATACCCCCCTAAACTTTTGATTTGTCGAAAGTGACAGCTGGCGGCCTTAATAGCCCTAGTTACGTGCTATCAAAATCAGTTATCAGATTTTATAAACCGGCAAATTTGTAGATTTTATTCTCTTCACAACATTTTGGTAAATTTAAGATTTTTTTTTTCTTTAATATGGAATACCCCATAAAGTTTTGATTTGTCTAAAATGATAACAGGAGACCTTAATAGCCCTAGTAACGTGCTATTAAAATTAGTTATCAGATTTTATAAACCGGCCAATTTGTAGATTTTATTCATGTAACAACTTTTTGGTACATATTTGAATTTTTTTTTTAATATGGAATACCCCCTAAAGTTTTGATTTGTCGAAAGTGACAACCGGCGGCCTTAATAGCCCTAAGTACGTGCTATCCAAATCAGTTATCAGATTTTATAAACCGGCAAATTTGTAGATTTTATTCATGTAACAACATTTTGGTACATTTTTGAATTTTTTCTTTTTTATATGGAATACCCCCCTAAACTTTTGATTTGTCGAAAGTGACAACTGGCGGCCTTAATAGCCCTGGTTACGTGCTATCAAAATCAGTTATCGGATTTTATAAACCGGCAAATTTGTAGATTTTATTCACGTCACAACATTTTGGTAAATTTAAGATTTTTTTTTTCTTTAATATGGAATACCCCATAAAGTTTTGATTTGTCTAAAATGATAACTGGCGACCTTAATAGTCCTAGTAACGTGCTATTAAAATTAGTTATCCGATTTTATAAACCGGCAAATTTGTAGATTTTATTCATGTAACAACTTTTTGGTACATATTTGAATTTATTTTTAATATGGAATACCCCATAAAGTTTTGAATTGTCGAAAGTGACAACTGGCGTCCTTAATTGCCCTAGTAACATGCTATCAAAAGCAGTTATCAGATTTTATAAACCGGCAAATTTATAGATTTTATTCATGTAACAACTTTTTGGTAAATTTTTGATTTTTTTCCTAAATATGGAATACCCCCTAAAGTTTTGGTTTATCGAAAGTGACAACTGGCGGCCTTAATAGCCCTAGTAACGTGCTAATAAAATCAGTTATCAGATTTTATAAACCGGCAAATTTGTAGATTTTATTCATGTAACAACATTATGGTAAATTTTAGAATTTTTTTTCTTTAATATAGAATACCCCCTAAGCTTTTGATTTGTCCAAAGTGACAACTGACGGCCTTAATAGCCCTTGTAACATGCTATTAAAGTCAGTTATCAGATTTTATAAACCGGCAAATTTGTAGATTTTATTTATGTAACATCATTTTGGTAAATTTTTGAATTTGTTTTCTTTAATATGGAATAACCCCTAAAGTTTTGATTTGTCGAAAATGATAACTAGCGACCTTAATAGCCCTAGTAACGTGCTATCAAAATTAGTTATCAGATTTTATAAACCGGCAAATTTGTAGATTTTATTCATGTAACAACTTTTTGGTACATATTTGAATTTTTTTCTTAATATGGAATACCCCCTAAAGTTTTGATTTGTCGAAAGTGACAACTGACGGCCTTAATAGCCCTAAGTACGTGCTATCAAAATCAGTTATCAGATTTTATAAACCGGCAAATTTGTAGATTTTATTCTCGTCACAACATTTTGGTAAATTTAAGATTTTTTTTTCTTTAATATGGAATACCCCATAAAGTTTTTATTTGTCTAAAATGATAACTGGCGACCTTAATAGCCCTAATAACGTGCTATTAAAATTAGTTATCAGATTTTATAAACCGGCAAATTTGTAGATTTTATTCATGTAACAACTTTTTAGTACATATTTGAATTTTTTTTTTAATATGGAATACCCCCTAAAGTTTTGATTTGTCGAAAGTGACAACCAGCGGCCTTAATAGCCCTAAGTACGTGCTATCAAAATCAGTTATCAGATTTTATAAACCGGCCAAGTTGTAGATTTTTTTCATGTAACAACATTTTGATAAATTTTTGAATTTTTTTCTTTAATATAAAATACCCCCTTAACTTTAGATTTGTGACAACTGGCGGCCTTAATAGCCCTAGTTACGTGCTATCAAAATCAGTTATCTGATTTTATAAACCGCCAAACTTGTAGATTTGATTCACGTAACAACATTTTCGTAAATTTTTGAATTTTTTTTTCTTTAATATAAAATACCCCCTAAAGCTTTGATTTTTCGAAAGTGCCAACTGGCGGGCTTAATACCCCCAGTAACGTGCTATCAAAATCAGTTATAAGATTTTATAAACCGGCCAAGTTGTAGATTTTATTCACGTAACAACATTTTGGTAAATTTAAGAATTTTTTTTTTTTAATATGGAATACCCCATAAAGTTTTGATTTGTCGAAAGTGACCACTGGCGGCCTTAATACCCTAGTAACGTGCTACCAAAGTCAGTTTTCAGATTTTATAACCCGGCAAATTTGTAGATTTAATTCATGTAACAACATTTTGGTAAATTTATGAATATTTTTTTTTAATATGGAATATCCCCTAAAGTTTTTATTTGTCGAAAGTGCCAACTGGCGGCCTTAATAGCCCTAGTAACGTGCTAATAAAATCAGTTATCAGATTTTATAAACCGGCAAATTTGTAGGTTTTATTCATGTAACAACATTTTGGTAAATTGTTGAATTTTTTTTCTTTAATATGGAATACCCCTTAAAGGTTTGATTTGTCGAAAGTGACAACTGGCGGCCATAATTGCCCTAGTAACATGCTATCAAGATCAGTTATCAGATTTTATATGTAACAACATTTCGGTAAATTTTTGAATTGTTTTTCTTTAATATGGGATACTTCATAAAGTTTTGTTTTGTCGAAAGTGACAATTGGCGGCTTTAATAGCCCTAGTTGCGTGCTATCAAAATCAGTTATCAGATTTTAAAAACCGGCAAATTTGTAGATTATATTCACGTAACAACATTTTGGTAAATTTAAGAATTTTTTTTTTTAATATGGAATACCCCATAAAGGTTTGATTTGTCGAAAGTGACAACTGGCGGCCATAATTGCTCTAGTAACGTGCTATCAAGATCAGTTATCAGATTTTATATGTAACAACATTTCGGTAAAGTTTTGAATTGTTTTTCTTTAATATGGGATACTTCATAAAGTTTTGATTTGTCGAAAGTGACAATTGGCGGCTTTAATAGCCCTAGTTGTGTGCTATCAAAATCAGTTATCAGATTTTATAAACCGGCAAATTTGTAGATTTTATTCACGTAACAACATTTTGGTAAATTTAAGAATTTTTTTTTTTTTAATATGGAATGCCAAATAAAGTTTTGATTTGTCGAGAGTGACCACTGGCGGCCTTTATAGCCCTAGTAACGTGCTACCAAAATCAGTTATCAGATTTTATAACCCGGCAAATTTGTAGATTTTTTTCATGTAACAACATTTTGATAAATTTTTGAATTTTTTTCTTTAATATAAAATACCCCCTTAACTTTAGATTTGTCGAAAGTGACAACTGGCGGCCTTAATAGCCCTAGTTACGTGCTATCAAAATCAGTTATCTGATTTTATAAACCGCCAAACTTGTAGATTTGATTCACGTAACAACATTTTCGTAAATTTTTGAATTTTTTTTTCTTTAATATAAAATACCCCCTAAAGCTTTGATTTTTCGAAAGTGCCAACTGGCGGGCTTAATACCCCCAGTAACGTGCTATCAAAATCAGTTATAAGATTTTATAAACCGGCCAAGTTGTAGATTTTATTCACGTAACAACATTTTGGTAAATTTAAGAATTTTTTTTTTTTAATATGGAATACCCCATAAAGTTTTGATTTGTCGAAAGTGACCACTGGCGGCCTTAATAGCCCTAGTAACGTGCTACCAAAGTCAGTTTTCAGATTTTATAACCCGGCAAATTTGTAGATTTAATTCATGTAACAACATTTTGGTAAATTTATGAATATTTTTTTTTAATATGGAATATCCCCTAAAGTTTTTATTTGTCGAAAGTGCCAACTGGCGGCCTTAATAGCCCTAGTAACGTGCTAATAAAATCAGTTATCAGATTTTAAAAACCGGCAAATTTGTAGATTATATTCACGTAACAACATTTTGGTAAATTTAAGGATTTTTTTTTTTTTTAATATGGAATACCCCATAAAGTTTTGATTTGTCGAAAGTGACCACGGGCGGCCTTAATAGCCCTAGTTACGTGCTACCAAAGTCAGTAATCAGATTTTATAACCTGGCAAATTTGTAGATTTTATTCACGTAACAACATTTTGGTAAAATTTAGAATTTTTTTTTTTTAATATGGAATACCCCCTAAACTTTGGATTTGTCGAAAGTGACAACTGGCGGCCTTAATAGCCCTAGTAACGTGCTATCAAAATCAATTATCAGATTTTATAAACTGGCCAATTTGTAGATTTTATTCATGTAACAACTTTTTAATACATTTTTGATTTTTTTTCTTAATATGGAATACCCCCTAAAGTTTTGATGTGCCGAAAGTGACAACTGGTTGCCTTAATAGCGCTAGTAACGTGCTATCAAAATCAGTTATCAGGTTTAATGAGCCGGCAAATTTGTTGATTTTATTCATGTAGCAACATTTTGGCACATTTTTGAATTTTTTCTTTTTTATATGGAATACCCCCCTAAACTTTTGATTTGTCGAAAGTGACAACTGGCGGCCTTAATAGCCCTGGTTACGTGCTATCAAAATCAGTTATCGGATTTTATAAACCGGCAAATTTGTAGATTTTATTCACATCACAACATTTTGGTAAATTTAAGATTTTTTTTTTCTTTAATATGGAATACCCCATAAAGTTTTGATTTGTCTAAAATGATAACTGGCGACCTTAATAGCCCTAGTAACGTGCTATTAAAATTAGTTATCAGATTTTATAAACCGGCAAATTTGTAGATTTTATTCATGTAACAACTTTTTGGTACATATTTGAATTTTTTTTTAATATGGAATACCCCATAAAGTTTTGAATTGTCGAAAGTGAGAACTGGCGTCCTTAATTGCCCTAGTTACATGCTATCAAAAGCAGTTATCAGATTTTATAAACCGGCAAATTTATAGATTTTATTCATGTAACAACTTTTTGGTAAATTTTTGACTTTTTTCCTAAATATGGAATACCCCCTAAAGTTTTGATTTATCGAAAGTGACAACTGGCGGCCTTAATAGCCCTAGTAACGTGCTAATAAAATCAGTTATCAGATTTTATAAACCGTCAAATTTGTAGATTTTATTCTCGTCACAACATTTTGGTAAATTTAAGATTTTTTTTTTTTCTTTAATATGGAATACCCCATAAAGTTTTTATTTGTCTAAAATGATAACTGGCGACCTTAATAGCCCTAATAACGTGCTATTAAAATTAGTTATCAGATTTTATAAACCGGCAAATTTGTAGATTTTATTCATGTAACAACTTTTTAGTACATATTTGAATATTTTTTTTAATATGGAATACCCCCTAAAGTTTTGATTTGTCGAAAGTGACAACCGGCAGCCTTAATAGCCCTAAGTACGTGCTATCAAAATCAGTTATCAGATTTTATATGCCGGCAAATTTGTAGATTTTATTCACGTCACAACATTTTGGTAAATTTAAGAATTCGTTTTATTTAATATGGAATACCCCATAAAGTTTTGATTTGTCGAAAGTGACAACTGGCGGCCTTAATAGCCCTAGTACCGTGCTAATAAAATCAGTTATCAGATTTTATAAACCGGCAAATTTGTAGATTTTATTCATGTAACAACATTGTGGTAAATTTTAGAATTTTTTTTTTTTAATATAGAATACCCCCTAAGCTTTTGATTTGTCGAAAGTGACAACTGGCGGCCTTAATAGCCCTAGTAACATGCTATTAAAGTCAGTTATCAGATTTTATAAACCGGCAAATTTATAGATTTTATTTATGTAACATCATTTTGGTAAATTTTTGAATTTGTTTTCTTTAATATGTTATAACCCCTAAAGTTTTGATTTGTCGAAAATGATAACTAGCGACCTTAATAGCCCTAGTAACATGCTATTAAAGTCAGTTATCAGATTTTATAAACCGGCAAATTTATAGATTTTATTTATGTAACATCATTTTGGTAAATTTTTGAATTTGTTTTCTTTAATATGTAATAACCCCTAAAGTTTTGATTTGTCGAAAATGATAACTAGCGACCTTAATAGCCCTAGTAACGTGCTATCAAAATTAGTTATCAGATTTTATAAACCGGCAAATTTGTAGATTTTATTCATGTAACAACTTTTTGGTACATATTTGAATTTTTTTCTTAATATGGAATAACCCCTAAAGTTTTGATTTGTCGAAAGTGACAACTGGCGGCCTTAATAGCCCTAAGTACGTGC
Organism: Pollenia amentaria; assembly: GCA_943735925.1. NCBI lineage: Eukaryota > Metazoa > Arthropoda > Insecta > Diptera > Polleniidae > Pollenia > Pollenia amentaria. The sequence goes on from OX031009.1 coordinate 69,739,820, forward strand.
TATCAAAATCAGTTATCAGATTTGATAAACCGGCCAAGTTGTAGATTTTATTCATGTAACATTTTGGTAAATATTAAAATTTGTTTTTCTTTAATATGGAATACCACCCTAAACTTTTGATTTATCGAAAGTGACAGCTGGCGGCCTTAATAGCCCTAGTTACGTGCTATCAAAATCAGTTATCAGATTTTATAAACCGGCAAATTTGTAGATTTTATTCTCGTCACAACATTTTGGTAAATTTAAGATTTTTTTTTTCTTTAATATGGAATACCCCATAAAGTTTTGATTTGTCTAAAATGATAACTGGCGACCTTAATAGCTCTAGTAACGTGCTATTAAAATTAGTTATCAGATTTTATAAACCGGCAAATTTGTAGATTTTATTCATGTAATAACTTTTTGGTACATATTTGAATTTTTTTTTAATATGGAATGCCCCCTAAAGTTTTGATTTGTCGAAAGTGACAACCGGCGGCCTTAATAGCCCTAAGTACGTGCTATCAAAATCAGTTATCAGATTTTATAAACCGGCCAAGTTGTAGATTTTATTCATGTAACATTTTGGTAGATATTTAAATTTTTTTTTCTTTAATATGGAATACCCCCCTAAAGTTTTGATTTGTCGAAAGTGCCAACTGGCGGCCTTAATAGCCCCAGTAACGTGCTATCAAAATCAGTTATAAGATTTTATAAACCGGCCAAGTTGTAGATTTTATTCACGTAACAACATTTTGGTAAATTTAAGAATTTTTTTTTTTTAATATGGAATGCCCCATAAAGTTTTGATTTGTTGAGAGTGACCACTGGCGGCCTTTATAGCCATAGTAACGTGCTGCCGAAATCAGTTATCAGATTTTATAACCCGGCAAATTTGTAGATTTTTTCATGTAACAACATTTTGATACATTTTTGAATTTTTTTTCTTTAATATAAAATACCCCCTTAACTTTAGATTTGTCGAAAGTGACCACTAGCCCTAGTAACGTGCTACCAAAGTCAGTTATCAGATTTTATAAACCGGCAAATTTGTAGGTTTTATTCATGTAACAACATTTTGTTAAATTGTTGAATTTTTTTTCTTTAATATGGAATACCCCTTAAAGTTTTGTTTTGTCGAAAGTGACAATTGGCGGCTTTAATAGCCCTAGTTGCGTGCTATCAAAATCAGTTATCAGATTTTAAAAACCGGCAAAGTTGTAGATTTTATTCACGTAACAACATTTTGGTAAATTTAAGAATTTTTTTTTTTTTAATATGGAATACCCCATAAAGTTTTGATTTGTCGAAAGTGACCACGGGCGGCCTTAATAGCCCTAGTAACGTGCTACCAAAGTCAATTATCAGATTTTATAACCCGGCAAATTTGTAGATTTTATTCACGTAACAACATTTTGGTAAATTTAAGAATTCGTTTTATTTAATATGGAATACCCCCTAAACTTTGGATTTGTCGAAAGTGACAACTGGCGGCCTTAATAGCCCTAGTAACATGCTATCAAAATCAATTAGCAAATTTGTAGATTTTATTCATGTAACAACTTTTTGATACATTTTTGATTTTTTTTTTCTTAATATGGAATACCCCCTAAAGTTTTGATAAGCCGAAAGTGACAACTGGCGGCCTTAATAGCGCTAGTAACGTGCTATCAAAATCAGTTATCAGGTTTTATGAGCCGGCAAATTTGTTGATTTTATTCATGTAGCAACATTTTGGTACATTTTTGAATTTTTTCTTTTTTATATGGAATACCCCCCTAAACTTTTGATTTGTTGAAAGTGACAGCTGGCGGCCTTAATAGCCCTGGTTAGTTGCTATCAAAATCAGTTATCAGATTTTATAAACCGGCAAATTTGTAGATTTTATTCACGTCACAACATTTTGGTAAATTTAAGATTTTTTTTTTTTTTAATATGGAATACCCCATAAAGTTTTTATTTGTCTAAAATGATAACTGGCGACCTTAATAGCCCTAATAACGTGCTATTAAAATTAGTTATCAGATTTTATAAACCGGCAAATTTGTAGATTCTATTCATGTAACAACTTTTTGGTACATATTTGAATTTTTTTTTTAATATGGAATACCCCATAAAGTTTTGAATTGTCGAAAGTGACAACTGGCGTCCTTTATTGCCCTAGTAACATGCTATCAAAAGCAGTTATCAGATTTTATAAAGCGGCAAATTTATAGATTTTATTCATGTAACAACTTTTTGGTAAATTTTTGATTTTTTTTTCTTAATATGGAATACCCCCTTAAGTTTTGATTTATCGAAAGTGACAACTGGCGGCCTTAATAGCCCTAGTAACGTGCTAATAAAATCAGTTATCAGATTTTATAAACCGGCAAATTTGTAGATTTTATTTATGTAACATCATTTTGGTAAATTTTTGAATTTGTTTTCTTTAATATGGAATAACCCCTAAAGTTTTGATTTGTCGAAAATGATAACTAGTGACCTTAATAGCCCTAGTAACGTGCTATATCAAATTTTATAAACCGGCAAATTTGTAGATTTTATTCATGTAACAACTTTTTGGTACATATTTGAATTTTTTTCTTAATATGGAATACCCCCTAAAGTTTTGATTTGTCGAAAGTGCCAACTGGCGGCCTTAATAGCCCTAAGTACGTGCTATCAAAATCAGTTATCAGATATGATAAACCGGCCAAGTTGTAGATTTTATTCACGTAACATTTTGGTAAATATTAAAACCGATTCGATGCTAGAAACTAAGTTAAATGATCTAGAAAATAGGTGGAAAAAACTGGAAATTTCGTATGAAAATCTCATGCTTTCGCCAGTTTCCACAGTTAGCAAGGAATTGAAAGATAAAGCTAGAGAGAACTTTCAGGCATGTGCTGAAACATTCCATACATGCAGAGCAAATGTGATGGATCTCCTAAAAATTACTCGCATAACACACAGTTCTCAAAATACTTCTTCCCGTATGAGTTTACCTCTTCAAAACTACCCAATTCAAAACTCTCAAATGCAAATCAAACTACCTCCTTGCGATACTGAGATTTTTGAATGTAGCTACGAGCAATGGCCATCCTTTCGTGATATGTTCACGGCCGTGTACATTAATTGTACAAATTGTCCTCCAGTAGTAAAATTATTTCACTTACGGAACAAAACTATAAACGAGGCGGGAGCAATTGTGAAACGCTACCCATTGTGCGATGACAGTTTTAGTCTCGCGTGGAACGCACTCAAGTCACGTTATGAAAATAAAAGAGTCTTAGTGGATCATCAGCTTCAAATTCTCTTTAATATTCCAGTAGCCGCATCAGAAGATAGCAAAACACTGCAGAAAATTCATTCCACTGTCTCTGATGTTTTACAGACCCTTAAGACTTTAAACGTAAACACGGAAAATTGTGATTTTTTTATAGTATATCTCGTATGCTCCAAACTTCCTAACACGACCCTAGCTCTTTGGGAACAATCACTTAAATCCCATCGAGAGTTACTCAAATGGTCTCAGTTGGTGGAATTTCTAATTGACAGATACGAAGCCGTGGAAAGAATCTCTAACATGAAAATTACAAGGGATCGTTTAAGTCTACCAAACATGTCCCAAAATAGAATCCAATCCTATTCTTCACAAGAAAATCTCAACACTGCGTTCAAAGTTTGCGACGAAAATCATAACCTAAGAGCTTGTCAAAAGTTTAAAAGGTTTACGGTTCAGCAAAGAATTGATTTTGTATCAGCTAACAAAATCTGCAACAATTGCCTATCTTCCAACCATTTAAAAGCAAATTGCCCCAGCAAAAATAATTGTTTTATATGTAAAATGAATCACCATACTTCTTTACACATTGTTAAACCTGGTTGTTCTCAAAATAAGTCTCATTTATCTAACCCTTTAGAATGGCGACCCACTAACTCACCTAAAACTCAAACAAATTCTCAAGAAAGATTAAATCAAGATAATGAGTTAGCTTCAACTTCCAAAAAGTCCCCAGTTCAATCTAACGTTTCATCTAATAATGAACATATCTTGCTCAGAACTGCTTTAGTTCATATTGAACACATGGGAGAACTTTTCACAGTTAGAGCATTAATAGATCCCGAATCTCAAAGAACGTTTGTATCTGAGAGAATTTTACAGAGATTGCAGTTACCCACTCGAAAATCTCACGTGGACATAGTTGGCATTGGCGGCCAAACACAAACCGCAACGAAAGAATGCGATCTCATTGTCTTTGCAAAAAAGTCAAATGTTAAATTCTCAATAAGTGTCATAATTTTGCGAAAGTTACGAAGCTTATCCCATCAGCCTCATTCCAAATCTCTAAGTCAAGTTTTAAAAATCTCGATTTAGCTGACCCAACATTTAACCAGACTTCTCAAATTGACCTTATTCTTGGAAACGATTCCGAGCGATTTATTAATCTCGATGGAATAAAAAAGAATGTATGTGGTCTGGCATCTGCTTACAATACCATATTTGGTTGGGTTCTAAGCGGCCCAATAAATGGCCACCCTGTTCACTCCTTTACAACTTCTATAGTTCCCTCGGAAAACGCTATTCTAACTGATATTTTAAGAAGATTCTGGTAACAGGAAGAATTGCTCTTAACTAAGCATATGTCAAACGAAGATCAACATTGCGAAGATTTTTATGTACAAACAACTACTCGCGACGCAGATGGCAGATATATGGTACGATTACCTTTCAAAAAAGAATTTCCAAGTTCTATATTTCTTGGTGCTTCCCGAATACTAGCTCTTGGTCAATATTCCCGAATGAAGTAATCACTCGCAAAGAACCCAGAACTTCAAACTCAATACAATGAAGTTTTAAACGAATATGTATCACTCGAACATATGGAAAAACCCACATTCCGTGAATTGTGTTGCAATGGAAAATTTTTCTCATTCTATTTGCCACATCACGCAGTGGTTCGCCCAGAGCATAAAACAACGAAGGTCAGAGTAGTTTTTAATGCCTCGCGAAAAAGCAAATCAGGTTTCTCCCTTAACGATATTCTGCACACAGGCCCAACTCTACAGCAAGACCTCATGAACGTAATTCTTAATTGGCGAAAGTATTAATATGTCTTTAGCGGGGACATTCAAAAATTGTACCGGCAGATCCTCATACACCCGGAAGACAGACCATTCCAAAGAATTTTGTTTCAGAAAGAGCACAATGGCCCCTTTTCTGATTACCAACTCAAAACAGTTACCTTCGGGGTAAACTGTGACCCGTTTTTAGCCATACGCACACTCCTGCAGTTGGCAAAAGATTACGAAACAAAATTTCCGAGAGCAGCTTCAATCTTGCGCAATGAAACTTACGTCGATGACATACTGTCTGGTGGCCACTCTTTAAAAGAAGCATTAACGGCTCAATCGGAACTCATTCAAGCCCTCAAGTCAGCAGGATTTCCTCTGAAAAAACTAACTGCGAACGATCCTAAACTATTTTCCAATATCCCACCCGAGGATTAATATGATTCAGAATTTCTGCAATTTGATGAAACGAGTACAACGAAAACATTAGGCATCAAATGGAATGCGATTACGGACTCCTTTTCTTACTCGTTCAACCCAATGTCTCAAACCCTTCAAGCCACTAAGCGCTCTATTCTCTCTTCAGATGCAAAATTATTCGATCCGGCAGGATGGATAAATAATGTAATTATCAGAGCCAAGATTAAGATGCAACAACTCTGGCTAGAAGGTCTAGAATGGGATCAAAAGGTTGGTTTAGAAACTCTCGCTAACTGGAACAATCTCCTGTCCGATCTCTCTCACGTAGAAAAAATTGTAATTCCCAGATGGATTCAATACATGCCTTCTGATGTAATTCAAATACACGGCTTCTCTGATGCCTCTAAGCAAGCGTATTGTGCAGCCATTTATATAAGATGCCAAACTAAAAAGAACGTATACACCAATCTATTCGTAGCAAAAAGCAAAGTAGCACCCTTACAAACTGTTTGTTTACCTCGATTAGAGCTCAACGGCGCGGTTCTATTAGCTAATTTGGTTAGTCACGTACTTAAGATCCTTAGTTTAAACAATTCAGAAGTCATATTGTGGACTGACTCTACGATCGTGCTAAGCTGGTTGTCAAAGCCTCCAGTAACTTGGGAAACTTATGTTGCTAACCGTATAGCTCAAATCCACAGATCGGTACCTAAAGCAACATGGCGGCATGTGTCAACTCATGACAACCCTGCGGATATTGATACAAGTGGCTGCAGACCACAAGATCTTACAGTAAATCCCCTATGGTGGCACGGACCTTCGTGGCTGGTCAATCCTGCATCCGAATGGCCAGCTAAAAAAGATATTCCACCTTTACAGCATTCACTAGCAACTTTACTAAATGATATTCCAAATCGAGATATTTTAGAAAAATGTTCATCCTATCATAAAGCTTTGCGAATATTATGCTACATGTTTCGGTTTGTTAACAATAGTCAGTCTATTAATAGACCATATCATGGTTATCTATCTCTAAATCTAGGTCAAAGCGAAATAAACTTCGTAAAAAATAAGTTGATTTTTCTTGCTCAAAAAAGGTTTTATGAATCAGAATACGCATTGTTATCTAGTTCTCAATCAATCCCTAACAATAGCTCACTGAAAACATTAAATCCATTCCTCGACTCTAACAAAGTTATGCGAGTAAATGGTCGTTTATCAGAATCATCGCTTCCCTACAGCGAACGCTACCCAGTCATATTACCAGGCAACTCCCGACTCTGCCAATTATATCTAACTTATTTACATATGACTTTAATACACGCTGATTGCAATCAAATGTGTAGAATGGTTCAAACGGAATTCTACATTTCCCGCTTAAAGCCTCGCATCAAGAAAATCATTCGGCAATGTAAGACATGCATCGTCTACAAACAAAGAAGCTTCTCGCAGATAATGGCTCCATTACCTCCAGATAGATGCAATCTCTCCATACCCTTTCAAACTACCGGTGTTGATTTTGCCGGCCCGTTTGACCTTAAAACGTCCTCTTTACGAAACTCTTCCTACACAAAAGGATATGTTTCTGTGTTTATTTGCTTTAGCACAAAGGCCATACACCTCGAAGCGTGTTCTGATCTATCTACTGCAGCTTTTCGTGCGGCATTTTCTCGCTTTATTGGGAGGCGGGGGCTCCCTCACAGGATAGTATCAGACAATGGACGCAATTTTCTCGGTGCCAGTAGAGAATTGAACAGAGAATTCACTTATTTCATAAATTCAGCGTCCGAAGACATAACTCAAAAATATTTAACGCAGGGTTTCGGTTGGAGTTTTATCCCACCGCATGCGCCTCATATGGGCGGCCTATGGGAGGCTGCTGTTAAAAGTTTTAAGTATCACTTAAAACGCATCGCTGGGACACACAAGTTTAATTTCGAAGAATTTGCAACCATTCTCATTAGCATAGAAGGAGTTTTAAACTCACGTCCCATTTCTGCAATGTCGGAAGATCCTTCTGACCTTACTGCCCTTACACCAGGACACTTTCTTACTGGGAAACCTATAATGGCTTTTCCAACTCCATCAACCGAAAATATTTCTCTTATGAATAGATGGGAAAAACTCAAAGCTCTTCATTTTCAATTGGCTAAAAGATGGAAGCAAGATTATTTAAAAACCCTCCATAAGAGGTATAAATGGAAAAATGCTGCGCCTAATATTAAGACAGACGACCTGGTCGTAGTTATGGACGACTTGATGCCCCCTTCCGAATGGCGGTTGGGACGAATAGCCAAAACATATTTAGGTTCTGATAATAATGTTCGAGTAGCCGATGTTCGCATTTCTACTGGCGTCATAACACGACCAATAGTAAAACTCTGTTACTTACCTTTACTTAATGAAAATGATTCCTAATATCTAAGATTTAATGTTGTTCATAAAACTAAACTAACTAAAAAAAAAAAAAAAAAAAAAACCTTACTCGTACAAAAACTAACTCTTGTCTTTATTCTTATTTTGTTTCTTTCCTCCTTATTTTATTTACTCCCTTCAGCCGCCAGCACCCACGAAATCGTGATCCATCAATTCACCAATGCATGGTTTGCAAAAAGTTTCACGCCTTACGATTTTGTCGTCGTTTTCTCAACATGAGTGTCAAAAATAGGGACCGTGTGGTTCGCCGATATCACTACTGTGAAAACTGTTTAGCCAGGAGCCATGACCTGAGGGCCTGTGCGTCGTTAGAAAAGAATTAATAGGTTTAGAATAAAATCACAATTTTAAAGTGGCTTGAATTAAAGTCAATAAATTTATTCTTCGGGTTTTTGTAAGACAACACGTCATAATAATAATAAATTTACAAAGATACGTTTGAAAGTATAAATTATTTTATAAACCGAATAATCATCGGAAAATTCAATTTAAAAATTGAAGAATATTTTTCCACGCTCAGCATATTTATTTGGTAAATATATATACGCGCTTAAGTAATTTTGGTTCTTTTATGAAAATCAATAATTTTGAAGGCAAATATTTTGTTGTAAACTCAGAAAACTTACCCTTGTGTGATAAAACGATTCTCCACATCGTAAACTAATTTTAAAAATTTCGAAATAAAAGAAATATCTTATCTGGGGATTTCCTGAACACAAAGTGAAGGAATTGACGAAATTACCCTTAAAGTTCTAATATATATATATATATATATATATATAAAGTTTTTATATCAAATTTCTATTTAAAAATATCATTTCCTTAATTCAAAATCAACTACGTTTCTGCAATCAAGCGGAAATTAGAAAAGATTCATAATAGTCAGCTGAAATTCAGATTTCAAGAAATTTATAACTTAGAATTCGTTCCGACTTACATAAGTTTACTCCCAATTATCAATACCTCTAAACAAATTTGGGCAGTTTGGGAAAGGAAAAAAAGAGAAAATGTCTCACCCTAGTGAAGAATCTGAAGGTCAGTACCAGTCCTTTGTCCAGGATAAATTTTTATTTGATTCAGAGCACCTTCTCACGTTCTGCTCTCGCTTTGGCGATATGGATATTCAGGATCAAACCGATTCGATGCTAGAAACTAAGTTAAATGATCTAGAAAATAGGTGGAAAAAACTGGAAATTTCGTATGAAAATCTCATGCTTTCGCCAGTTTCCACAGTTAGCAAGGAATTGAAAGATAAAGCTAGAGAGAACTTTCAGGCATGTGCTGAAACATTCCATACATGCAGAGCAAATGTGATGGATCTCCTAAAAATTACTCGCATAACACACAGTTCTCAAAATACTTCTTCCCGTATGAGTTTACCTCTTCAAAACTACCCAATTCAAAACTCTCAAATGCAAATCAAACTACCTCCTTGCGATACTGAGATTTTTGAATGTAGCTACGAGCAATGGCCATCCTTTCGTGATATGTTCACGGCCGTGTACATTAATTGTACAAATTGTCCTCCAGTAGTAAAATTATTTCACTTACGGAACAAAACTATAAACGAGGCGGGAGCAATTGTGAAACGCTACCCATTGTGCGATGACAGTTTTAGTCTCGCGTGGAACGCACTCAAGTCACGTTATGAAAATAAAAGAGTCTTAGTGGATCATCAGCTTCAAATTCTCTTTAATATTCCAGTAGCCGCATCAGAAGATAGCAAAACACTGCAGAAAATTCATTCCACTGTCTCTGATGTTTTACAGACCCTTAAGACTTTAAACGTAAACACGGAAAATTGTGATTTTTTTATAGTATATCTCGTATGCTCCAAACTTCCTAACACGACCCTAGCTCTTTGGGAACAATCACTTAAATCCCATCGAGAGTTACTCAAATGGTCTCAGTTGGTGGAATTTCTAATTGACAGATACGAAGCCGTGGAAAGAATCTCTAACATGAAAATTACAAGGGATCGTTTAAGTCTACCAAACATGTCCCAAAATAGAATCCAATCCTATTCTTCACAAGAAAATCTCAACACTGCGTTCAAAGTTTGCGACGAAAATCATAACCTAAGAGCTTGTCAAAAGTTTAAAAGGTTTACGGTTCAGCAAAGAATTGATTTTGTATCAGCTAACAAAATCTGCAACAATTGCCTATCTTCCAACCATTTAAAAGCAAATTGCCCCAGCAAAAATAATTGTTTTATATGTAAAATGAATCACCATACTTCTTTACACATTGTTAAACCTGGTTGTTCTCAAAATAAGTCTCATTTATCTAACCCTTTAGAATGGCGACCCACTAACTCACCTAAAACTCAAACAAATTCTCAAGAAAGATTAAATCAAGATAATGAGTTAGCTTCAACTTCCAAAAAGTCCCCAGTTCAATCTAACGTTTCATCTAATAATGAACATATCTTGCTCAGAACTGCTTTAGTTCATATTGAACACATGGGAGAACTTTTCACAGTTAGAGCATTAATAGATCCCGAATCTCAAAGAACGTTTGTATCTGAGAGAATTTTACAGAGATTGCAGTTACCCACTCGAAAATCTCACGTGGACATAGTTGGCATTGGCGGCCAAACACAAACCGCAACGAAAGAATGCGATCTCATTGTCTTTGCAAAAAAGTCAAATGTTAAATTCTCAATAAGTGCCATAATTTTGCGAAAGTTACGAAGCTTATCCCATCAGCCTCATTCCAAATCTCTAAGTCAAGTTTTAAAAATCTCGATTTAGCTGACCCAACATTTAACCAGACTTCTCAAATTGACCTTATTCTTGGAAACGATTCCGAGCGATTTATTAATCTCGATGGAATAAAAAAGAATGTATGTGGTCTGGCATCTGCTTACAATACCATATTTGGTTGGGTTCTAAGCGGCCCAATAAATGGCCACCCTGTTCACTCCTTTACAACTTCTATAGTTCCCTCGGAAAACGCTATTCTAACTGATATTTTAAGAAGATTCTGGTAACAGGAAGAATTGCTCTTAACTAAGCATATGTCAAACGAAGATCAACATTGCGAAGATTTTTATGTACAAACAACTACTCGCGACGCAGATGGCAGATATATGGTACGATTACCTTTCAAAAAAGAATTTCCAAGTTCTATATTTCTTGGTGCTTCCCGAATACTAGCTCTTGGTCAATATTCCCGAATGAAGTAATCACTCGCAAAGAACCCAGAACTTCAAACTCAATACAATGAAGTTTTAAACGAATATGTATCACTCGAACATATGGAAAAACCCACATTCCGTGAATTGTGTTGCAATGGAAAATTTTTCTCATTCTATTTGCCACATCACGCAGTGGTTCGCCCAGAGCATAAAACAACGAAGGTCAGAGTAGTTTTTAATGCCTCGCGAAAAAGCAAATCAGGTTTCTCCCTTAACGATATTCTGCACACAGGCCCAACTCTACAGCAAGACCTCATGAACGTAATTCTTAATTGGCGAAAGTATTAATATGTCTTTAGCGGGGACATTCAAAAATTGTACCGGCAGATCCTCATACACCCGGAAGACAGACCATTCCAAAGAATTTTGTTTCAGAAAGAGCACAATGGCCCCTTTTCTGATTACCAACTCAAAACAGTTACCTTCGGGGTAAACTGTGACCCGTTTTTAGCCATACGCACACTCCTGCAGTTGGCAAAAGATTACGAAACAAAATTTCCGAGAGCAGCTTCAATCTTGCGCAATGAAACTTACGTCGATGACATACTGTCTGGTGGCCACTCTTTAAAAGAAGCATTAACGGCTCAATCGGAACTCATTCAAGCCCTCAAGTCAGCAGGATTTCCTCTGAAAAAACTAACTGCGAACGATCCTAAACTATTTTCCAATATCCCACCCGAGGATTAATATGATTCAGAATTTCTGCAATTTGATGAAACGAGTACAACGAAAACATTAGGCATCAAATGGAATGCGATTACGGACTCCTTTTCTTACTCGTTCAACCCAATGTCTCAAACCCTTCAAGCCACTAAGCGCTCTATTCTCTCTTCAGATGCAAAATTATTCGATCCGGCAGGATGGATAAATAATGTAATTATCAGAGCCAAGATTAAGATGCAACAACTCTGGCTAGAAGGTCTAGAATGGGATCAAAAGGTTGGTTTAGAAACTCTCGCTAACTGGAACAATCTCCTGTCCGATCTCTCTCACGTAGAAAAAATTGTAATTCCCAGATGGATTCAATACATGCCTTCTGATGTAATTCAAATACACGGCTTCTCTGATGCCTCTAAGCAAGCGTATTGTGCAGCCATTTATATAAGATGCCAAACTAAAAAGAACGTATACACCAATCTATTCGTAGCAAAAAGCAAAGTAGCACCCTTACAAACTGTTTGTTTACCTCGATTAGAGCTCAACGGCGCGGTTCTATTAGCTAATTTGGTTAGTCACGTACTTAAGATCCTTAGTTTAAACAATTCAGAAGTCATATTGTGGACTGACTCTACGATCGTGCTAAGCTGGTTGTCAAAGCCTCCAGTAACTTGGGAAACTTATGTTGCTAACCGTATAGCTCAAATCCACAGATCGGTACCTAAAGCAACATGGCGGCATGTGTCAACTCATGACAACCCTGCGGATATTGATACAAGTGGCTGCAGACCACAAGATCTTACAGTAAATCCCCTATGGTGGCACGGACCTTCGTGGCTGGTCAATCCTGCATCCGAATGGCCAGCTAAAAAAGATATTCCACCTTTACAGCATTCACTAGCAACTTTACTAAATGATATTCCAAATCGAGATATTTTAGAAAAATGTTCATCCTATCATAAAGCTTTGCGAATATTATGCTACATGTTTCGGTTTGTTAACAATAGTCAGTCTATTAATAGACCATATCATGGTTATCTATCTCTAAATCTAGGTCAAAGCGAAATAAACTTCGTAAAAAATAAGTTGATTTTTCTTGCTCAAAAAAGGTTTTATGAATCAGAATACGCATTGTTATCTAGTTCTCAATCAATCCCTAACAATAGCTCACTGAAAACATTAAATCCATTCCTCGACTCTAACAAAGTTATGCGAGTAAATGGTCGTTTATCAGAATCATCGCTTCCCTACAGCGAACGCTACCCAGTCATATTACCAGGCAACTCCCGACTCTGCCAATTATATCTAACTTATTTACATATGACTTTAATACACGCTGATTGCAATCAAATGTGTAGAATGGTTCAAACGGAATTCTACATTTCCCGCTTAAAGCCTCGCATCAAGAAAATCATTCGGCAATGTAAGACATGCATCGTCTACAAACAAAGAAGCTTCTCGCAGATAATGGCTCCATTACCTCCAGATAGATGCAATCTCTCCATACCCTTTCAAACTACCGGTGTTGATTTTGCCGGCCCGTTTGACCTTAAAACGTCCTCTTTACGAAACTCTTCCTACACAAAAGGATATGTTTCTGTGTTTATTTGCTTTAGCACAAAGGCCATACACCTCGAAGCGTGTTCTGATCTATCTACTGCAGCTTTTCGTGCGGCATTTTCTCGCTTTATTGGGAGGCGGGGGCTCCCTCACAGGATAGTATCAGACAATGGACGCAATTTTCTCGGTGCCAGTAGAGAATTGAACAGAGAATTCACTTATTTCATAAATTCAGCGTCCGAAGACATAACTCAAAAATATTTAACGCAGGGTTTCGGTTGGAGTTTTATCCCACCGCATGCGCCTCATATGGGCGGCCTATGGGAGGCTGCTGTTAAAAGTTTTAAGTATCACTTAAAACGCATCGCTGGGACACACAAGTTTAATTTCGAAGAATTTGCAACCATTCTCATTAGCATAGAAGGAGTTTTAAACTCACGTCCCATTTCTGCAATGTCGGAAGATCCTTCTGACCTTACTGCCCTTACACCAGGACACTTTCTTACTGGGAAACCTATAATGGCTTTTCCAACTCCATCAACCGAAAATATTTCTCTTATGAATAGATGGGAAAAACTCAAAGCTCTTCATTTTCAATTGGCTAAAAGATGGAAGCAAGATTATTTAAAAACCCTCCATAAGAGGTATAAATGGAAAAATGCTGCGCCTAATATTAAGACAGACGACCTGGTCGTAGTTATGGACGACTTGATGCCCCCTTCCGAATGGCGGTTGGGACGAATAGCCAAAACATATTTAGGTTCTGATAATAATGTTCGAGTAGCCGATGTTCGCATTTCTACTGGCGTCATAACACGACCAATAGTAAAACTCTGTTACTTACCTTTACTTAATGAAAATGATTCCTAATATCTAAGATTTAATGTTGTTCATAAAACTAAACTAACTAAAAAAAAAAAAAAAAAAAAAACCTTACTCGTACAAAAACTAACTCTTGTCTTTATTCTTATTTTGTTTCTTTCCTCCTTATTTTATTTACTCCCTTCAGCCGCCAGCACCCACGAAATCGTGATCCATCAATTCACCAATGCATGGTTTGCAAAAAGCTTCACGCCTTACGATTTTGTCGTCGTTTTCTCAACATGAGTGTCAAAAATAGGGACCGTGTGGTTCGCCGATATCACTACTGTGAAAACTGTTTAGCCAGGAGCCATGACCTGAGGGCCTGTGCGTCGTTAGAAAAGAATTAATAGGTTTAGAATAAAATCACAATTTTAAAGTGGCTTGAATTAAAGTCAATAAATTTATTCTTCGGGTTTTTGTAAGACAACACGTCATAATAATAATAAATTTACAAAGATACGTTTGAAAGTATAAATTATTTTATAAACCGAATAATCATCGGAAAATTCAATTTAAAAATTGAAGAATATTTTTCCACGCTCAGCATATTTATTTGGTAAATATATATACGCGCTTAAGTAATTTTGGTTCTTTTATGAAAATCAATAATTTTGAAGGCAAATATTTTGTTGTAAACTCAGAAAACTTACCCTTGTGTGATAAAACGATTCTCCACATCGTAAACTAATTTTAAAAATTTCGAAATAAAAGAAATATCTTATCTGGGGATTTCCTGAACACAAAGTGAAGGAATTGACGAAATTACCCTTAAAGTTCTAATATATATATATATATATATATATATAAAGTTTTTATATCAAATTTCTATTTAAAAATATCATTTCCTTAATTCAAAATCAACTACGTTTCTGCAATCAAGCGGAAATTAGAAAAGATTCATAATAGTCAGCTGAAATTCAGATTTCAAGAAATTTATAACTTAGAATTCGTTCCGACTTACATAAGTTTACTCCCAATTATCAATACCTCTAAACAAATTTGGGCAGTTTGGGAAAGGAAAAAAAGAGAAAATGTCTCACCCTAGTGAAGAATCTGAAGGTCAGTACCAGTCCTTTGTCCAGGATAAATTTTTATTTGATTCAGAGCACCTTCTCACGTTCTGCTCTCGCTTTGGCGATATGGATATTCAGGATCAAACCGATTCGATGCTAGAAACTAAGTTAAATGATCTAGAAAATAGGTGGAAAAAACTGGAAATTTCGTATGAAAATCTCATGCTTTCGCCAGTTTCCACAGTTAGCAAGGAATTGAAAGATAAAGCTAGAGAGAACTTTCAGGCATGTGCTGAAACATTCCATACATGCAGAGCAAATGTGATGGATCTCCTAAAAATTACTCGCATAACACACAGTTCTCAAAATACTTCTTCCCGTATGAGTTTACCTCTTCAAAACTACCCAATTCAAAACTCTCAAATGCAAATCAAACTACCTCCTTGCGATACTGAGATTTTTGAATGTAGCTACGAGCAATGGCCATCCTTTCGTGATATGTTCACGGCCGTGTACATTAATTGTACAAATTGTCCTCCAGTAGTAAAATTATTTCACTTACGGAACAAAACTATAAACGAGGCGGGAGCAATTGTGAAACGCTACCCATTGTGCGATGACAGTTTTAGTCTCGCGTGGAACGCACTCAAGTCACGTTATGAAAATAAAAGAGTCTTAGTGGATCATCAGCTTCAAATTCTCTTTAATATTCCAGTAGCCGCATCAGAAGATAGCAAAACACTGCAGAAAATTCATTCCACTGTCTCTGATGTTTTACAGACCCTTAAGACTTTAAACGTAAACACGGAAAATTGTGATTTTTGTATAGTATATCTCGTATGCTCCAAACTTCCTAACACGACCCTAGCTCTTTGGGAACAATCACTTAAATCCCATCGAGAGTTACTCAAATGGTCTCAGTTGGTGGAATTTCTAATTGACAGATACGAAGCCGTGGAAAGAATCTCTAACATGAAAATTACAAGGGATCGTTTAAGTCTACCAAACATGTCCCAAAATAGAATCCAATCCTATTCTTCACAAGAAAATCTCAACACTGCGTTCAAAGTTTGCGACGAAAATCATAACCTAAGAACTTGTCAAAAGTTTAAAAGGTTTACGGTTCAGCAAAGAATTGATTTTGTATCAGCTAACAAAATCTGCAACAATTGCCTATCTTCCAACCATTTAAAAGCAAATTGCCCCAGCAAAAATAATTGTTTTATATGTAAAATGAATCACCATACTTCTTTACACATTGTTAAACCTGGTTGTTCTCAAAATAAGTCTCATTTATCTAACCCTTTAGAATGGCGACCCACTAACTCACCTAAAACTCAAACAAATTCTCAAGAAAGATTAAATCAAGATAATGAGTTAGCTTCAACTTCCAAAAAGTCCCCAGTTCAATCTAACGTTTCATCTAATAATGAACATATCTTGCTCAGAACTGCTTTAGTTCATATTGAACACATGGGAGAACTTTTCACAGTTAGAGCATTAATAGATCCCGAATCTCAAAGAACGTTTGTATCTGAGAGAATTTTACAGAGATTGCAGTTACCCACTCGAAAATCTCACGTGGACATAGTTGGCATTGGCGGCCAAACACAAACCGCAACGAAAGAATGCGATCTCATTGTCTTTGCAAAAAAGTCAAATGTTAAATTCTCAATAAGTGCCATAATTTTGCGAAAGTTACGAAGCTTATCCCATCAGCCTCATTCCAAATCTCTAAGTCAAGTTTTAAAAATCTCGATTTAGCTGACCCAACATTTAACCAGACTTCTCAAATTGACCTTATTCTTGGAAACGATTCCGAGCGATTTATTAATCTCGATGGAATAAAAAAGAATGTATGTGGTCTGGCATCTGCTTACAATACCATATTTGGTTGGGTTCTAAGCGGCCCAATAAATGGCCACCCTGTTCACTCCTTTACAACTTCTATAGTTCCCTCGGAAAACGCTATTCTAACTGATATTTTAAGAAGATTCTGGTAACAGGAAGAATTGCTCTTAACTAAGCATATGTCAAACGAAGATCAACATTGCGAAGATTTTTATGTACAAACAACTACTCGCGACGCAGATGGCAGATATATGGTACGATTACCTTTCAACAAAGAATTTCCAAGTTCTATATTTCTTGGTGCTTCCCGAATACTAGCTCTTGGTCAATATTCCCGAATGAAGTAATCACTCGCAAAGAACCCAGAACTTCAAACTCAATACAATGAAGTTTTAAACGAATATGTATCACTCGAACATATGGAAAACCCCACATTCCGTGAATTGTGTTGCAATGGAAAATTTTTCTCATTCTATTTGCCACATCACGCAGTGGTTCGCCCAGAGCATAAAACAACGAAGGTCAGAGTAGTTTTTAATGCCTCGCGAAAAAGCAAATCAGGTTTCTCCCTTAACGATATTCTGCACACAGGCCCAACTCTACAGCAAGACCTCATGAACGTAATTCTTAATTGGCGAAAGTATTAATATGTCTTTAGCGGGGACATTCAAAAATTGTACCGGCAGATCCTCATACACCCGGAAGACAGACCATTCCAAAGAATTTTGTTTCAGAAAGAGCACAATGGCCCCTTTTCTGATTACCAACTCAAAACAGTTACCTTCGGGGTAAACTGTGACCCGTTTTTAGCCATACGCACACTCCTGCAGTTGGCAAAAGATTACGAAACAAAATTTCCGAGAGCAGCTTCAATCTTGCGCAATGAAACTTACGTCGATGACATACTGTCTGGTGGCCACTCTTTAAAAGAAGCATTAACGGCTCAATCGGAACTCATTCAAGCCCTCAAGTCAGCAGGATTTCCTCTGAAAAAACTAACTGCGAACGATCCTAAACTATTTTCCAATATCCCACCCGAGGATTAATATGATTCAGAATTTCTGCAATTTGATGAAACGAGTACAACGAAAACATTAGGCATCAAATGGAATGCGATTACGGACTCCTTTTCTTACTCGTTCAACCCAATGTCTCAAACCCTTCAAGCCACTAAGCGCTCTATTCTCTCTTCAGATGCAAAATTATTCGATCCGGCAGGATGGATAAATAATGTAATTATCAGAGCCAAGATTAAGATGCAACAACTCTGGCTAGAAGGTCTAGAATGGGATCAAAAGGTTGGTTTAGAAACTCTCGCTAACTGGAACAATCTCCTGTCCGATCTCTCTCACGTAGAAAAAATTGTAATTCCCAGATGGATTCAATACATGCCTTCTGATGTAATTCAAATACACGGCTTCTCTGATGCCTCTAAGCAAGCGTATTGTGCAGCCATTTATATAAGATGCCAAACTAAAAAGAACGTATACACCAATCTATTCGTAGCAAAAAGCAAAGTAGCACCCTTACAAACTGTTTGTTTACCTCGATTAGAGCTCAACGGCGCGGTTCTATTAGCTAATTTGGTTAGTCACGTACTTAAGATCCTTAGTTTAAACAATTCAGAAGTCATATTGTGGACTGACTCTACGATCGTGCTAAGCTGGTTGTCAAAGCCTCCAGTAACTTGGGAAACTTATGTTGCTAACCGTATAGCTCAAATCCACAGATCGGTACCTAAAGCAACATGGCGGCATGTGTCAACTCATGACAACCCTGCGGATATTGATACAAGTGGCTGCAGACCACAAGATCTTACAGTAAATCCCCTATGGTGGCACGGACCTTCGTGGCTGGTCAATCCTGCATCCGAATGGCCAGCTAAAAAAGATATTCCACCTTTACAGCATTCACTAGCAACTTTACTAAATGATATTCCAAATCGAGATATTTTAGAAAAATGTTCATCCTATCATAAAGCTTTGCGAATATTATGCTACATGTTTCGGTTTGTTAACAATAGTCAGTCTATTAATAGACCATATCATGGTTATCTATCTCTAAATCTAGGTCAAAGCGAAATAAACTTCGTAAAAAATAAGTTGATTTTTCTTGCTCAAAAAAGGTTTTATGAATCAGAATACGCATTGTTATCTAGTTCTCAATCAATCCCTAACAATAGCTCACTGAAAACATTAAATCCATTCCTCGACTCTAACAAAGTTATGCGAGTAAATGGTCGTTTATCAGAATCATCGCTTCCCTACAGCGAACGCTACCCAGTCATATTACCAGGCAACTCCCGACTCTGCCAATTATATCTAACTTATTTACATATGACTTTAATACACGCTGATTGCAATCAAATGTGTAGAATGGTTCAAACGGAATTCTACATTTCCCGCTTAAAGCCTCGCATCAAGAAAATCATTCGGCAATGTAAGACATGCATCGTCTACAAACAAAGAAGCTTCTCGCAGATAATGGCTCCATTACCTCCAGATAGATGCAATCTCTCCATACCCTTTCAAACTACCGGTGTTGATTTTGCCGGCCCGTTTGACCTTAAAACGTCCTCTTTACGAAACTCTTCCTACACAAAAGGATATGTTTCTGTGTTTATTTGCTTTAGCACAAAGGCCATACACCTCGAAGCGTGTTCTGATCTATCTACTGCAGCTTTTCGTGCGGCATTTTCTCGCTTTATTGGGAGGCGGGGGCTCCCTCACAGGATAGTATCAGACAATGGACGCAATTTTCTCGGTGCCAGTAGAGAATTGAACAGAGAATTCACTTCTTTCATAAATTCAGCGTCCGAAGACATAACTCAAAAATATTTAACGCAGGGTTTCGGTTGGAGTTTTATCCCACCGCATGCGCCTCATATGGGCGGCCTATGGGAGGCTGCTGTTAAAAGTTTTAAGTATCACTTAAAACGCATCGCTGGGACACACAAGTTTAATTTCGAAGAATTTGCAACCATTCTCATTAGCATAGAAGGAGTTTTAAACTCACGTCCCATTTCTGCAATGTCGGAAGATCCTTCTGACCTTACTGCCCTTACACCAGGACACTTTCTTACTGGGAAACCTATAATGGCTTTTCCAACTCCATCAACCGAAAATATTTCTCTTATGAATAGATGGGAAAAACTCAAAGCTCTTCATTTTCAATTGGCTAAAAGATGGAAGCAAGATTATTTAAAAACCCTCCATAAGAGGTATAAATGGAAAAATGCTGCGCCTAATATTAAGACAGACGACCTGGTCGTAGTTATGGACGACTTGATGCCCCCTTCCGAATGGCGGTTGGGACGAATAGCCAAAACATATTTAGGTTCTGATAATAATGTTCGAGTAGCCGATGTTCGCATTTCTACTGGCGTCATAACACGACCAATAGTAAAACTCTGTTACTTACCTTTACTTAATGAAAATGATTCCTAATATCTAAGATTTAATGTTGTTCATAAAACTAAACTAACTAAAAAAAAAAAAAAAAAAAAAACCTTAATCGTACAAAAAAAAACTCTTGTCTTTATTCTTATTTTGTTTCTTTCCTCCTTATTTTATTTACTCCCTTCAGCCGCCAGCACCCACGAAATCGTGATCCATCAATTCACCAATGCATGGTTTGCAAAAAGTTTCACGCCTTACGATTTTGTCGTCGTTTTCTCAACATGAGTGTCAAAAATAGGGACCGTGTGGTTCGCCGATATCACTACTGTGAAAACTGTTTAGCCAGGAGCCATGACCTGAGGGCCTGTGCGTCGTTAAAAACGTGCCGAAAATGTGGAAGCTACCACCACACACTTCTTTACCCAAACCAGGGAAGACATCGTGATTTACGTTCCAGAATTTCAACCGACAAGAAGGCGGCAGGTCTAGAACCACCAGAAGAACCCACGGTACCACTAACAGCACACCCAATTCAACAAACAACGGTTTACAGCCTACAACCAATGCAACCAGTCCAATGGCTCCTGATCATCAGATCATATCCGAAGCCATCCGTTCCCTGGCTCAAGTGCTTTGCATCCAACCAAATTCTAAAGTTGCACATATGCAAGGGGCCCGGCATGCTTAAAATACAATTATTTTAAACACAAATTATATTTCATTTTGAATTGTTATTAAAAAAAATTGAAATACATATAACGTATGCTGCCAACTGAATTTCTTAACTTAATTTGTGATTGAATTGTACGATAACGTAACGATTAAGAATTATTGTGAATTATAACCCTAACTTTCCAATATTTGCTATTCTTATATTATTATATTATATACTTGAATATGAAATACCAAATTTTTGTAAAAAAGAAAAATGGTCACTAGTCGGACAACCAGCCAACGGTGAGCATCTTGAATAAAGTTATTCACTTGTACCCAATCTAATTCCAATTTTTATATTTTCTAACCCCAAATTATTCTTAATTCTAATTCCTTTATAATTTCTCCTTGCGGCGAGAAATTATAAAGCCGCGTAAAGCAGATTAGAATTCAATAGCAAACTAACTGGGCATTAGCAAACTAAGCGAATCGTACATCCTGTGTATGTAACTCCTACCCATTACTCCTAACTTAGCCAACTAATCTGCCCATCTAAGCCATATCAGTTTTAGTCTTGTTCACAGTAGATTTAACTTTAAATTTTTCGTAAGTTGATGGATGAAAAACTATAAGTTTTGATAATTTATTTGACATTTTCTAAAATTTTTCCAATGACTCCACTTAATATTGATGTAATAATAATGGGTAAAAATCCTCCCTTTTGAATAAGATGTTTCCTCTTTTGACGCATAGAGGTTTGTGATGAGCAAACTTTCCTCAAAGTATTTTTATATAGTCTAAGTTTTTCAAACACATTTTTGTTTATTTTATGATTTCTGTTTATAATATTTAAAATAATTTCATTTAAAGTTTTGATAACAACATTGTCCACATTTTTCAAAATTGCATTTCGTAGTTTGTGATCCGCTTTTTTAAGAACATAGAGAATATGTTTGTTCTCCTTCAGTAACTTCAGATTTGAAGTCATTGTTTATATTCGCATATATATAGTAATCTGTATCAAAAATATTTGATCTAAATCTTAAAGCGTAATTATCAGAGCCAAGATTAAGATGCAACAACTCCGGCTAGAAGGTCTAGAATGGGATCAAAAGGTTGGTTTAGAAACTCTCGCTAACTGGAACAATCTCCTGTCCGATCTCTCTCACGTAGAAAAAATTGTAATTCCCAGATGGATTCAATACATGCCTTCTGATGTAATTCAAATACACGGCTTCTCTGATGCCTCTAAGCAAGCGTATTGTGCAGCCATTTATATAAGATGCCAAACTAAAAAGAACGTATACACCAATCTATTCGTAGCAAAAAGCAAAGTAGCACCCTTACAAACTGTTTGTTTACCTCGATTAGAGCTCAACGGCGCGGTTCTATTAGCTAATTTGGTTAATCACGTACTTAAGATCCTTAGTTTAAACAATTCAGAAGTCATATTGTGGACTGACTCTACGATCGTGCTAAGCTGGTTGTCAAAGCCTCCAGTAACTTGGGAAACTTATGTTGCTAACCATATAGCTCAAATCCACAGATCGGTACCTAAAGCAACATGGCGGCATGTGTCAACTCATGACAACCCTGCGGATATTGGTACAAGTGGCTGCAGACCACAAGATCTTACAGTAAATCCCCTATGGTGGCACGGACCTTCGTGGCCGGTCAATCCTGCATCCGAATGGCCAGCTAAAAAAGATATTCCGCCTTTACAGCATTCACTAGCAACTTTACTAAATGATATTCCAAATCGAGATATTTTAGAAAAATGTTCATCCTATCATAAAGCTTTGCGAATATTATGCTACATGTTTCGGTTTGTTAACAATAGTCAGTCTATTAATAGACCATATCATGGTTATCTATCTCTAAATCTAGGTCAAAGCGAAATAAACTTCGTAAAAAATAAGTTGATTTTTCTTGCTCAAAAAAGGTTTTATGAATCAGAATACGCATTGTTATCTATGTAGTTCTCAATCAATCCCTAACAATAGCTCACTGAAAACATTAAATCCATTCCTCGACTCTAACAAAGTTATGCGAGTAAATGGTCGTTTATCAGAATCATCGCTTCCCTACAGCGAACGCTACCCAGTCATATTACCAGGCAACTCCCGACTCTGCCAATTATATCTAACTTATTTACATATGACTTTAATACACGCTGATTGCAATCAAATGTGTAGAATGGTTCAAACGGAATTCTACATTTCCCGCTTAAAGCCTCGCATCAAGAAAATCATTCGGCAATGTAAGACATGCATCGTCTACAAACAAAGAAGCTTCTCGCAGATAATGGCTCCATTACCTCCAGATAGATGCAATCTCTCCATACCCTTTCAAACTACCGGTGTTGATTTTGCCGGCCCGTTTGACCTTAAAACGTCCTCTTTACGAAACTCTTCCTACACAAAAGGATATGTTTCTGTGTTTATTTGCTTTAGCACAAAGGCCATACACCTCGAAGCGTGTTCTGATCTATCTACTGCAGCTTTTCGTGCGGCATTTTCTCGCTTTATTGGGAGGCGGGGGCTCCCTCACAGGATAGTATCAGACAATGGACGCAATTTTCTCGGTGCCAGTAGAGAATTGAACAGAGAATTCACTTCTTTCATAAATTCAGCGTCCGAAGACATAACTCAAAAATATTTAACGCAGGGTTTCGAATGGAGTTTTATCCCACCGCATGCGCCTCATATGGGCGGCCTATGGGAGGCTGCTGTTAAAAGTTTTAAGTATCACTTAAAACGCATCGCTGGGACACACAAGTTTAATTTCGAAGAATTTGCAACCATTCTCATTAGCATAGAAGGAGTTTTAAACTCACGTCCCATTTCTGCAATGTCAGAAGATCCTTCTGACCTTACTGCCCTTACACCAGGACACTTTCTTACTGGGAAACCTATAATGGCTTTTCCAACTCCATCAACCGAAAATATTTCTCTTATTAATAGATGGGAAAAACTCAAAGCTCTTCATTTTCAATTGGCTAAAAGATGGAAGCAAGATTATTTAAAAACCCTCCATAAGAGGTATAAATGGAAAAATGCTGCGCCTAATATTAAGACAGACGACCTGGTCGTAGTTATGGACGACTTGATGCCCCCTTCCGAATGGCGGTTGGGACGAATAGCCAAAACATATTTAGGTTCTGATAATAATGTTCGAGTAGCCGATGTTCGCATTTCTACTGGCGTCATAACACGACCAATAGTAAAACTCTGTTACTTACCTTTACTTAATGAAAATGATTCCTAATATCTAAGATTTAATGTTGTTCATAAAACTAAACTAACTAAAAAAAAAAAAAAAAAAAAACCTTACTCGTACAAAAACTAACTCTTGTCTTTATTCTTATTTTGTTTCTTTCCTCCTTATGTTATTTACTCCCTTCAGCCGCCAGCACCCACGAAATCGTGATCCATCAATTCACCAATGCATGGTTTGCAAAAAGTTTCACGCCTTACGATTTTGTCGTCGTTTTCTCAACATGAGTGTCAAAAATAGGGACCGTGTGGTTCGCCGATATCACTACTGTGAAAACTGTTTAGCCAGGAGCCATGACCTGAGGGCCTGTGCGTCGTTAAAAACGTGCCGAAAATGTGGAAGCTACCACCACACACTTCTTTACCCAAACCAGGGAAGACATCGTGATTTACGTTCCAGAATTTCAACCGACAAGAAGGCGGCAGGTCTAGAACCACCAGAAGAACCCACGGTACCACTAACAGCACACCCAATTCAACAAACAACGGTTTACAGCCTACAACCAATGCAACCAGTCCAATGGCTCCTGATCATCAGATCATATCCGAAGCCATCCGTTCCCTGGCTCAAGTGCTTTGCATCCAACCAAATTCTAAAGTTGCACATGTGCAAGGGGCCCGGCATGCTTAAAATACAATTATTTTAAACACAAATTATATTTCATTTTGAATTGTTATTTAAAAAAATAGAAATACATATAACGTATGCTGCCAACTGAATTTCTTAACTTAATTTGTGATTGAATTGTACGATAACGTAACGATTAAGAATTATTGTGAATTATAACCCTAACTTTCCAATATTTGCTATTCTTATATTATTATATTATATACTTGAATATGAAATACCAAATTTTTGTAAAAAAGAAAAATGGTCACTAGTCGGACAACCAGCCAACGGTGAGCATCTTGAATAAAGTTATTCACTTGTACCCAATCTAATTCCAATTTTTATATTTTCTAACCCCAAATTATTCTTAATTCTAATTCCTTTATAATTTCTCCTTGCGGCGAGAAATTATAAAGCCGCGTAAAGCAGATTAGAATTCAATAGCAAACTAACTGGGCATTAGCAAACTAAGCGAATCGTACATCCTGTGTATGTAACTCCTACCCATTACTCCTAACTTAGCCAACTAATCTGCCCATCTAAGCCATATCAGTTTTAGTCTTGTTCACAGTAGATTTAACTTTAAATTTTTCGTAAGTTGATGGATGAAAAACTATAAGTTTTGATAATTTATTTGACATTTTCTAAAATTTTTCCAATGACTCCACTTAATATTGATGTAATAATAATGGGTAAAAATCCTCCCTTTTGAATAAGATGTTTCCTCTTTTGACGCATAGAGGTTTGTGATGAGCAAACTTTCCTCAAAGTATTTTTATATAGTCTAAGTTTTTCAAACACATTTTTGTTTATTTTATGATTTCTGTTTATAATATTTAAAATAATTTCATTTAAAGTTTTGATAACAACATTGTCAACATTTTTCAAAATTGCATTTCGTAGTTTGTGATCCGCTTTTTTAAGAACATAGAGAATATGTTTGTTCTCCTTCAGTAACTTCAGATTTGAAGTCATTGTTTATATTCGCATATATATAGTAATCTGTATCAAAAATATTTGATCTAAATCTTAAAGCGTAATTATCAGAGCCAAGATTAAGATGCAACAACTCTGGCTAGAAGGTCTAGAATGGGATCAAAAGGTTGGTTTAGAAACTCTCGCTAACTGGAACAATCTCCTGTCCGATCTCTCTCACGTAGAAAAAATTGTAATTCCCAGATGGATTCAATACATGCCTTCTGATGTAATTCAAATACACGGCTTCTCTGATGCCTCTAAGCAAGCGTATTGTGCAGCCATTTATATAAGATGCCAAACTAAAAAGAACGTATACACCAATCTATTCGTAGCAAAAAGCAAAGTAGCACCCTTACAAACTGTTTGTTTACCTCGATTAGAGCTCAACGGCGCGGTTCTATTAGCTAATTTGGTTAATCACGTACTTAAGATCCTTAGTTTAAACAATTCAGAAGTCATATTGTGGACTGACTCTACGATCGTGCTAAGCTGGTTGTCAAAGCCTCCAGTAACTTGGGAAACTTATGTTGCTAACCATATAGCTCAAATCCACAGATCGGTACCTAAAGCAACATGGCGGCATGTGTCAACTCATGACAACCCTGCGGATATTGGTACAAGTGGCTGCAGACCACAAGATCTTACAGTAAATCCCCTATGGTGGCACGGACCTTCGTGGCCGGTCAATCCTGCATCCGAATGGCCAGCTAAAAAAGATATTCCGCCTTTACAGCATTCACTAGCAACTTTACTAAATGATATTCCAAATCGAGATATTTTAGAAAAATTTTTTTTTTTATTTTTTTTTTTTTTTTTTATTTATTGAATCTTCATATATTAAATTTGAACTAACAATAATTAATCAAATCTTATACTAATACTTTATTTTTGTCCTGCCAATGCTAGACGAAAATTTTTCTCTTCACGGTTTCTGTTCACATATGTAGATGTTTAGCGCTCTTCTTGTCTGATGAGTCCTGCTGTATCTCTTCTCCTTAATCTAGAGTGGCCGCTGTAATTTAAAATATTTCGAGCTAGTGGATTTGGGTGCGACTCAAGTCTTTTTAAATATTTTACGGCATAGTTCGTAATAATAGTTTTTACTAACGGCACATTGAGATCCTTGTGAATATTTGAGTTTTTAACATACCAGGGAGCGGCTGTGATTATTCGAAGAAGTTTATTTTGTCGCCTTTGAATTTTTTCGATATTAGAAGCCGAGGCAGTGCCCCATAACTGAATACCGTAGCACCAAATTGGTTTTAAGATAGAGTTGTAAAGTAGAAGTTTACAATCGAGACTAAGAACAGAGTTTCTTCCAATAAGCCAATTAAGTTGAATTGCTTTTAGTTTCATTTGTGTTAGTTTTGCTTCTATATGGCATTTCCATGTTAAACGCCGATCTAGATGAATTCCGAGATATTTTACATGCGATTGTTGGGGCACTAATTGATTATTTATTTTAATAGGGGAACATGACTCCCGACGCAAGGTGAATGTTATATGTACGCATTTTTGCTCATCAACCTTTATCCTCCATTGTTTTAACCACTTTTCCAGTTCAAATATATGATCCTGCAAGTAGCGAGAAGCTTCATGACAGTTTTCGTGCACGCTTAAAAAAGCTGTATCATCAGCAAATGTTGAAGTTAGGGTGTGGTTGTTTGTTGGCATGTCTGAGGTATATATTAGGTATAACAGTGGGCCCATGATGCTTCCCTGAGGGACTCCAGCGTCAATTGGCTGAGGAGAACTTATAAAAGCACCTTCTTTAATAATAAACTTTCGACCGACTAAGTAGCTTTCTAACAGCTTGTGTGTGTTTACTGGTAAATTTAGCTTCAATTTATGTAATAAGCCTTCATGCCAGACTTTATCAAAAGCTTGAGCAACATCGATAAAGAGGGCGGAACAATATTTTTTTTCTTCAAAGGTTTTTCTTATGGCGTTTACTATACGATGGGTTTGTTCAATTGTGCTATGTTCTCTTCTAAAGCCGAATTGATGGTTTGGAATACATCTATTTACATTTAAAATTGGGGTTAATTTTGACACTAACAGCTTCTCAAACAGCTTTGATATATTAGACAATAAGCTTATAGGTCTATATGACTCAACTTTTGTAGGATCCTTTCCTGATTTAGGTATCATGGTAACTAATGATACTTTCCATTCCTGAGGGTAGTATTCAAGGCGTAAAATAGCATTAAAAATAAAGAGAATAATTTTCTTTGCTATGCTGGGTAGCTCCAAAAGCATTTTGTTACTGATCTTATCAAAACCAGGGGCTTTCTTCGGGTTTAAATCATGAATAGCCTTTTCGATTTCTCTTATCTCAAATCTTAGTGGAACAGCTGCTCTAACAGCAACAGGTGGTAACTCGACCGCCATATCGAGAGATGTGTGAGCGGTAAATACGGTTTTCAAATGATTAACAAAAAGATTTCCTTTTTCTATATCATTTCTTGCCCAACTTCCGTTTAAGTTTCTTAATGGTGGTTTAGTGATAACTGGTCTTTTAAGATTTCTAGCTGCACGCCATAATGAGTAGTCTGATTGTGGAGTTGCATCAAGTTCCTTAAGATATTTTTCAAAGGATGCAGTTTTTTGGGACTGCAGTAACTTTCTTAGCCTTTTTGTGCACTCTTTTAATAAAGTCTTAAGTTGGGGGGATCTGTACAATTGCCACTCTCTTCGAACTCTCCTTTTTTCAGTCAATAGACGCTCGACATCTACAGAATATATGATATTGTTTTTGGTTTTTTTGAGGGTTGTGCTGGAATGTTGAACAGCTAGTTTGAGATAAGTGTCAAAATTAACAATAGCGAGATCCACGCTCTCCGGTGTGCTAAGCGGAATATTTTCTGTGCAATGGGCACTAAGATATTTTTTATATTTTAACCAATTTATTTGTGAGGGTGATTTGGATAAGTACCCAGACGGCGATACGATTCTATTTGGAATCATTATAGTAACAATTGTAGGTGTGTGGTCGGAAGATAATTCTAAGGAAGCCTCAACATAAATCGTTTCTGCGGGGATGTTTTTAACCACTCCAAAATCTATGACATCTGGAACTTTTTGCTGATCAGTAGGCCAATATGTTGGTTCACCGCTCGCGACCACATTTAGATCCATTTTACGAATTGTGTTAAACAAAACACGACCCTTAGGCGTAATAAGTCGTGACCCCCAGAAAGTATGTTTAGCGTTATAATCGCCAGCAGCCAGGAAGCAGGGTCCTAATGCTATGAAGTATTTATTATATTGGCTTTCTGATATTGAAAATCTAGGTGGTGAATATATTGATGAAATAACTAGGTTTCGATTTAATTCCTCAACGCAAATGGTCGTTGCTTGGAGATAATCTTCACGATGATCACACATTAAGTAGTGTTTTACTCGGTTTTTTATCAAAATGGCAGAACCTCCACAAGCTCTACCTCGAGGGTCCTTGGTATCATATAATATATAACCATTGATTTTAAACGTATTTCTCGAGGTCAGATGAGTTTCAGAAACCATCATAACATCGATTTGTTTATTTTTAAGGAAGTATTCTAGTTCATTTTTATGTTGGCGGATGCCGTTTGCGTTCCAAAAGCAAATTTTTAGACAGTTCATGGCTTATTTAGTACAGCTTGCAATAACATCGATTGCATTCTTAACATTTCTTGCATCATGTTACCCATTGTGTTGGTAAAATTGTTAACGGTTTGCACTAATGTTTCCATGGTTTTTTCTAGCCGAGTTAAATTAGAAGTGGGAATTTCGTCATTATTTGGTAAATCACCTTGCAATGGCATATGATTAGATTTTAAGACATTAGCGTACGAGGTTCTGCTATTATTTGGCTGCGGTATTTGAACGCCGTGTGTTTTTTGCTTGATAAGTTGCCTGCGTTTGTGGCGGATTAAGTTTCTGTCCAACAGAACGCTTGACAATAGAATATACCGGACATCCTCTATAGTTGGCAGTGTGATTACCACCACAGTTGCTACATTTTTTTACATTAGGGTCATTTTTTGACTTATCGCACTGAACGGTACCATGTAGTTCTCCACATACGACACAAACAGGGGGTAAATAGCAGTAAGCCCTAGTATGACCAAATTCTTGGCAGTTTAAACACTGAACGGGCCCATTTCTTTTGTGCGGCTCTTCTATCGTTATTTTCCTGTACAGGATGTATTTTAAGCTGTAAATGGGATGCGTTTCATTTTTTTTTAGCTTAACGTCGCCTGGCTCTAACTCCACTCGAAATAGTGGTTGGGGATTTTTTTCCCTATTTTTAATATTTGTAACATTTTTAATTTTGAAACCCTTTTCTTCTAAAAATGTTTTTATTTCGTCTGGGTCCACGCATGAGTCAATGCCCTTTATCACAACCTGCAGACCTTTGCTGCTTTTCAGCTGGTAAGTATAGAAGCTTTTTTTAAGTGCTTCAAACTTATTAACTAATTTACGAAAATCATTCTCATTATTAATCTGTATTTTTGTTTCGTTAATATTACCACGCTTGATTGCAGCTACGTAAAACGAATTTTCACCTATCACCGATATTAAACTTTTTATTAGCTCACTTGAGTTTTGCTCTCTAAGATATATCGGGGGTGGCTTCGACGATTTTATGACGTTGGGTGTTTCAGAAGATTCATCCTCCAGAATTGCAAAACGATTTTGCGAGTTTATTCTATCAAAAGATGGAACTTTCGAGGCAGAGGCAACAGCTGAAGAGGCAGGGCTGCGACCACGTTTAAGCACTGTTATATACCTATCCATACCAACTTGCAATTGTGGTTTTTGACAACTTTTTTCTTGTTTGTTTAACATTGCGTCTATGTTTGGGATTATGGTAACAGTGGTAACGCTTGTATTGTTTTCTGTTGTTGTGTTTATTTCCACATTGCCTTCACTAGCATGAATATCATTTACTTTTGTTGTTGTTTCATTGTTATTACTCATATAGAGTTGTTTTTGTTTTTTTCACCGTTTTTTTATTTTTTTTATTTTTATGTTTTTATTTTTTTTTTGTTGACTGTGCTCTTTTTATTATGTATAATGTTGTTACACCGAGATAATAAAAGAAAAAAAGAATAAATATTTTTTTGCACAGATTATTTGCAAGTATGTATGTGCGTACATACATACATATGTAAGTATATTTTTTTTTTACTTGTATTTTTTTTTTCTTAATTTTTTTATAGTTATTCTTTTGTTCACTTTTATATTGAGCGTCCAAATTCGCTTGTTACACTGATATTATTAATTAATTTATGTTAAAAAAAAAAAAGAACCGTATGCGGAGTTAAAAGAAACACGTCTTTTCTCATCGAGCACGACCGACTGAGAAAAATGTTCATCCTATCATAAAGCTTTGCGAATATTATGCTACATGTTTCGGTTTGTTAACAATAGTCAGTCTATTAATAGACCATATCATGGTTATCTATCTCTAAGTCTAGGTCAAAGCGAAATAAACTTCGTAAAAAATAAGTTGATTTTTCTTGCTCAAAAAAGGTTTTATGAATCAGAATACGCATTGTTATCTAGTTCTCAATCAATCCCTAACAATAGCTCACTGAAAACATTAAATCCATTCCTCGACTCTAACAAAGTTATGCGAGTAAATTGTCGTTTATCAGAATCATCGCTTCCCTACAGCGAACGCTACCCAGTCATATTACCAGGCAACTCCCGACTCTGCCAATTATATCTAACTTATTTACATATGACTTTAATACACGCTGATTGCAATCAAATGTGTAGAATGGTTCAAACGGAATTCTACATTTCCCGCTTAAAGCCTCGCATCAAGAAAATCATTCGGCAATGTAAGACATGCATCGTCTACAAACAAAGAAGCTTCTCGCAGATAATGGCTCCATTACCTCCAGATAGATGCAATCTCTCCATACCCTTTCAAACTACCGGTGTTGATTTTGCCGGCCCGTTTGACCTTAAAACGTCCTCTTTACGAAACTCTTCCTACACAAAAGGATATGTTTCTGTGTTTATTTGCTTTAGCACAAAGGCCATACACCTCGAAGCGTGTTCTGATCTATCTACTGCAGCTTTTCGTGCGGCATTTTCTCGCTTTATTGGGAGGCGGGGGCTCCCTCACAGGATAGTATCAGACAATGGACGCAATTTTCTCGGTGCCAGTAGAGAATTGAACAGAGAATTCACTTCTTTCATAAATTCAGCGTCCGAAGACATAACTCAAAAATATTTAACGCAGGGTTTCGAATGGAGTTTTATCCCACCGCATGCGCCTCATATGGGCGGCCTATGGGAGGCTGCTGTTAAAAGTTTTAAGTATCACTTAAAACGCATCGCTGGGACACACAAGTTTAATTTCGAAGAATTTGCAACCATTCTCATTAGCATAGAAGGAGTTTTAAACTCACGTCCCATTTCTGCAATGTCGGAAGATCCTTCTGACCTTACTGCCCTTACACCAGGACACTTTCTTACTGGGAAACCTATAATGGCTTTTCCAACTCCATCAACCGAAAATATTTCTCTTATGAATAGATGGGAAAAACTCAAAGCTCTTCATTTTCAATTGGCTAAAAGATGGAAGCAAGATTATTTAAAAACCCTCCATAAGAGGTATAAATGGAAAAATGCTGCGCCTAATATTAAGACAGACGACCTGGTCGTAGTTATGGACGACTTGATGCCCCCTTCCGAATGGCGGTTGGGACGAATAGCCAAAACATATTTAGGTTCTGATAATAATGTTCGAGTAGCCGATGTTCGCATTTCTACTGGCGTCATAACACGACCAATAGTAAAACTCTGTTACTTACCTTTACTTAATGAAAATGATTCCTAATATCTAAGATTTAATGTTGTTCATAAAACTAAACTAACTAAAAAAAAAAAAAAAAAAAAACCTTACTCGTACAAAAACTAACTCTTGTCTTTATTCTTATTTTGTTTCTTTCCTCCTTATTTTATTTACTCCCTTCAGCCGCCAGCACCCACGAAATCGTGATCCATCAATTCACCAATGCATGGTTTGCAAAAAGTTTCACGCCTTACGATTTTGTCGTCGTTTTCTCAACATGAGTGTCAAAAATAGGGACCGTGTGGTTCGCCGATATCACTACTGTGAAAACTGTTTAGCCAGGAGCCATGACCTGAGGGCCTGTGCGTCGTTAAAAACGTGCCGAAAATGTGGAAGCTACCACCACACACTTCTTTACCCAAACCAGGGAAGACATCGTGATTTACGTTCCAGAATTTCAACCGACAAGAAGGCGGCAGGTCTAGAACCACCAGAAGAACCCACGGTACCACTAACAGCACACCCAATTCAACAAACAACGGTTTACAGCCTACAACCAATGCAACCAGTCCAATGGCTCCTGATCATCAGATCATATCCGAAGCCATCCGTTCCCTGGCTCAAGTG
Source organism: Pollenia amentaria (assembly GCA_943735925.1). Lineage (NCBI taxonomy): Eukaryota > Metazoa > Arthropoda > Insecta > Diptera > Polleniidae > Pollenia > Pollenia amentaria. The sequence goes on from OX031009.1 coordinate 69,773,192, forward strand.
CTTTGCATCCAACCAAATTCTAAAGTTGCACATATGCAAGGGGCCCGGCATGCTTAAAATACAATTATTTTAAACACAAATTATATTTCATTTTGAATTGTTATTTAAAGAAATAGAAATACATATAACGTATGCTGCCAACTGAATTTCTTAACTTAATTTGTGATTGAGTTGTACGATAACGTAACGATTAAGAATTATTGTGAATTATAACCCTAACTTTCCAATATTTGCTATTCTTATATTATTATATTATATACTTGAATATGAAATACCAAATTTTTGTAAAAAAGAAAAATGGTCACTAGTCGGACAACCAGCCAACGGTGAGCATCTTGAATAAAGTTATTCACTTGTACCCAATCTAATTCCAATGTTTATATTTTCTAACCCCAAATTATTCTTAATTCTAATTCCTTTATAATTTCTCCTTGCGGCGAGAAATTATAAAGCCGCGTAAAGCAGATTAGAATTCAATAGCAAACTAACTGGGCATTAGCAAACTAAGCGAATCGTACATCCTGTGTATGTAACTCCTACCCATTACTCCTAACTTAGCCAACTAATCTGCCCATCTAAGCCATATCAGTTTTAGTCTTGTTCACAGTAGATTTAACTTTAAATTTTTCGTAAGTTGATGGATGAAAAACTATAAGTTTTGATAATTTATTTGACATTTTCTAAAATTTTTCCAATGACTCCACTTAATATTGATGTAATAATAATGGGTAAAAATCCTCCCTTTTGAATAAGATGTTTCCTCTTTTGACGCATAGAGGTTTGTGATGAGCAAACTTTCCTCAAAGTATTTTTATATAGTCTAAGTTTTTCAAACACATTTTTGTTTATTTTATGATTTCTGTTTATAATATTTAAAATAATTTCATTTAAAGTTTTGATAACAACATTGTCAACATTTTTCAAAATTGCATTTCGTAGTTTGTGATCCGCTTTTTTAAGAACATAGAGAATATGTTTGTTCTCCTTCAGTAACTTCAGATTTGAAGTCATTGTTTATATTCGCATATATATAGTAATCTGTATCAAAAATATTTGATCTAAATCTTAAAGCGTTAGGTATTTCTTGAGTAAGATCAACTAGTAAATAACCATGAGCCTGTTGTGTACAAAGATTATATACATCTACTAAGGATTTTGAGTTTTCTGGATAAACTTGACGAGCTAAATGTTGGAATTGTGGGTTATCTCTTGGATTTTTAAACATAACTATATATTTGGAGTTTAATGAAATATCTCTCGAATAAGTCCCTTTATGAAAAATATTTTGTGTAACTAAAATTACACTTAAGTTTCTATGATGAGATCCTTTTGTAAATAGTTCACAAACTTTCTTATTTGATGATTCATTAAAATCATCCAATATAATTAAAGTAGATTCTTCGTCATTCGTATTGAAAGCCTCTGGAATTCCTTTAACAAACTCTACATTTTCTATATTTGGAAGTGAATTTTTTTCTGAATAACACCATATGATTCGGTCTATATCTTTAGATATTAAGTTTTGATTTTTAATTAAATTTTTAATAAAAGTAGATTTTCCACAGCCTGAGGGACCACAAACCATCATTGTAAATGGGTATATAAACTGATGAAACATGTTTGCGCTCTTAAAAACCATTTGTTAATAAATTAAAAAGGAAGAATATTTTAATTAATATGAGTAAAAAAAATCTTATTGACGAAATTCATAGTCAAGCTAGAAAAAACTTTAAGCGACGTAGGTTTATTCAAAAGGGAATTTTCAAGGTTTCAAGTATATGCTTACTGTAATAGATGTTTTCTCAAAATATGCCTACGCTCTGCCATTAAAAACTAAAACAGGATTTGAGGTTTCAAAATCATTTAAAAGCATTATAAAGTTAAACAGTAATAAAGCTCCTAAAAGCCTACATTCAGATCAAGGAAAAGAATTTTACAACAAATATTTCAAAACTCTTATGAAAGAGCTAAATATTAATCATTATCATACATATTCAAACTTAAAAGCGTCAATAGTTGAACGATTTAATAGAACTTTAAAAAATAAAATGTGGAAACAATTTAGTATGCAAGGAAACTATAACTGGATAGATGTATTAGATAAACTGTTGAAAGAATATAATTCATCTTATCATCGAAGTATAAAGATGAAACCTAATTTAGTTAACAAGCGAAATGAAAAAAAAACTTTTAAAAACTGTATATAATAACTTAAAAGTTTTTAAAAATGGAAAATTTAATATTAACGATTTTGTTCGCATAAGCAAATATAAAAATGTTTTTGAAAAGGGATATACACCAAATTGGTCTACAGAAGTTTTTAAAGTAAATAAAATTAATGCAACAAACCCTGTCACCTACCAGCTAAAAGATTTTAATGGAAATATAATTAAAGGCGGATTTTATCAAGAGGAGTTATTAAAAACTAAAGTTCCTAACATCTTTTTAGTTGAAAAAGTCTTAAAACGTAGAGGTGAAAAACTATTTGTAAAATGGTTGGGTTTCGGAAAAGAATATAATTCATGGATTAATCAAATAGATTTTAGTTGATAAACTAAATTTTTCATTTATGTATAACACACAACTTATAATATTTAACATTTCTAATAAATATGACATCAAGCACAGAGGATAATAGTATTTATGTTAATTTATTAAGTAACGATTCAGTAAATTTATTTAAAAACACTTCAAGTACTTTCACAAATTTATTAAAGCAATCTCTTACCATGAGTGACCAGTGGGAAGTCGGATTATCAGATATATCCTTTTCGATAACGAATAAACAACTAAATATGAATCAAAATATAGTTAAACGTAAAAAACGCAACATTTCAAATTTTAATAATCAATCTGTAAAAACATTGAAAATTGACTCTAATAATGAATATGATGAAATTAAAACAAAATTTAAAGAACTAATGAAAGCATCCGACGAGCTAAAACTAAAAAATATTAATAAAACTTCAAAACTTTTAAATACATTAAACATGCAAATTGACTCTAAAAACGAATATGATGAAATTAAAACAAAATTTATAGATGTAATGGAAACATCTGACGAGCTGAAACTAAAAAATATTAATAAAACTTCAAAACTTTTAAATACATTAAACATTGTTAAACCCCAATCTAATATATCTACAAAAGAAAAAGATACTCGTAATGTAAATATAAAAAGTTCAAACATAGAACAAAATGTTCAAATTACTAGTCCAGAATCTACAACAACTTATGAAAAAGATCCCATATTATCGTCAACAAATTATATATTCGAAAAATCTTTGAACAAATTCTCTGACAACATAAATCAGTTTATCAATAAAATTGAATCTTCTGATATAAATGAAAACATATTTATTTATACTGATATAATAAAACCTCGAAATTTTTTCAGTAACAACATTGAAAAACTATATACATTTCAATAGAATTGAATATTTTCCTCTTGAAGCCTATAATATAAATGATATTTCCATAATGATTCGAAATGATGAAGGAAAAGAGATAAACTTTAATAAATTAGTTCCCGTTTATTGTACTCTACACTTTAAAAATAAAATGTATATAAAATAGTTGCGTAACAAAACAAAATTAATCATTTTTATTACAACCATGGATGCGATTTATACAAGTTATTATAATAATCAGTCTGGAGAAAATATACAAAATATTGGTGAAATATATCACGCACCAAGAATTTCACAATACGGTCGTGGTATTGGATCCATATTTTCGGCTGTATTTTCACATCTTAAACCCTTATTTAAAACGGGCATGAATATATTAAAGAATAAATCATTAGATATTGGAAAGGAAATTTTAGAAGAAATTGGAACGAAGCCAATAAAAGAAATCTTACTAAACAAAGGAAAAAAGCTAATACAAAATATAAAAGCTACTATTAATAAAATTAAAACAATGCAGAAAGGTAAAGGTCGACGTATAAAACTCAAACGTTTAAAGCAACAGCAACGATTAAATCAAAACGATGTAGAGGAAAGAACTTTAAGGCTATTTTTGGGAATTGGAAATGTCAGGATTTATAGAATGTATGAAGAGTGAGTTAGATTTATTTGAATCTCCTCCAATTCAAACTAGCGTTGTTAAAACCGAAGAAATTTGCTACAATCCAATTGCATCACTAGATAATTCTAGCACAATTGAATTTGTATAACTAGGCAATGGTGAAACATATCGTGATCTTAATAGTATTTATCTTTGACTGGTTATTAAAATAAAAGGAAACGGAGGAGTTGTAAATAACTTACTGCACTCCTTGTTTAGAAATTGTATTGTACACCTTAACAATAAAAAAGTATCACAACCTGACAATAACTATCACTATAGGGCTTATATAGAAAAAATTATATATAATGGAAATGATGCTAGATCAACGCATCTTGAATCGTGTGGCTGGGCTATTGATATAAATTAAATAAATTCATTAGTTCATAAAGAAAATCCTGGTTTAGACAAGAGAAAAAACTATTTAAGGATGGAAAAAGAGTAGAGCTTTTTGGAAAACTTCATGTTGATATATTAAACCAACAAAAATATTTGCTTAATAATGTTGATCTGAAGGTAACATTAAATATGGAAAAACCAGAATTTTATATTTTAGAAGGTGGCGATAAAAATGAATCTAATATTAAAATACACGAAGCTAATTTATATATAAACCATCTTACTATTAATCATAATATTCTTATGGCTCATCATAATGTATTACAATCAAGAAATGCAATTTATTCCTATAAAAGAGTGGAAATAAAAACGTTTACAATAAACCCTGGAAATCACTCATTAAGTTTAGATAACGTTATACTAGGACAATTACCAAATTTTTTAATATTTGGAATAGTGTCTTATAAAGCATATACTGGAGAGAAAAAAGAAAATCCATTTAACTTTCAACATTTTAATTTACAAAGATTTAATTTGGTTGTAAATGGAGTACAATTTCCTGCACAACCAATTGAACTTAACTACAATAACGGAGGAATAATAAGTACTCGTGGTTATCAAACACTATTTAAAGGAACTGGTATTCATCATTTCGATAAAGGTCATCAAATAACTAAAGAACTTTTTAATAACGGATATTTTTAACTTGCTTTCGACTTGACACCAGATCATAATAATAATTCTAATTGCGGTAATTTAATAAACCAGGGAACTATTCGTATTGAAGGGCGTTTTGGCAAACCAATTATTGAAGCAATAACGTGCTTAGTATACTGTGAATTTGATAGTGTTATAGAAATTGATAAAACGCGTAATATTATTCAAACACTATGAATTCAATAAATATTAAAAATACTTTGAAGTCCAATAATATAACAAAATATAAATTTAAAGGTGTATTTGTATGTAATAAATTACCAACACAACCAGTTTTAAAACCATCATTTTACGTTGCTAACACTGATCCATCACATATGCCTGGACAGCATTGGGTTGCTTTTTATTTTCCTAAAAACAAACCTGCCGAGTACTTTTGTTCTGCTGGCCAATCTCCAAATAAATCTTTTAGGTTATTTTTAAATAAAAATTGTTAAACTTTTACTTATAATAGTCTTCGAATTCAGAGTGAAACTTCAATTTTATGTGGCGTTTATTGTTGTGTATTTATTTATTTAAGATGTAAAAACATAAGTTTCAAACAAATTTTAAAATTGTTTGATTATTTAAATTTATATTATAATGATATTTTAGTTGTAAGTTTATATAAGCATATTTTTAAGAATATAATAAAAGATAAAAAAAATAAATACACATTTTTGTTTTTATATTTGTTCCATATTAAATATAAACTTATAATTATTAATCAAATTTATTACATTAATTTTTCTTAAGTAGTATACCGTGCACCTGCACGGAATAGGACCCTCCTGTGACAAACACTGTGGTTGATTTGGAATTAAGCGTTTTTATACCAAATCTAAGTGCAATAAAATGCAGCCCTACAACGCACCCAAAATAATACCACTCTACCACATGAGTTTTTTTTTTGAACTTGGCGTGGGGATAGATATTTTAAGGCAGACGTGATATAAAAGCCGGCCGACAATGGTGGATGACCCAAAGTTGTTTGTGAATCTTGGTTCGTTTGGTGCAAAAACCGATTAAATAATATTAAATTCGGGTAATGAAAATCTATTAGGTTAGGTTAGGTTAGAAAGGCTGGTGTGAAGCAAACTTCACACCCTCACCCAGAGACCATTATGGTCCATTGTGATGCCTTTATTTAGTGAAACAAAGAAGGAAAGAAGAGAAAGATATCTAGTGTGACAGAGTAGGAGAAGTTAATGGTGAAAGCACAGGGAAGGAAGATAGTGGAAGATAAGAAATCGGACAGAACAAGCAAAACACAACCCTACCAAACAGGAAAAACTGCCCTACATGTTTCCCAGCCTCCTGCCGCGCAACCAGGTCATTCCCATTACGAATCCCGTCAGATTCTCGAGCCCGCAGCCCGAGACATCTCCCAATTCGTGCAGGAATCTGCTACCTAGCCACCTCAGCCTGCTGTTCTGTAGCCTGGGACAGTGGCACAGAAAGTGCTCAACAGTCTCCAGCTCCTCTGGGTCCTCACACAGCCTACATATATCCGATAAGCCAGACCCCATTCTCACCGCCATTCTGCCTATCATACAGTGGCCCGTGATAATACCTATCATGGTCCTGACGCAGGCCCTACTCTTACCCAGCAGCGCGTCCGAATTTGACCTACTAAGCATCGGCCACAGCGTGCGCGATACTCGGCAGTCCGTTCGGCCCCGCCAAGCCCGATTAGTCCTGTTCAGAATCCATTCCCTAATTCTCCCAAAATAGAAGCCCATTGGAGGCCTGACCACTTGCAAACTGTCAGGATCTTCCATTTCCGAGCCCAGTCTTGCCAACTCATCAGCTATCTCATTGCCGGTGATGTTGCAGTGACCCGGTACCCAGCAGAGCCTCACAACATAATTCCCTAAGATTACTCCTAGAGCCCTCCTACAATCGTCCACTAGCCTGGAGTTCACATAACAGCCCTTCAAGGCTCTAAGAGCCGCCTGGCTGTCCACATATATAGTGACCTCCGAGCCCTTGGCAATGTTAGCTCCTACCAATTCCACGGCCCTGAGAACCCCCAGAACCTCCGCCTGAAATACACTGCAGTCGTCGGGAAGTCTATATGACTTTCTGATATCCAGATCCTCAATGTAGACCCCCGCACCCGTGCCCTTCATCTTCGAGCCATCAGTCAAAATAGCAAATCCCCTATACAATCAGCCCTGCCCTGACCAGCTCTCCCTAGAAGGCAATATCACCTCTGGCAGACGCCCAAAATCGACCCTAGTGACCAAATAATCCGTAGAGCCGGGCGAGCCTAGGTGATAACCACTAGTACTAATTTCACTCAAGATCCGCGAGTGACCCTCCGTGAAATTTCCTAACAGTCCTAGCTCCCTCAGCCTAAGAATGCTCCTTGCTGCCATTTCCCTCACATACTGCTCTATAGGCAGAAGATGAAGAATAACATCCAGAGCCGCCTGAGGGGTACTTCTCAAGGCACCTGTCATGCCGATCGAAGCACACCTCTGAGCCTTAGACAGAAGGTCCCTCCGACTAGCTAGTTTCAATGCCTCCCACCAAACACAGCATCCATACGTAAGAATGGGTCTAACCACCGAAGTGTACAGCCATCCCACAACTGACGGCCGGAGTCCCCAACTCCTACCTATCGACGATCTGCAAGCATAGAAAGCATTGAGACCCCTCTTTAGTCTCTCCTGAGTATTCCTCCTCCAGGACAGCTTACTGTCCAGAAAAACTCCTAGATACTTAGCACTATCAGATAGCCTAAGCTCTACTCCCCCTAGTGCCGGCAGCCTAAAATTCTCCGCCTTGTACCTCCTAGTGAAAAGAACTAATTCTGTCTTCTCCGGATTAACTCCCAAGCCCTTATCAGTCGCCCATGCTGACAGTTCGCCCAGCGCCCCTTGCATGACATCGCTAATTGTCTTCAGAAACTTGCCCGATACCAATATAACTACATCATCCGCGTAGGCGACGACCTTCTGACCTATCCTGTCAAAACGTCCCAGAACGACATTGACAACCAAGAGCCACAATAAGGGAGAGAGAACTCCCCCTTGTGGTGTCCCCCTAGTCACGAGTTTCCTTAAGCGCTCGTTTCCCCAGTCCGAGTGAATAACTCTGCTGCTAAGCATCAGAGTTATCCATTCGACCAAGAATAACGAAACCCCTAAATCACTCAGTGCCTGCCTTATGGCCTCTATTTTCACATTATTAAAGGCCCCCTCTATATCCAGGAAAGCCGCCAAGGTGTATTCCTTGTCTCGCAATCCCCGTTCTATATAACCCACCACATCATGAAGCGCACTCTCAACAGACCTACCCTTAAGATAGGCATGCTGAGCGCCGCTGATGATGCCGGCGTCAATCTTCGTCCTCAGATGTAGATTAATCAGTCTTTCTAATGTCTTCACAAGAAAAGACGATAGGCTGATAGGTCTAAAATCCTTGGGTTTAGAGTGACCGGTTCTACCTGCCTTAGGTATGAAGATAACCCTGACCTCTCTCCACCCTCTAGGAATGTAGCCCTTTAGCAGGCATACCCTAAATAGTTCCACCAACAGCAGGAGTGATGATCCCTGGATATTCTGTAGCATAGCCGGAAATATACCATCTGGTCCTGCCGATTTGTAAGACCCAAAAGTATTAACCGCCCATGTAACCTTATCCAAGGTGATGATATCCCCCACCGCCTCTCTTATCTCACCCCCCGAGCCTGATCCAGAAAAGGGGTTACCACACCCCACCTGTTCCCCCGTTCCCGGATCCACACAACCCGGGAAGTGAGTCTCCATAAGCAAACAGAGAGATTCGGAGCTAGATTCTGTCCATGAGTCGTCCGGTCTCTGAATAAATCCCGGGACCACAGGGCCTTGGATAAAATCCTTCTGAACCTGGACATCTCATTCACAGATTCAACTGACTCGCTAAATTTGATCCACGAGTCCCTTTTAGCCCTTCTAATATCTCCCTTGTACCTATTATAACTTATCCTAAAGTTACTCCAGTCCTCATCCCTACGCGTATGCTTCGCTCTATTGAATAACCTTCTGACAGTGGTCCTTTGAGTCCTCAACTCACCTGTCCACCATCTCGGTTGCGAGCGCCTACCCGGAAAATTTAACGGACAAGATCGCTCATAGCTACTGGTTAACACCTCCGTAAAGGTACCCACCATGTGCTCCACGCCGGCCGAAGTCGACCCCCAATCGTGTGTAACTCTAAGGTTACTATTCACCAATCCCGAGAAGGTATCCCAATTCGTCCTCCTTGGATTCCTATAAGGACGCCTTTTTGACTTTTCGAAGTTTAGATTAAAGGATATACGACCATGGTCAGAGAAGGAAAATTCCAAAGCCACCCTCCAATCATCTACTAAGTCTCTATAGTTCGTCAATGTTACATCTATTACTGCCTCCCTATCTCTAGTTCTGAATGTTGGCGTATTCCCCCTATTACAGATGTAAAGATTGCTAGCAATAATAAAATCAAACATAGACTCACCCCTTTTGTTGATGTCGGTACTTCCCCATTGGGTATGGTGTGCATTAGCGTCACAACCTAGTACTAGTCTCGAGCCACTTCTGCTCGAGTGCTCCACCAACTCACGTACTTTCACACCAGGTGGATCGGTAGCCTCATATGGTAAGTATACCGATGCCAGTGCTAGGACCGTTTTGTCCATAGCTTCACCTATAACAACCGTGAGGTCTCCATTGCTGAAAGAATGAGACAACATAAATTTGAGCTCATTTCTTGCCATTATACAAGTCCGAACCTTCTCATCCGTGTGGGGTACGAACAGTGTATATCCCGTGGCCTTTAATCTAACTACCCGGTTGTTGTTGATCCAGGGCTCTTGGATTAAGGCTACGTCCACGTTGTTATCGATGAGGTGAGTTACTAATTCGGTTGAGGATGCTTCACAGTGATGCAGGTTTATCTGCACCACATTCAGCCTCTTAGGGTCCATCATTTTTGGGAAACCTAAAACTGATAGACCCCAACCCAAATATCGCAACCCCACTCATCGACTTCAACTTCCTGAGAGACTCTTGGTCCACTGTGGGTAATTCGTCCATAGGCCTAGCTCCCTTAACCGTGACCAATCTGTCACCATTAAGAGGGCTGGGTGGTGAACTCTTACCCTCCCTCCTTCTATCTTCCTTGTAAGAGGATACGCCAGCGGAATCTGGTGAGGATCCTTTGTCTTAACTGACAACTTTTGATTCCTCAGCAGCCTCTGCTGTATACCCCGCAGGATAGGGAAGCCCTAGGATGACATCGAAAGAACCGTGGATTCTTTCGAATCCAGCAGTGTTCTTCCGGTGCATCCTCAGCAAATGCCTATCCCGCCCATCGTGCAGTGAAGAGTCTTTCTTAGCTATCTTTTCTAGAAAGGCTAAAGAGACTCTCCCACCACTCTTGGCTTTTCCTAGATTCGATCGGCTCTCCGATGTGACCTGTTCTGTCACATCCTGCCGAACAATGGATTTCGATGTACTCGCCAATTTGCTCTCTGTCTCGAATGTGGCCACAAAAGTCGCTGGTTCAACCCTCTGGTCCTGACCATGAGCCGAAATCATAGCTATTTAGTGCTCATCATCAGAGTCCAAGGTCAAATCACCGAGTCTTTCCGAGGCCCCAGAGCGTGTCAGTGAGTCCATTGTCGAGCCCATCCAGTTGGTCTCTGTCAGTTCTGTCATTAACTGACTTTCTTGCAGCAGAATATCCCTGTGAGCACCCAGCAGATCCGAGTCTGAATCTGACAACGGGCCTGTTGAGTTGTCAGTGATACTCCCTGCACCAACTTCTGTCACTATGTCCGTATTTTGTTTTATCTTGAAATCGTCCAGTTTCCAATCCCACGAGTATGCACGTATACAAAGGACCATCTCGCGCAGTGACGGCTTGCACGGACTAGGCTAGAATTACAACTGACCTTTGCCATCAGCGTCAGAGGGAAGCTGTTCGCGACTAGTTTCTTTAACCACTAACTAGCCATCCAGGTCCTCGGCACTGCTATCAACCACCTTGACCTTAAAAGTGGGGGAAGTGGGAATAACAAGGGGGGGGGGGGGAAGGAATGTAGGTGAAGGGAATAGGATGAGGAATGGATAACCCTTGGTCATGCTGGCCTTAAAGCGTCTGCCTTTAAACTTGTTCCGACTCAACTGTCCGGATTCAAGTTCCAAGACAGACACTACAGCCGAAACTTAAGCCACCACATCGCGGCAAGATAGTTATCCAGGTGGTGGTGAAAATCTATTAATTGATAAAACAAATGCACATTGTACATAAAACCATTTGAAACGACATATTCTAATAAAATAACTTGAATAAGTGGCAATTAAAGCTGCAAATTTCAAGTGGAAAAAGAAAAATCGGGGTACAATTACAAAGTGTAAGTATAGTTTCAAATCAAGTCATAATTATTTATCGGACACCAGGACACAGTAATGGACGTCTTGGAAAATAAATGTTGAAAAGAAAATATTTTTGCATTATAAAAAAAAAAGTAATAATCTTATCCTTTAAAAAAAATACTAGACCAAACCTCAGCAGGATTAACAAAACAACACAGACATTTTCGGATTATCACCTTTAAGACCACATACATTTTTAATGGATGTCATCTAGATTAACAAATAAAACCGGTGACCGAACACCAAGGGTTGGTGAAACAAAAACAGACCACCGCCAACAGAACACCACGTGTTGGGGAACGAAACAAAAACAGACAACCGCCAGCAGAACACCACGTGTTGGGGAACGAAACAACAACACAACCGCCAACAGAACACCACGTGTTGGGGAACGAAACAACAAACTAAACCACGGGACAACAGGTAACAATTACTTGTCCCGGGGCCACTAGTGTTCTCGAGGGGGGGCGAAAAGTCAGCACAGCGTATTGCTGAACTTGTAAGTGGGTGAAGTTGGAGCTCCATTTTTACCATTTTTGCGAAGCCTGCCATTTCAAAAAATTTTGATTTATAAATTAATTTTGAATTCGATGCAGCTGTATTCAACTTTACTTAATTTCACGCCGATTACGAGTTTTCGTTTGGAGATTTGCAACACCTGTTTAATTAAGTTTATGCTAGGAGTCGATCTCAAAAGTTACCTTAATTATAACGCATATAACTGCATATTTCATGATGTCGAAAGAATCCTTTCTTTTTTACAATCACATTTGAACAGACACAAATAATTATTTCGACATCGTAAATAAAGCAATAAATCTTCCTATCGCCTGTCGAGCATTTGGTTTTTGGATCGATTGTAAAAATTTTAGCAAAGCCCTGAGATGGTTGTAGTGTTCGAATACCTTTTTCCTTATTCGAAAAAAAAATATATTTTAGATCTGTCTGTACAAATTTTTACAATAAACACATAAGCTTACACAAGGCAGTGAAATTTCAATTTTAAACAAGCTTTCGATAGATTGCCATGAAAAAAAACAAACAAAGAAAAAAAAACACTTTTTTGAAATTTAATGTACAAATTTGAATTTGGTTCGAAAAATAGAAGGTTTTTGCAGGCAACAATAAGATCAAATACAATCAATGTATAATATGTATTTTAAAGCTTTATAAAAGAAAAAAAAAAAACTTAATTTTCTTTGATTTAAAACCAATTTCTCAATATTCCAAGTTCGAAATTGTAACATAAATTATGAGAATTTTTTTTTGTTCCATTACTAACAAAAGAAAAAAAAACTAAAACAGTTTTGTTTGGATCTTTAAATAGGAGTGATATTAAATCAATTAAAAATATATAAACTTAGTATTTCCTAAATGCTGCTTGTTTTTCCAGAAAATATAGTTAGAGCCGAGATATTCTACATTATTTTATGAAAGTCGTGGGTGTTTAATTTTTTTTTGATATCACCTATTGAAATTTGTCGTATTTATGTCACGTTATGACCATTATAATTCATGCAAAATTAAAATAAAAAAGAAAAACAAGCGACAATAACACTCCTAGTAAAGGTCGAAACGACACATTTGTTTGTCACAATTAACCAAATATTAAATATGTTTCTAATCTGGCTTGCACCTACTAATTGAAATGCCTGGTCAACAATTTCGAAAGTTAGCATTCAGATAAAAAAAAAAAAAAAATAAATCTCTAATAACATTCGGTTTGAAAAAAAAGAGAAAGGAGAGGAAACTCATATAAAATTCTAGCAACACGTTCACGTTCGGAATTGTTGAATAGGTTGTAAGAAGTCGCTGTTATGAGTACTATTAGAAAATTTTGTTTGTTTTGTGGACTAAAGTAATAAATTAAAATTTACAGCCGTTAAATAGAAGCTATTTTATAAAAAAAAAAAAAAAAATAGAAAAAATCACTAGAAAAAAATAAGAATAAACTAGATGTATGCAAAATGTGCAAATTAAGAAGAAAAAAAAACAATTTTTTTTTGTAATGCTATAACTCACAAAGTTACTATAAAAGACGAAAAATATAAAAAAAAAAAAAAAAAAAAAAAAACAAAAAAAAGAAAAACACAAAAAAAAAAAAGAAAAACCCCATGAATTCATTAAATAGAAAAATAAACAAAAACCCAACAATTTAGAATAAGTTGAAACAAAACTATTTTATAGTTAGCGTAAGAATAAGCATTAAAACAAAAAAAAAAAAAAAAAACAAAAGATCAAACAAAAATTAAATAAATTTCTAATGTCATCAACAAAAAAAGGGGGGGAAAGCTTACCTCCTTATAAATAAGAAAAAAAAGGAATATTTGTATAGAAGGTTTATTAACCAAATTTTCATCTCAAATTCGTCTTATAAACATGTTATAAACATGCAATATATTTTATGTACAAGGCCTTATATTTTTTTAGGATAACAAGAATTATAGACTTAAATGTAAAAAGTTATTTGAAAGTTTTTTTTTTGAGAGAAATCCAATATGGTTAATTCGTATGTTTGCTTTAATTTTTAGACCGTAAAAGTTAAGTTAGTTTGAACTTGGAATAATTTTCAATTAATACTATTATTGGTTTCCTTTGTACATTTTATCTAATACAAATTTAGAAATTAACTCGTTAATTAACTTTATTTAATAAAATTTTTTTATTGCATAAATGGTAGATAAAAAAAAAAAAATCCACCAAAGGAAAAAGAAACATGTTTTAATTAATAGGACAATGGGTGAAAAGTAGCTAGAGTGAACTAAAGGTGTGGTAAGTAACGTTAGGGACATTACTTAAATTTTTTTTCAGGCAAAAGGTAATGTCACGGTTGACATTAACCTGTCATATGGGGTGGGCAGCCTGACCGGAACCATGTCATCTTTTCCCGAGGATTCGAGTCCTGCCATACGATCGCGGTGTGAAAGTTTCGGTCATTAAAATGTCTGTCCGTTCAATTTTAGGTCTTTACCGTTTGTTTTTTTTAGGTAGCTAGTTCATCGTTGCTGGTTTTTGTTTATTGCTTAATTTTTTTTGATATTAATATTTCATCTCGGCACGAAATAAGGTAATGATTGTGTAAACATAGATGGACACGAACCCCCCCATTCCCGGCGAGCTACAGCCTAATACACCAGCGTGCCAATGTCCATCGCGAAGCAAAGGGTTTTGGAAAAAATTTTAAAAATTTGTTTTCCCCCCAAATCAAACATATATATATTACATTACACAAAATGGCGCCCAACGTGGGGCCCGAAGAGTGACTTAACCCTTTGGGTTAAATTTATTTAGCCTGAAGGTGTTTTAAATCATCTTTTCTGGCTTCCACAATTTCGAACATTTCAATTTAGAATTTTTTTAATCTCGTACTTGTTTGTTTATATAATGACTAATGTCGCGGAAGGTGTTAAGTAAACACCATGCCTGCAGTGCGTCGGCATCGTATAGGGAAACTCGGTATAGGGATCTCGGTATTAGGAACTTTTTTCGGTGTTGTATGTCCTGGAAGGTACGTGAATAGTGCCACGCCTGAGTTGCGTCAGCATCGGACAAGGGAACTTAGTACTGGGGGGAGTTAAAGAATCTTGATCAAATCTTTTGAAAAAACCACGAGCATGATCCGGTGGCTAAAGAGCTAAGTGTTCATTAGATTCAGGTATTTGAGAAGAGGAGAAAGGGATTTGGCGACTCAAATTGATGAGATGTTTTTTTTGTTTTTTTATTTCGATGACCGTAAACTAAGTAATTCCAAAGTTTCACACAATTTAAAAAAAAAAAAAATTCGATCGTTTTGCAAGATTTAGGCTTATTCGTGTTTTTTTTTGTATTGGAAACAATGCATAAAAACAATTTTAGTCTAGATCACGAATATCGTACACAATCTTCTGATTGGAAGATTGACGAATCGCGGACTCGAACAATTTAGTTTTTTCTTAACCATGAATACTTTACTTCACTTTACGCTACACATTTCAACCTATTCAGCTATTAATTACAGTTACATAAAGAACAATAACCTAATTTTTTTTTTTTGTAGATTCGTAAACTTACTTACTAATTACATTAATAAATCTTTTGGCAGTCTAAGGAATTATTAAATTTATTATACTAATAATTTTATCAAATCTTTTGTAGTTTAACGAAACGTATTTACTAATTACATTATTAAATCTTTTGTATATTAGAAATTATTGATAGTATTCAACTTTTGTAGTATTAAACTTTTGTAGAATTTAACCTTTGTAGTATTAAATAGTAGAATTACTAAATACTAAAACTTTTACACAAAGAAATAAAGATAACCTTAAATAAAATTGATTTCTTTTTTTTCACATACATTTTTTTTACATTTTTTATTGAATTTATATATATATTGCGTCTTTTGCCTACGGTTCAGGTGTTCCTAGTTATCCACGATTTCGGAAATTTTTTGAGTAATTTTTTTTTAACTCCATCCATACGACTGTATTGGTAGTGGTGATTTTGTAAAGGGAATTTGCTGATTGTTGTTGCAGCCCGAACGGGAGCTGTGTTAGACGATTGGGTGTTTGTTTTACTTTTAATATTGACCTTAATTGGTGATTGTGCGTATTCTCTTATTTGAGGTTAGTTGATCGGATTTAATTGAGGAAATTTTCGTTAAGCTTGTCTGTTGAATTAGTTGAGGGAATTTAGTTGTTTTGGTAGGCAGTTTATGATGAGTACTATTAATCTTAGGTCATCTAGTCGGAACGCCGTTACCATCGACGATACTCAGCCTCGGGATTCGGCAAGAACCGCAACCTCACAGAACATTGCCCCAGTTATTTCGACAAACGCAGTTACGCTTTAATGTCTATCAGATTTCCTCCGGGATTTGGACCACAAACACATTCGTCGCCGGAGAGTGAAACCACTATTCGTACCCCAACTTATAGTAGCATAACAGCAAGGGAAATAAGTGGACAAGCAAGTGGAACAACGAGACGTAATTTAGACCTCATGGATCGACCGGATCGAGATTTACCACCAATAAGGGAGGAAGCCAACCCAGGCGTAGCCGTTAACGAGGGAGGTTTGACGCTAAGGGATTACGTCACTGCATCTGTTGAGGCTGCACAAGTTTCAATAATGAGGGAGGTGCAGAATATGCAGTTGATGTTACCGCAGCTAATTAGGGAATCCTTGCGTTCTGAGCGTAGCCATTCTCTGGACCAGGCGAATCAGCAAAATACTGGGCGGGTTAACCCAAATCACGATTTTCGCACACCGTTTAACCATCAAGACAGACGCCAACCGCAATTTCGTCCACCAAACAATCCTCAAATGCCTTTTGAACAGCGAATACCTCAGTCACGTGTACCACAACAATTATTCGGAAATAGTCCACTAAATTATTTTGAACCTCCTAGCTTTGAAAACTCACCGCATAATCAGGGTTATAACACCATCAGTCCTAACCAGTTAGAAAAGTGGGGAGTTAAGTACGACGGAACCAACAAAACACTAATCGTAGAAGATTTCGTTTTTCGTGTTGAGATTTTGAGGCATGATTATAACTGCTCATGGGACATCGTTATGAAGGGTTTTCACCATTTGGTTACTGGAGCTGCTAGTACTTGGTTTTGGGCTTTTCGTATGAAGCATCCAGTATGTGACTGGAATACATTTAATCAGGGTTATAACACCATCAGTCCTAACCAGTTAGAAAAGTGGGGAGTTATGTACGACGGAACCAACAAAACACTAATCGTAGAAGATTTCGTTTTTCGTGTTGAGATTTTGAGGCATGATTATAACTGCTCATGGGACATCGTTATGAAGGGTTTTCACCATTTGGTTACTGGAGCTGCTAGTACTTGGTTTTGGGCTTTTCGTATGAAGCATCCAGTATGTGACTGGAATACATTTAAACATCACCTGATTACAAAATTCCGCAACTTTGAGAGCGATTTTGAAATACAGCGCAAAATAATGGAACGTAGACAGGCTTCGAATGAATCGGCTGACGCTTTCATAACGGAAATAATTAAACTCAAAAATCAAATGAGAATCCACGTATTAGAAAGCGAATTAGTAAAAATGGTGAAAGATAATTTAAAGGATGGTTTGGCACAGCTAGTTTTTCCCATTAAAATTGATAATTTAGACCAACTTCTCGAGGAATGCAAAAGGGCCGAAAGAAACATCGCCAAAAGGTATTCTCAACGTATGCCTGGAGGAATCACGCGTAGGGTATACGAAGTTGACGTTTTTGACAGCGAGGGAACCGACGATCAAGCGCGGCTAGTGGAGGAGTTACAAAAGGAAAAACTCACGGCAAAACAGCTTATTTGCTGGAATTGTAAAACTCCCGGCCACTCGTTTTTTGAATGTCCTGTAACCCAAAGGAGGGTATTTTGTTACAAGTGTGGGTTCGAGGATGTCACTACCCCTACTTGCCCTAAATGTATGGGAAACCAAAAGCTGAACACGCAAAGGGCTGGGCCGGCGTGTTCATACCAAAACTCAACCCAGTAAACGAAAATTTTTTAAATTATATGCTAGCTAGCGAAATACCAACCGAAACCCAAATTCTTGACCAAACCGCGGATGCAACTAAATCAGAAAGAAGCCAAATGAGTGAAAAAAACCCCCAAAGAAAATCACAGTCCCGACGAACACCAGAAAACAATCTTGCCAGCCACTATCAATCCTCACCTTCCTTACGACAAACGCCTAGAAGTATACGAACAAAAAAGGGCAGAAATTTTTGCCGACTACGAGCTCAAGGTAAGCCAAAAGATAAATAACACCAGAAAAAGATATGCTGCGAGAAAAGCCGAAAGGAAAAAAATCGTGTCAACAATAATATGCAGTAAAGACGACATAAGACCTTATATGTCGGTAAATATAAATGGTTTTAATTATCAGGGACTCCTTGACAGTGGCGCCTCAGTAAGTTGTCTCGGCAAAAATTGTTTGGAAAACGTTAGGAAAATGGATGCGAAAGTGTTAGATTACAAATCTTCGGTGAGAACGGCGGACGGTAAACAACACCTAATAGTAGGGAAAATACAGGCAATTATAAAATCAGGAAACCAGTCAGTCGAATCAGTTTTATACTTAGTACCTAACTTGAGTCAAGAATTAATCCTCGGATATGACTTTTGGCGGCAAATCGGATTGAATATAAGTTTCGATAACAAAACAATACACGTCATTTCAGAGGAAGGTTCCGAAAACACCAAAATTCATGAGTTGAGTATTCACCAGCGAAGGATGCTCGAAAACGTTAAACTTTCATTTAAATGTCATACTCAATATGGTCTAGGTAAAACTGATTTAGAAACACACAAAATAGATACTGGTGATGCGCCTGCTAAAAAAATGAGATATTACCCTGTTAGTCCGGCCGTTCAGAAATTAATTTTTGAAGAATTGGACCGTATGTTGGATTTGGATGTGATTGAAGTTACCACAGGAGCCGAATGGAATAATAGGACAACATTAGTCATGAAACCTGGTAAAAATAGGCTATGTCTCGATGCGAGGGAATTGAATAAGGTCACTAAAAAGGACACTTATCCTCTCCCTAATATCGATGGCTTACTAGCTAGGCTTGGCGACACACATTTTATTTCAGCAATCGACTTAAAGGATGCGTTCTGGCAAATCCGTCTGGAGGAAGAGAGTAGGCCGAAAACAGCATTCACAGTCCCAGGTAGGCCTCAATACCAATTTAAGGTTATGCCTTTCGGACTGTGTAATGCTGCGCAGAGATTATGTCGATTGATGGATAAAGTGGTGCCGTCTGAGCTGAAAGATAGGGTGTTCGTGTACCTCGACGACCTGTTGGTAGTATCCCCAAATTTTGAAGAACACATGGAAATGCTTCGAATCGTAGGTCAGAAATTGACAGCCGCAGGTCTGACTATCAATATGTCCAAATCCAAATTCTGCTATAAGGAACTAAAATATCTAGGTTACGTTGTAGGTGGGGGTAAACTCAAACCCGATGAGGAAAAGGTAAAGGTGGTTTTAGAAATCAAACCGCCGAAAAATCAAAAGGATGTTAGGAGATTCCTAGGCACCGTAGGGTGGTATCGCCGGTTTATCCACGACTTTTCCACGCTCACCGCACCTCTGACGGATACCCTGAAGAAAGCCCCTAAATTTATTTTCACTGCCGAAGCCATGAAATCGTTCGAGGAACTGAAACATCGTTTAATAACCAGTCCTATATTGTCAAGCCCCGACTTTGAAAAGCCTTTCTTTGTCCATTGTGACGCATCAAACGTTGGCTTAGGCGCGGTCTTGTTTCAAAAGGATGATGAGGGTGGAGAACACCCGATCGAGTATTTCTCGAGGAAACTAAACAGCGCCCAGAAAAATTATTCCACGACAGAGAAAGAGTGTCTCGCAGTAGTTCTTGCGATAGAAAGGTTTAGACAATACATAGAACTGATGGACTTCACGGTTATAACGGACCATTCCAGTTTAAAGTGGTTAATGCGGCAGAATGATCTAAATGGTAGACTTGCTCGATGGAGCTTAAAGCTCCAAGGCTTCAAATTTAATATTGAGCACCGGAAGGGTAGCAAGAACGTAGTCCCAGATATGCTTTCGCGTCAGGATATGGAAGACGTAGTAGCCAACCCTAGCATTGTAATAGACTTTAATTCCGAAGAGTTCAAGAGTAAAGAATATCTAACAATAATAGACACTGTGGAACAAAATGCGAGTAGGCTTCCAGATTTGAAAGTGGAAGAAGGCATTCTTTACAAAAGGGTAAAATGTAACCGTAATGGCATAGAACATGAAGATGAATGTTGGCGAATATGGGTACCGCCACGCCTGACCGATAGCCTAATAAGAAAATCACATATTGACAATACGTTGCACGGGGGAATAGCAAAAACATTGTACAATATAAGGGAGTACTTTTACTGGCCGTCCATGGTGAAGCAGATCCGAGACTTTGTTGGACAATGTGCAACATGTAAAGAAATAAAACACCCTAGAACAATATTGCGTCCACCGATGGGAAAGGAAGTCGTAACTCAAAGGCCTTTTCAAAAGATTTATATTGACTTTCTAGGACCCTATACCAGAACGAAATCCGGCAACACGTTTATCTTGATCGTTTTAGACCACAAGACTAAATTTGTATTATTGAAAGCGTTATCCAAAGCTACCACCAAAGCGGTGATTAAATTTTTGAGGGACGAGGTGTTTTATAAATTCGGAGTACCGGAGATGATACACTCGGACAACGGCAGACAATTTACATCCGAAGCTTTTAATGAGTTCTTACAACTATTTGGCGTTAGACATATTCGCACCCCTATATATTCACCGCAATCAAATGCGAGCGAAAGGGTAAACCAAACCATACTCAGTTCCGTACGAAGTTTCCTAGACCAAGACCAAACGAAATGGGACGAAAACTTGTCCAAAATAGAATGCTCGCTACGGTCTACGGTTCATTCTTCCACAGGCGTAACACCCTACTTTTCTCTAACTGGCTACAATATGGTCACTCATGCGGATGCGTATGAAATTTTGAGAAAACTTAACTCCGCTGAAGAGGGAGAATTGTTAATATTGCCGAAGTCATCGCAAATGCAGCTGATCCACCAAAAAGTTAGCAATAGGCTACATGACGCCTATCTGAGAAATGTTAGATCCTACAACCTCAAAAGCAGAATAATAAAGTATACGCCCGGACAAGAGGTCTACAGAAAAAACTTCATACAAAGCTAATTTTCTAAGGGAATAAACGCGAAACTTTGCAGACCTTGGCTCAGGTGCAGGATCAGAAGAGCAATAGGTAACAGCCAATATGAGATAGAGAACCTTAGAGGACAGTTTATCGGTGTGGTACATGCTCAACATTTAAAGCAATAGGTGATGTAAGGCGTGGTAGGTAATATTGTTCGAGGGATGAAGAGAAACAGTAAATGGGTTGCCAGAGCGGAAGATTCCCCGTTCCCAACTCTTTTCACTCCACAAGTTGTGAGAAAAGAGCTGGCTTTGTGACAAACACTGTGGTTGATTTGGAATTAAGCGTTTTTATACCAAATCTAAGTGCAATAAAATGCAACCCTACAACGCACCCAAAATAATACCACTCTACCACATGAGTTTTTTTTTTGAACTTGGCGTGGGGATAGACATTTTAAGGCAGACGTGATATAAAAGCCGGCCGACAATGGTGGATGACCCAAAGTTGTTTGTGAATCTTGGTTCGTTTGGTGCAAAAACCGATTAAATAATATTAAATTCGGGTAATGAAAATCTATTAATTGATAAAACAAATGCACATTGTACATAAAACCATTTGAAACGACATATTCTAATAAAATAACTTGAATAAGTGGCAATTAAAGCTGCAAATTTCAAGTGAAAAAAGAAAAATCGGGGTACAATTACAAAGTGTAAGTATAGTTTCAAATCAAGTCATAATTATTTATCGGACACCAGGACACAGTAATGGACGTCTTGGAAAATAAATGTTGAAAAGAAAATATTTTTGCATTATAAAAAAAAAAGTAATAATCTTATCCTTTAAAAAAAATACTAGACCAAACCTCAGCAGGATTAACAAAACAACACAGACATTTTCGGATTATCACCTTTAAGACCACATACATTTTTAATGGATGTCATCTAGATTAACAAATAAAACCGGCGACCGAACACCAAGGGTTGGTGAAACAAAAACAGACCACCGCCAACAGAACACCACGTGTTGGGGAACGAAACAAAAACAGACAACCGCCAGCAGAACACCACGTTTTGGGGAACGAAACAACAACACAACCGCCAACAGAACACCACGTGTTGGGGAACGAAACAACAAACTAAACCACGGGACAACAGGTAACAATTATTTGGCCCGGGGCCACTAGTGTTCTCGAGGGGGGGGGCGAAAAGTCAGCACAGCGTATTGCTGGACTTGTAAGTGGGTGAAGTTGGAGCTCCATTTTTACCATTTTTGCGAAGCCTGCCATTTCAAAAAATTTTGATTTATAAATTAATTTTGAATTCGATGCAGCTGTATTCAACTTTACTTAATTTCACGCCGATTACGAGTTTTCGTTTGGAGATTTGCAACACCTGTTTAATTAAGTTTATGCTAGGTGTCGATCTCAAAAGTTACCTTAATTATAACGCATATAACTGCATATTTCATGATGTCGAAAGAATCCTTTCTTTTGTACAATCACATTTGAACAGACACAAATAATTATTTCGACATCGTAAATAAAGCAATAAATCTTCCTATCGCCTGTCGAGCATTTGGTTTTTGGATCGATTGTAAAAATTTTAGCAAAGCCCTGAGATGGTTGTAGTGTTCGAATACCTTTTTCCTTATTCGAAAAAAAAATATATTTTAGATCTGTCTGTACAAATTTTTACAATAAACAAATAAGCTTACACAAGGCAGTGAAATTTCAATTTTAAACAAGCTTTCGATAGATTGCCATGAAAAAAAACAAACAAAGAAAAAAAAACACTTTTTTGAAATTTAATGTACAAATTTGAATTTGGTTCGAAAAATAGAAGGTTTTTGCAGGCAACAATAAGATCAAATACAATCAATGTATAATATGTATTTTAAAGCTTTATAAAAGAAAAAAAAAAACTTAATTTTCTTTGATTTAAAACCAATTTCTCAATATTCCAAGTTCGAAGTTGTAACATAAATTATGAGAATTTTTTTTTGTTCCATTACTAACAAAAGAAAAAAAAACTAAAACAGTTTTGTTTGGATCTTTAAATAGGAGTGATATTAAATCAATTAAAAATATATAAACTTAGTATTTCCTAAATGCTGCTTGTTTTTCCAGAAAATATAGTTAGAGCCGAGATATTCTACATTATTTTATGAAAGTCGTGGGTGCTTAATTTTTTTTTGATATCACCTATTGAAATTTGTCGTATTTATGTCACGTTATGACCATTATAATTCATGCAAAATAAAAATAAAAAAGAAAAACAAGCGACAATAACACTCCTAGTAAAGGTCGAAACGACACATTTGTTTGTCACAATTAACCAAATATTAAATATGTTTCTAATCTGGCTTGCACCTACTAATGGAAATGCCTGGTCAACAATTTCGAAAGTAAGCATTCAGATAAAAAAAAAAAAAATAAATCTCTAATAACATTCGGTTTGAAAAAAAAAGAGAAAGGAGAGGAAACTCATATAAAATTCTAGCAACACGTTCACGTTCGGAATTGTTGAATAGGTTGTTTTGTGGACTAAAGTAATAAATTAAAATTTACAGCCGTTAAATAGAAGCTATTTTATAAAAAAAAAAATCACTAGAAAAAAATAAGAATAAACTAGATGTATGCAAAATGTGCAAATTAAGAAGAAAAAAAAAACAATTTTTTTTTGTAATGCTATAACTCACAAAGTTACTATAAAAGACGAAAAATATAAAAAAAAAAAAAAAAAAAACCAAAAAAATAAAAGAAAAACACAACAAAAAAAAGAAAAACCCAATAAATTCATTAAATAGAAAAATAAACAAAAACCCAACAATTTAGAATAAGTTGAAACAAAACTATTTTATAGTTAGCGTAAGAATAAGCATTAAAACAAAAAAAAAAAAAAAAACAAAAGATCAAACAAAAATTAAATAAATTTCTAATGTCATCAACAAAAAAAGGGGGGGAAAGCTTACCTCCTTGTAAATAAGAAAAAAAGGAATATTTGTATAGAAGGTTTATTAACCAAATTTTCATCTCAAATTCGTCTTATAAACATGTTATAAACATGCAATATATTTTATGTACAAGGCCTTATATTTTTTTAGGATAACAAGAATTATAGACTTAAATGTAAAAAGTTATTTGAAAGTTTTTTTTTGAGAGAAATCCAATATGGTTAATTCGTATGTTTGCTTTAATTTTTAGACCGTAAAAGTTAAGTTAGTTTGAACTTGGAATAATTTTCAATTAATACTATTATTGGTTTCCTTTGTACATTTTATCTAATACAAATTTAGAAATTTACTTGTTAATTAACTTTATTTAATAAAATTTTTTTATTGCATAAATGGTAGATAAAAAAAAAAAAAAATCCACCAAAGGAAAAAGAAACATGTTTTAATTAATAGGACAATGGGTGAAAAGTAGCTAGAGTGAACTAAAGGTGTGGTAAGTAACGTTAGGGACATTACTTAAATTTTTTTTCAGGCAAAAGGTAATGTCACGGTTGACATTAACCTGTCATATGGGGTGGGCAGCCTGACCGGGACCATGTCATCTTGTCCCGAGGATTCGAGTCCTGCCATACGATCGCGGTGTGAAAGTTTCGGTCATCAAAATGTCTGTCCGTTCAATTTTAGGTCTTTACCGTTTGTTTTTTTTAGGTAGCTAGTTCATCGTTGCTCGTTTTTTTTATTGCTTAATTTTTTTTGATATTAATATTTCATCTCGGCACGAAATAAGGTAATGCCATACGATCGCGGTGTGAAAGTTTCGGTCATCAAAATGTCTGTCCGTTCAATTTTAGGTCTTTACCGTTTGTTTTTTTTAGGTAGCTAGTTCATCGTTGCTCGTTTTTTTTATTGCTTAATTTTTTTTGATATTAATATTTCATCTCGGCACGAAATAAGGTAATGATTGTGTAAACATAGATGGACACGAACCCCCCATTCCCGGCGAGCTACAGCCTAATACACCAGCGTGCCAATGTCCATCGCGAAGCAAAGGGTTTTGGAAAAAATTTTAAAAATTTGTTTTCCCCCCAAATCAAACATATATATATTACATTACACTCCTTACAATTTGTATTATGCCATGGGCAGCATGTTTGAGGCACGTTTAGTCCTTCATCGACGTCATCTACACCATAGTCCTCATTTTCCTCTATCATTGTTAAATAATGATTTATGCACTGCCTGTGCTCAAACATGAGCACATTTTCGTAGTCTTTTAGGAACGTTTCTAGATATTTTTTAAAGTAAGACATTTTTGGTCTTGTTTGTTTGGATTCCTTTTGTTTAATGTTCCTCATTTAAAATTTTTTAGATACAGGTGTGATATATCAAAATAACTTAATCATCACTATAGATATATATATATATTAGGGCGGGTCGATTTGTAGGGAGTGAAAAAATTCACCAATTTCCCTATGATTTCCGTATTCTATGGGTTATTCCATGAAAATTTGCCGAAGGAACCATACCTCTATCGTTCAAATCGAGTCCCCTACTTTTTGTTGGTAGATTTTTTCCCAAATTGACGTTCGTATGAAATATTACCTACACGTTCAAAAACTATCGATCAGGCTTAATCGCCAGTAGGCGCGTTGGAAAGGTGAGCTTTTGATCAGCATTGGTCCAACGGTTCAAAAGTTACGGGCATTTTTGTCCAAATTTTGGAGCATTTTTCCATTTTTTTTATGATTTTGTCCAATAATATTACTTTCATGGCCATTTTTTTGGCTCAATCCATTATTTAATTCAATTTACAATTCAAAACGAAGAGTTTAAGCCCAAATTTATCGAATTCGGTTGATTAATTCATGCGATATTGCCAAAACAAAATAACACATAAAACCAACTTTTTGATTTTTTTTCCCTTTTTATTTTTTTTTCTACAAAAATTCAAATTAAGAGATAATAAAGTATCTATCAACCTATTATCAAAAAAAATATTCAATTTGAGTGTAGTAAAAGACAAAATGTGAAAAAAAACATTATTTTTTCTGAAAGTCTTGTTTGCTTTCAAGTCTTGGTGTTTTCGTACGGCTCTCTAATGTCGTCGCCATAGTGCCTTCTACATTCTTTCCTGTAACTCGTTTAGCAGTGGCAGCCAGCAATTGGACATGTCTTTCCGTTCCTTGAATGTGTAAAGGAATTTGTGGATCATCGAACGGTGGCACTTCGTAATTTAAATATCCCTCCAAATGTTCATACGAATAACTTTGCGTAAACGGTGGTTCGAATAAAATGGTATCGTCATTTAAATCAATCATATTTGTATATTCCGTACAATTATAGTTTATAAGAGATTTTTTATAAAATCTAAGTTCCGTTGGGTCGACAATATCTCTTCGGTAATGTAAAATCTTCTTTATAGCAATGTTTCGTTTTTCCATTCTATCATCAAACAACATAGATAGCAAGATATTTTCTGGGTGTGCAAAATATGGATTATTTTGAATTACTGTATTTACAACTCCAAGTAAATTCGGTGGTAAAAATCGTGTCCAAGTAATAAATTTAAAAAGTAATGTACTACCGTATGCGGCAGAGCTATAATACTTAACATTGAAATACATTGGCGTGTATACTTTTATTATATAGTTAGCCAGAATTTTTAAATTTTCAGTTGGATTATTAGTTGTCATATAAAACCGTAATAATCTATTGGCTTTGGTCAGCCAACGAGAATGTGCAATTGGCCCTGGTTTTATGTGAGACATTCCGCAGGAACCACACCATTAGAAATTGCATTGGCCATTAACATCAAGTACCTCGAATCAGTAGATAATTCTTCTGGATTTAAATCACCAGGAGGCATATTTTCCAAAGCGATTTCCTTAAAATTGGTTACCACCTGAAAAGAAAACATAAAAGCTAAAAAATAGAATGAAAAATGGTAAAGAATCAGCTATAAAAATTACATACCGGAAGATTTTCACAATCAGCAATTTTTGAGCTCAAGTTTCCGGTAGTTGATCGTGGTCCAGTGGTGGTTGATTTGTCTAAAGTGTCAAACAAATGTCTAAACGGAAGCTCGTTAAAGTGCAGAGGACACACAAACCAGTGCAGTGGTCTCTTTAACTGTTTTTCGAATAGTCGCAAAATTCCACAGTGTACGCCAGTATTTGTTGGTTCACCATCAGCGCATATGGCAATTAATGAATCGAGAGACAATTGTTTTTCTTGGAAGAATTCGATCAATTTGTTGACTTTGCTTGCCGCAGTTTCACTTTCTAGTTTTGTGTAGCCTATCAATTGAGATTTTGGTTCCCTCAAAACAACTAGATGAGGTTCTTTAACCATCCTTGGATGTAACTTCTCATCAATTTTTTCTACAGTTAGAGCATCATTTTTCCTGCCGTCGAATGAAAATGATATCAAATTCGAGCCATCATACCGCTTGCGAAGTGCGTCTTGTCTCCATTTTTCTCTTTCTCTACGAAGTTTACTTTTATCCATGATGACAAGATTGTCATGAGCATCTTTTACGCCCAGGTCTTCCATCAGAGCTGTTGCCAATGCTGATCCCATTCTATCATGCACACCAAATCTGTCACACATCATTGCATAGTTTTTAGTATTGTATCTGGGAGTGTATGTTTGTGGTGGCAGAACTAATTCTGAACCTCCTCTCACATCAACTTCCATTTCGTCATAATGTGGTTCGTATGTAGGATCGTTGCTCACTGGGATTGTTGGTATAGTCATTGGTATCGTCTCTTCACTTCCACTATCGTGTTCCGGTATCGTTTGTATTCTGTCATTATATTGATCGCGCATGAAATCTTTTAAGTTTTCTGGGATAGATCCACATGAGCAGTCGTTTTCTTTCAAGTTGCATTCACATTTTCCAATGTTGAATAATTGGTTTGTTGATTCTACGAATTTTTTGAATTCTGTTGCGCGTTTTGCTCGTTGTTTATCTGCATTACTATATGCGTCAAGAAAATTATTCAATTTTCTAATGATGCTACCTTTGAGTATAACTTCAATATTAAGTTGATTCCAAATTTCTAACAATCTGGCTGCTACTTAGGGAGTAAATCTTTTATACGAAAACATTTTGCTTTGGGCTTTTGAACGTTCGGCCAAGAAAAAATAGTACTTCAATATATCTCGTTTAGTTGACAGATTAATATCAGGTAATTCACAGGCAACGCCAAAAGAAAAAACATCATGAGAGACCAAATGTTGCAAACTACTGCGTTGGGTATCTGTTGGATTTTGCGATGAACCAGGCTCTGAATCCATTTTTTAAACCGTCACTAAAAGAATTAAATATGTTTTTCATAGAATAATAATATAACTATTAACTATAATAGTTAGCAATGTTTTTACACTTACCTTTAAATCTTTTCTAAATTTCAAAATAGTTTGATTATTTGTTAGTTATTTCAAGTAACACTTCACTGAAATGACGCTCAAATAAAACTAGCATACACTGGAATATTATAAACAAACAAAAATAACAAACAAAAATAAAGAAGTCTATAAAGAAACTAAAAACAAAAAGAAATAAACAAACATAACACAGGGTGTGCACCCTGTGAAAAAATATGCCAATAATGTAAAGCGGAAATCAGTCCAGTCGTAACGTAAGGTTCGTAAGCTTCGTAAGTCAAAAAAATTGAGCCAAAAAAATGGCCATGAAAGTAATATTATTGGACAAAATCATGAAAAAAATGGAAAAAAAGCTTCAAAATTTGGACAAAAATGCCCGTAACTTTTGAACCGTTGGACCAATGTTGGAGATTTTCGATAGTTTATGGTTATGGATGTGAACGTGAAGGTAATATTTCATACGAACGTCAATTTGGGAAAAAATCTACCAACAATAAGTAGGGGACTCGATTTTAACGATAGAGGTATGGTTCCTTTGGCAAATTTTCTTGGAATAACCCATAGAATACGGAAATCATAGGGAAATTGTCGAAAAATAAATCGACCCGCCCTAATATATATATATATATTTAATGTTAATTTAATGTATATTATATATATCAAAATAAAAAAATAAGTGCATAAGTAAATAAATATATGTTTTACGAGGTATTTTCGAAAGATTTTTTAATTTTTTATTTAATTAAAAATGGAACATCAGAAACTAAGTTGCGAATTTTGTAAAGATATAACTTTTGCCAACAAACTCAATAAAAAAAGGCATTTTATGCGTGTGCATAATTTCAGCCATTTAAAATCAAAATTCTATAAATCTCAAAGAGCTGTTAATGATGACAAGCGAGAGGAGAAGGAGCAATATCCTGCAAATGTTAGTGAGGAGATGCCTGACTATGTTAAGAAATTTATGGAGGAAGAGGATTCCTTTCTATTACAAATCAAATTTTAAAATGTAAATTATTTTTAAATAAAAATTAATAAAAAATTTAAAAAAATATCTTGTTTTTGTTTTATTATAATTATCTTTATTGTAAGGATTTCTTTTTCAGAGTTAAGATATAATTAAAATCGAATATTGCAGGTCCATTTGGTAATTGACGCCCCTTGTAAATAATTGTCCAAACTTTATCATTCATTTGAGTTAAGTATGGATCCTCCTTGTTTAAATATTTCATCATTCTATGGGGAAGATAAAACCATTTATTATCATCTAAATTGGCAATGACTTTTAGACCATATTGTGTTTCTTTCCATTCAAAATTCACAATTTTCAAAGATTGGTTTAAAGGTATATCATCTATTCTAATATACTCGGGGTTAATACCTTGGACAATATTTACAATTTTTTTATACATCTAAAACAAACAAGAAAAAACTAATAAAAATAAATAATTAAATATAACATTATTATATTGGAATTACTTACCATTTTTATTAAGTTTCCTTTAAAGTGGCAATTAGGGTAATGATGTGGAATATACTCCCTTAGCCTTTTTATATTAATGGCATACTTGCTAAGGTTAGAGTACAAATTGAGTTTATTTATATACTTACATATGTTGAATATTTAAACTATATTACATATTACTCTCTCTTATTTTAAAATACTCAAATGATACATTAAAACATATTACAGAATTTTTTAAATTTCTCTTCATTGAAGAAAATATTAATATGATCAACTTAATGTTACTCTTTTTTATATTTAAAACTACTCAAAAAATTCTTTATTTTATTTATATTTAAAACTCCTCCTTATGGAAAAATACATTGGGAAAAAAAAACTAATGTGTAGGCAGAATTTTTGCTGCTTTAAATAAAAAGCAAAAAAATGCTCCCTCTGTGGTATATGGGAAAAAAACTAATGGGTAGGCAGAATTTTTGCTGCTTTAAATAAAAAGCAAAATGCTCCCTCTGTGGTATATGGAATGGGTAGGCAGAATTTTTGCTGCTTTAAATAAAAAGCAAAATGCTCCCTCTGTGGTATATGGAATGGGTAGGCAGAATTTTTGCTGCTTTAAATAAAAAGCAAAATGCTCCCTATGTGGTATATGGAATGGGGAGGCAGAATTTTGCTGCTTTAAATAAAAAGCAAAATGCTCCCTCTGAGGTATATGGAATAGGGAGGCAGAATTTTGCTGCTTTAAATAAAAAGCAAAATGCTCCCTCTGTGGGATATAGAATGGGGAGGTAGAATTTTTGCTGCCTCCCCATTTCCCTACTACTTCTTCTACATCTTAAGAATAATAGCATTTTTTATAAAGTGCTGGAATATAAATTGTTTAGCTATATTTTTTGTTAATCTTATTAAATACTAATAGTATTTTTTTTTAGGATAATTACTTCTTTGTACAACATTTTCGTTCACTGAATACGGGGGAAGCAATCAATACTACTCTTAATTGAAAAACTCTTTCATTCTTCTTATATAAATTTCTTTACTTCTTGCTCCGTATATAGCGTTATAAGAAGGGGTAACGGAAGTTTTTTTTTTTTTTTTTTTTTTTTGAAATAATTCCTTATATGGAGACAAATATACATGAACATATGTATATGAGTCAAATTTTTGTTTACAAAATTTGTTTATTGTAAAGAAAAATTCAATTGAGAAAATTTATTATAAGGAGATCAAAATAGACGTTATTTATAATGGAAAAATTGGCTTTTTAAAATCAATTTATAGTTAAATTGAATGAAGTACATAAATTTTTTAGTTTAATCCACTTCTTATTAGAAATAAAAAACTATAAATAATAAGTCATAATAATATCTCTAATAATATAACATCTCTACGATCTCAAATGCAGTACTTCCTGCGCTGAAACAGAAAATTAAACTTGTTTCACCATGTCAACGCAAACCTAATTATGCTACATATTAATTGTGTGATTTTAATTTTTATATGTGAATTTTACTATCTGGGGTGTTCTGGAAATCGAAAACGCAAAATGCAAAACTTCTTCTATAAGGCCTCTTTACTACTTGATTTTCCCGCTGGAAATGGTTGCGCAAATCGCATTTATTTTCCATGTGAAGAATTTTAACGTGAATTTTTTCAAATTTTTCATATCTGAAAAATCACATATGAACTTTTTGTTTTTGCTCACTCCTCATGAGTGAGGAAATTCAAAATATTTTTTTTCCTCACCCTTATGAGGATGAATTTGCAGAAAAATTTTTAAATTTTCAGGCTCGCTCGTGTATGAGCGAGCGTTTCGGTACTCTGCTAAAGGCTAGATTACACTATTATACTTTGTATTAATACATGTCAAAAATTCAAGTAATATGACAAGTGTGATAGTGTGAATGCAATGTGTCACAAGTATTACGAAAAAAGTTTGACATCCCATACGACTTCATTGTTTTTTTTTTGTGTTGTGTGAAAATTGGCAAAACACTAGGTTTATATGCCAGGACTGGGAACAGCTGTTGCTTTGTTTTTAACTATAGAATGTGATGCATACTATATGTGATGATGTGATTAAGTGTATCAAAATGACAAATGAGGGTTGATGGCTCGTTGAAAATGAATAAAGCGATGCAAAGACGACAAACGCCTGAGAAAAGGAAAAAGGTGAAAGGAGCAAACTAGCAGAAAGAGCGATGCAACTCAAAAACAACCACATTACGGCCTTGATGTTTACTAAATTATAGGGTGATTTTGGCAGCATGTATAAAGTTGACGAGTTCCTTAAGTACATCAGATTTAAAATCCTTGAGAAGGGTATGAAGATAAGAGTATCTGTAAAAAAAATTAAAATTGAGCTTGATGTGATTATATTTTGAGCAATTAAAAATAGAATGGTTGTCCGTTTCCTGAACATTGCAGGTATCACAAATATCTGATTGTTCTGCCTTAATAAGTTTAAGGTATTTTTTTCCGTAAGTGTGGTTTGTAAGTAGCCTGTTAATAATCTTAATGTCTTTACATTTCATGTCGGAATTGTTGAACCAATGTTTTTTGGGTGGTGTGGGAAAAAATTGATAGAACCAAATACCTTTAGATTGAGAAGTTTCCGAGTATTCCTTTGACCAGTCTAACCATAGCATATTGTAAATTTGTGTACAAGCATCTGTAATTGTCAGTTGATGATTTACAAGCTGACCCTCCATTACTGCCTTCTTGGCCAGGCTATCTGCTTTTTCATTGAATTGAAGACCTATGTGTGCAGGACACCAAATGAAGATAATAAAGTCAATTTGCGAATTCTGAATTATTGTGAAAATTTTAGAGATGAGAAAGTTGCTGTTATGTTTTTTTTTCAGTAACAAACATGCATTTTTGCTGTCTGTGAAAACCACCGCTCTCGATATACCTTCCTTGATTATGACCTTAACTGCCTTATAAATTGCATAAAGTTCTCCACTTAGAGATGACATTCTGGAGGCTATCCTATAAAGACATGAGCTGTTGTCCGAAATGTTACATACCGAAAAACCCGTACTAGAGTCCGTTATTGATGCATCAGTGGCAAAGATAGCATATTCCGGATTAAAGGACAGGTTGATATTGTCCGCTTATTCCTTGAAATTAGTTAATTTTTGTTGAAGATTATCTACTGCTTGATCAAAAGATTTATTTGATGAAATCAGAATAAAGTCGTCAGCATACTGGAAAAGATGTGTATTTTCGTCTTGTAACTTATGTAAATGAGTGGTATAAATGTTAAAGAGTGTAGGACTGAGACAGCTTCCCTGCGGTAGGCCATTTGATACTTCGATTTCACAGTTGCCCATAACCAGAACTCTACTTCTTAAAAAGCTTAGAATCCAGTTCTTGATGTGACTAGGACAATTGATGTCCGATAAAATTTCCTGCATAGTGATGAGATTGACACAGTCATATGCCTTAGAGATGTCAAGAGCACATAAAATGACTTTTTCCCTTCTCTCCTTGAGAATTCCTATGGTGTGTATGATTTCGTTTATGCAAGCACTTGTAGAGTGATATTTCCTATACGCAAAAGAACGATCCGGTAAAATGTTGTTTTTGTCGAGGAATTCATTGAGTCTGGCCTTGACCATTAAATTGATTATTTTAACAAAAACCGGGATAAGTGCTATTGGTCTGAAGTTGGTATATATTTCAAGGTTCTTATTCCTCTTGGGTATAGGTACAATTTTAATTTTCCTCCAAGAATCGTTGATACTCAAAGTTCTCCATTTTTCATTTATTGCAACCAAAAATTTCTTCAAAGACACCGGACCTAGGGATCTTACCATTTCATACGTTATTTTATCGTGTCCAGCAGCAGACGGTTTTGATTTCGAACTTAGAACTGTTGCAAGTTCATGAGGAGAGAAAGGGGAAAAATCCGCGGAAATTGTCGCCGAATCCACAGTCAAATTATTACCATCAGAAACCTGATCTTTAAGATATGTCAAAAACGAGAAGTTGTTACTAGGATTCCATTTGTTATGAAGTCTGTCAGAGCCATAATTTTTACAGTTGTTCAGAAATCTAAAAAGCGATTTAGAGTCTGGATTAACATTCAACTCATTAATTTTCATATTAAAAGCATTGGCTTTGGATTCTTTGAGACAAACTTTAAAGTTTTTGATGGCAGACAAAAGGGTATTGGCATTTTCCATCGATTTAGAGCAGATAAAGCGTTTTAGTGCAGCAGTTTTTAATCGATGCAGCCTGGTTAGCGTGGAGTTCCACCAAACTTTTGGTGTGCGTTTTGAACTAAGTATAGAAGTTGACCTGTCTATAGCATCATGAAACTTATTCTCAATATCATCAAAGGATGTCGAAATTGATAAATTTGATATGTTGTCAATTAGCCTTTTTTTAGAAACAAATCTAGTGTTTTTAATAATGATGGAATCTGTTTTGCACATTACGGGATAGTGATGGCTTCCTCCGATATTATTCTGAAGAACATACCACTCAAATAACGATCTCGAATTGGTGAAAGTGAGATCAAGAAAAGAGCCTACACACAAGGGATCAGTAACAGATTTTCTAAAAGTTATATCACCAGAGTTTAAACACCTGAAATCCGTTAAGTCAAAGAGGTTCGTCAAAAGTTTGCCACGACTAGATGTTAGGGTATCACCAAATGCTGGGCATTAAAGTCACCACATATCAAGACATTTTGTTTAGATTCGACAAAATTTAAAAGTTTTAGTAGTTCATACCGAAGTATGTCATTTTTAACCGAATGCGGAAAGTAGACAGAAGCAATTGTAATATTAGGTGAGAGGTTGGTGGTTTCACATACTAGTATATCCAGCTCTGATGTAAAATTTAAATTTGAAAATTTAATATGTTTTTTAAAAAAGATCGCAACTCCACCGTAATTGTCAGGTCTAGTTTTTGAAACTGAGTTATAGTTAATAATATTAGTATATTGTTGTGTTTCATCAAAGGAAAAAATTTCACTTACCGCGCAAATATCGACATCATGGTTGTTGATAAAAAATTCAAAGGATGATTTGTTGGCTCGAAGGCTTTGAATATTGTAATGTGAAATTAACATGTTCAATTGAAAGTTGGTGCAGAGGGTTACTTAAGGGTTGTCAGTCAGAGATTCGGAATTTAGTTTTTTGTTAATGGCATCGCCAACAGCTAGAAGTGAATTTTTTAAATTAGAGATAATGTTCATTTTTTCAGGTGATTCATCATTAAAGATTACCGCAATTTGTTCTGTGAGTAGTTTGATGGTTCTTTCAAATTCTGAGATGGTAAAATATCTGGGGCTTTTATATACCGCCTGAGACGGCTCAACAGTTACAGGTTGTAGTTGAGGGTATGTGTTGTTGGGTCGTGATGACACAATTTTACTATATTTAACCTTCGTGACCCTGCGATTGATCTCATGGTTATGATCAAACATCGCTGGTTTACGCTTGTTTTCCAAGTGGGGGAAATTAATATCATACTCTTTATCAGCCAGTAAGGCATAATAATTCTCGTTTAACGAGTATTTTACCATTACTTCTTTCCTTGAGAGATTTGAAAGGGCCATTACCTCCTGAATATCTTTTTCATTTTTCCACTTAGGGCATTTGTCACGATCTGAGGATTCATGAGAGTTGGAATTACAACTTAAGCGTATTTTTACACCACAGTTTTCAACACAGGTAGAATTCGTTAGGCAAAAGTCACATTTATAATTGCCACAGTTATTTGGACAGGACATACTGGTACCACAGCTGAGACACCTCTTCCTGCCCCTGCAGCGAATTGCTATATGTCCAAGACGACCACAATTTTTACATTGTCTTAGAGGTGGAACATAAATGTCCACCCTAACAAGGGTTCCGAACATTTTAAGAGTTTTAGGCAGGGAGGTGGTGTTGAAACCAACCTTAATAGTGAGGGATGGAGCCAATGCTCCACACTCATCTTTTCTTTGAAATCTATGAATCGACACAACTTCCAACGAGTTTTGGTCTTCAATTTCAGCCATGATTTCACTATCAGTGAATGAAAGAGGCACATTTCTTATAATGCCAAACTTTTGGGTGAATCTATCAGGGATAAAGGCCTCCAGACCTTCAGATTCTAATTTGCTGTTTAAAGCAAAATCATTAGCAGCCTCTGCGCTCAAAAAAGATGCCCTGTATAGACGGTCTCCAATATTTTTAAGCATAATATCTGCAATATTAATTTTTTTAAGTTTCTCAAAAAGAAACAGCTCACTATTCATTCTACGCGTGGATAGTTGGTCCTTAGACCTAATTAGGACAAAAAAAGGTCCGGGATGATTCCCCTGGTACCAATTTATAACTTCGCGATTCAGATCGCCTAAACCTGTACGAGGTTTAGAACCACTTGGGCCAGGATGTGGGTCAACAAGTGGTTGTTGAGGTGACTTACCAGATTTACTTTGCGGGGCTGGTTGATCCGCCAATCCCTTTACCTGCTGCTTGATGAGATTATCCATAAAAGGGTCTGATGACACCGACGAAGAAATTGAAGGGCCCGATTCACCCAACATTTCTAATGAGTTGATTGAGGTTGATTCGTCCTCTTTCTGCTTCTTATGCTCACAATCGCCCGGTTTTTTCTTCCTTTTTTTCCCCATATGGGCTTACACTTTTAATCTTATTTTAAACACACAACACCAAAAACCAAAATGGCGTCCAGGCGTCACACAAATTTTTAAACTTTTCTTAATTTTTTTTAAACGAAAAACTATAAGTTAATTTCTGAAGACTTAAACAGGTTTCCACTTAAATGACGCAAAAGATATGACTTTCCAAAAGTTCATATACAAAGGGCATTTTAAAGCCAAAAAGACCACCACTTTTTTTTTTTTTTTAAACAAAATGGCGTCTTGGCGTCACTAAAAACTTATTTTTGAATTCTTAAAAATTTTTTTTTTAAATATTTAAAGAGCTTCTTCGCTAAAACACATTCACACCACGAGGTATAAAATACGAGTGGACTTCATTGTTTTTTGAAATTTTTCTAAACGCTAATACTTTTCATTGGATCAGGGTTGCATTTTAACAAAAGCATGTTCGTGTGTGATAGTGTGACTACAAACCGTAATGTTACATTAGATTTTTTGACAGTCACAACAAAACTCATTAGATTTCCATCTCACAAAGTATTATGGAATACGTCAGGCTTGTGAGATAGTGAAATCTAGCCTTAATTTGGTACAATTTACAAACTTCATACACGGCGTTTACATTTGCCAGTACTGGCTTAACAGTAGCAATACATGCAAACTTGTTCACTAATACAATTTTCTTGTCTACTGTCTTGCATATTTCGCAGACAGTAAAATTGGACAGTGATTCGACATTTGCTGTCAGTAATTTGAAGTTTTGTTCGTAGAAGAAAGAAAAAATTAATAAATATTTTATGATGTGATTTTTTATGTTTTAGTTAAGTGTTCTCTATGTTCACACAATATAGTTATTATATGCAATTTTTTAATATGTTTAGTTTATATAAAACATGTTTAACTCTGCAACATTCACGTTTGACATTTTTTTTAAGTGAACTGTCTTAATTACTGTCTGGACCCCTACGTCACGAAGACAGTTAGAAGTGTTTTTGTCAACTAATATGTATTTTCTTAATGTCTTGCCAGTCCTGTCAAATGTAAACGCTATGTTAAGTTATGTTTTTTTTATGGAAGTTTCATAGTTCATCGTTTAAATTGATTTACGATGGCAACTCATCTTTGCTATGATTTCTTTGTGTTTTAGTTTTTTTATTCACCGAATTGTTTTCAAACTTTAGATCCCCTTAATATTAATAACATAATTGAGTTTTGTAAGAAAAACTAGTGTCTTGAAAAACTTGGCTCTAAAACAATAACATTCCCATAGATACCATGGTTCGTATACCGACTGATAATTGTGCTGTAAAGACGTGCTCTGCAAATGGTGTACAGCCAAAATGTAAGACTTTAGTGCCACATTTATTTGAAAGTGGTTGTTTATGCCACATTTTAAATTTCCAAATTTTAAAATTCGAAATAACGTTTCATCTGTATCAGGTTTTTCCAATCCACTTAACAAAATGTTATTTCTCTTTCTTAAATATGTATAAAAATCGTAAATACTATAAATTTGGAAATGCAAGCAGAAGACGCATGCATGCACATATTCCTGAAACGTCTTACATTTTTTACATCGACGAATGGCCCGTAATTAAAAAAAACCCTTGACAAATATGAAGTAATAAATATAAACCTTCACGAAAATCATATCACTTTTCAAGAAATATACTGTGGAACAAAAGAAGAAATTTAAATTTCTACAAATGATGTTGAACGTGATGGGGTGAAGAATTTCAAGGAAAGTGCCAAAAAAAATTATTTAAAATGTTGCAGTGGCCATCATGGGGAAGCATTTGAATATAATGTCTCAGTGTATGGGGGCTGCATTAAAGGCACTTAGCACCTGGAGCGTATCATGCGGCTTGGGTGTTAATCCGTCTAAGACGGAACTGGTACTCTTCACGAGGAAGTATAGGACCGAGGTCATGAGACTTCCGAGGCTAAATGGGACTGAACTTAAGTTCTCTTATAGCGCCAAATATCTGGGCGTAATCTTGGACGGTAAACTGTCGTGGGGGCTGAACATCCGGACGAGGATGGAAAAGGCAATTGTTGCTATATATGCGTGCAGAGGTGCAATCTGGGGCATGGGCCCGAGGTGTGTCAATTGGATCTTTGAAGCTGTAGTAAAGCCGACTGTGTACTACGGAGCTGTCGTATGGTTGACTGCGCTGGACAAGGGCAGGTACCGTGCGATGCTTGAGAAGGTTCACAGACTGGTCGCATTGATGATCACAGGATCATTGCGCTCCACTCCCACCAGGGCGCTGTTTACAATACTAAACTGGCTGCCGGTAGACATCACGGCAAGACAGATGGATCTTTGCTCGGCGATACGGTTGAACGCGGCACACGGCTGGTCGAACCGTGACTATGGACACTCCAAAATAATGGGATGCTCGATTGTCCCTGGGGGAGTGGAATTTTGCACCCCAGAGCCTTTCTTTGGTGCGAGGTACGCGACACATATATCGCACGAAAGTGCGCTGTCGGTCATGGGCACCTTCCATGAACCAGCCCTGGGGGTCTACACTGATGGTTCAAAGAAGGGGGAAAGAGTTGGCGGAGGCTTCTACATAGAGGAACTGGGCGTAAAAGTTTCCTTTCGTCTGCCGGATGGTTGTAGTATTCTGCAGGCGGAAATCTCGGCTATAAAGCGGGCAGCCAACTGGCTAAAGTATTATCGCGTATCGGGAGATATACATACGTATATTTACTGATAGCAAGGCTGCCATTGCCTCTCTTACGGATGTCTATACGACATCTGGGTTAACTGTGGAATGCCGGATGTCTTTGAATGAGATTGCTGAACATTCAGCGTTAACGCTTATATGGATACCAGGGCACTCAAACTGCCCAGGAAACCAAATAGCAGATGAGCTTGCCAAGGAAGGTGGTCGCATGAATGAAACATTCATTGATTATTTCATTGGCCTTTCAATGGCTCACTGTAAGTTACTCATTCTACGCGAGAATTATAGAATTGCGCAAGAGGGTTGGACCCGTGAGTCCACCTGCTCCACATCCAGGGCACTTTGGCCTGGATATGATGAACGGAGAACCAAATCTCTTCTTAGGTTCAATAGGAATCAAATCAGGACTGTGGTGTCAGCCATAACTGGACACTGGCCTGTTGGGACTCATGCTAGAAGAATGGGTCTGGTATTCAATGACTACTGTAGAAGTTGTCATGATGA
The DNA here is from genome assembly GCA_943735925.1 of Pollenia amentaria. NCBI lineage: Eukaryota > Metazoa > Arthropoda > Insecta > Diptera > Polleniidae > Pollenia > Pollenia amentaria. The sequence goes on from OX031009.1 coordinate 69,813,015, forward strand.
GGAGGAAGAGGAAACTGTGCTTCACTTTCTCTGTCAATGCTCTGGGCTACGGGGCATCAGGGAAAAATACCTGGGAGAACCGGTGTTTTCCTGTTTGGAGGATCTATCAAAAATATAACTAAGATTGCTTCTTCTCTTCATTAAGAAGACAAATTGGCTCAACCTTGCAGTGACGCCATCTGAGTAACTGCTCTTCGGGATGGGCATTAGCGCTGGGTATCACAAAGGGACCGCTAAAGGACCCAAGTGAGCTGTCTCTCGATGGCTGCCCATGGAACCTAACCTAACCTAACCATAAGTATTAAATTTTTGTTGTTCATTAGGAAGACGAATTGGCTCAACCTTGCAGTGACGCCATCTGAGTAACTGCTCTTCGGGATGGGCATTCGCGCTGGGTATCACAAAGGGACCGATGAAGGACCCAAGTGAGCTGTCTCTCGATGGCTGCCCATGGAACCTAACCTAACCTTGCAATGTGCTGAGATTAAAAGAAAAATTTTGATAACAAAGTTTTAAACAGGTTAAGTAAATTTTTTCCAGAAAATGTTGTTTCGGCAAGAACGAGGTCCACTTTTAATAAAAAAAATTTCCAAGCGAGTATAAAAATTTTGACTCAATTAATACACAGTTTAGATCCCTAGCAGATATATAAATATTAAAAGATTTAAAGAATGAAAGTATATACAACTTTTGGACTAAAGTTTCTGAAATGAATTAAACGAATTGATGTTTCCGGAACTTTCAGGAATTGTAGATGGGGCATTATCACTTCCACATTTCTCTGCGAATGTGGAAAGGATTTTACCCTTCCCAAATATTATTAAAAAGAAAGAACGAAATGGGCTTTTTCATACGAACCTATAACGTAGTGCAATTTTTTACAAATATGGGCATCTACTTTTAATGTATGAAACAATTTTTAAATACAAATGGTAAGTTTATTTTATTATTACAAAAATTAATTTTAATGTACAATTTTATGCTATGTTTATGTTTTGTTGTTTTTATTTAAAATAAAAAAAATTTATATACAAAAAAATTTTTTTGTACAATTGGGGTCGGAAAGTACAATCTTATGAGCTAGTTGGTACATATTTGATGTTCTAATTTTGCAACCCTGGAATACTACCATGATGAAATTACCCTACGGCCACATGTGCAATTTGTGATGTCTTAACACAAGCAATAACGCCGGCAGAATAACTTCGTCAAATTGCCAAAGTGTTTTAGATGGAGAACACGTAAATATCTTACAACATAAGTTTAAAAACAAGCTTAAGACAGGTTGTGTGTTATATTCATAGTGAAGAAAAAGTTTAGCGCTTAAACATAGTATACATCGCTAAAAATAACAATATTAAATATTAACGTGCTTGTTATATATTTTTTTTGCTACCGTTGCGCTTTAATTTTAATTACTTATCAGCCACGCGCGTATTTTTGACAAGTTGTATAAAAAAGTTAATAAAAAGCAACAAAAAAAAGCTGTCTGTCAAACTTAAACGTCAAGTTATGTTATAAAATAGCTTTCAAGACAGATTGCTTAACACCGCTGTTAACACAAACAAAACACTAACATGAGGAGGCTATACCTAACACTAACATGATGTTAGTGTTAATGTTAACCATTTGATGTCAGTTGTAGCCTGGGTGTAATGTAATTTTAACATGAATACTACGTTTACAAGAAGAAGATTGTGAAATCTTGGCAACCCTCAATAATTGTATGTCAACTAGACTTTTGCATTCATAAAATTTGGTTCGCGTTTTATCGTCTCGCCGATAAAAATGCTAATTTTAATAAATTTACTTGAATTTATTTGGTGAACACAAGTCAAATAAAAACGAAACTCTTCAATCTTTATTTTGGTGTGTTAATGAGCCCAAGAAAATTGCTTGCGTCTTATATTAAACCTTTCGTATACAAAATATATATTATATATACCTACATAGTGCATTTTTATGTATATTAACAATACAAATATAAAATTGCAAATTAGTTTTATTATCATATGCTTATTTTAAATATAACTGAACAAAAATTAACAAATACAAATAATTTTTACAAGGAGTTTTTCGTCTGTGAAAATGGCTGCGAATTGTTTGGGTGGTGCAGATATGTCTCTTCCTGCAGAGATAAGAGAGAAGTTGGCAGAACTAGATTTGGAATTGTCAGAAGGTAACACACATTTTTATGTAAAGAATTATTGAATTAACATTATTACCAAAAATGTTTTGAAACAAATTCTCCCCTTTTACTTGCTTTCTAAAATAAATATATGAAATATATCGGTTGAAAAAATCCAAAAGTTAGACTTGAGACAATTTTTAATCTAATATTTGGAATTTGTAAGAAATTGTTTCAGGACTTAAATATATTAAAAATACAAGTGCAAGCTTTATGTATATAGTGCAATCGGCTTAAATCTAGTATACCGACGCAGCTCCAAATAAAATAAAAATTACATTGGATGAAAAAAGTCTCGGAAACGTATAGTTTTCCAGTTATGGACCTCTGGGGGCTACTCTCTATTGCAATGCGAAAAAAATGGTTGCAAATATAGTAATTGGCACTCTTTAATAAATTTGCGCATTTGTCTTTCGCATTTTTTATTTTTTTTCTTTTCGCAAATCACCATTTAATTTATTTAAATTTTCCAATTTCAAATTTTTTTTACATATTGACATCTCAATACTAGCAATCTGCTCCATCTTTAATTTTTATTGCCAGTATTGCTTAATTTTCAAAAAATTTTGCGAAAGTGATGGAGAGTACCAAGTTGGCCTTTAGCTTTCGCATCAAAATTGTATTCGTATCGCAACAGAGAGTAGCCCCCCTGAAGTTTTCATATATATAAATTAGGGAAGTAACGAATACCGATATATTGGCGATACCTAGTTATTCCGCGAACAAAGGTAGTTTACCGACGCAGCTCCAAATAAAAAAGATCCTTAAATCTAGTTTACCGACGCAGCTCCAAGTATAAAAAAGTAAATAAGGTGATGGAAAATTGAAAAATAAGTAGAAGAAGAGATTTTCCACTACATTTCCAAACGTATGTATATGGCTAATATGGGTATCATTTCAAAGCTTTTCACTAGATCTTTCTGGACACACAGAATTTATTTGGTTATTTTTAGTTTATTAAAAAGTGGGACGAGTTTGCAAAAATCCAAAGTTCTTTAGTAAGCATAAAAACAAATTTATTAATTTTTTTTTAATTCTTTAATGTATATATATACTACACTAGCTTAACCCGGTACGCTTTGCTACCCCTATCGAAATAAAATTGGTAAGATTTTTTTAAAAAGTAAAGCATATTGGACTAAATTTGAATGATTTTACAGTAACCGTGCAACACATGATATACAGAAATTTTCAGAAAGTGTCTTCGTATGGGAGGTGCCATGCCTACTTTTCTCATTAAAACTACCATTTGAAATATGTTGTGGATTATTATCTAAGCTATTTGTACAAAATTAGAATACTTTCACTATTACAGTACTTCAAATACGTAGAAATCTTTATTGCTATTAAATTACGTACACAATTTGTTGTGTTTTCTATAAGAGTTATTTAGTTAATGAAAAAATATTTTCATATACCTATTTGAATTACATTTCATAAACAACATATTCAATTTATAAAACTAAATAAACAAAATATAATTAAAACAAGTACATTTGTTAATTCAACATGTCTCCTCAAATTGTATTTGTTTTAAAATCCAGTCCTGTAGCTTTTCCACAATTATAGTGTTTATTTTTTGGAACTGGCTTTGTGAGGTAATCTGCAGGCATTTCAGATGTTGGCATATATTTAATATCTACAACTTTTCTCTCCACAGCATCTCTAATAAAATGGTATTTGTAGTCAATATGTTTTGTTCTTAAGTGGTGTGATCCAAATTTAGCCATTTGTTGTGCACTTTGTGAATCACAGTAGATGTCTATAGATTTAGGAGTCTTGTAACCCAGCTCAGACATTATCCATCTCAAATATATAGCTTCTTTGGCGGCCTCAGTAAGCGCAACGTACTCAGCCTCAGCGCTTGATGTAGCCACAACTTTCTGTTTTTCAGGTTCCCAACTGATAGCAGCACCTGCAAGTATATAGCAAAAACCAGATTGTGATTTACGATCATTAATGTCTTGTGCCCAGTTTGCGTCCACAAACCCTGTGATCGGTAAACCTGTCTTTCTGTAGCATAATACCGTATTTCTAGTTGTGTTTAAATATTTAATTATTTTTAGTGCACAATTCCAATGCTGCTTTCTAGGATCCTTTGAAAACTGAGATAGCATATTTACACAGCATGCGATATCAGGTCTGCTGTATAATGCAATATGCAATAAAGATCCTATTAGTTCTTGGTATTTTACTTCCTCTATTTTTTCAGCTTCTCCAGGTATTTTTGGTTGTTTTTCTAAATTTATTTTCACTTCCATTGGTACGTTCGTGGTTTTACAATTTTCCAAACCATATTTCTTAACTAAATTTGTTATGTACCCCGGTTGTGATACACGAATTTTTTCATCTTCATACTCAATAAATAAGACAATACAATATCTCGGTTTATTTAAATCCTTAATTTCAAAGTTGTTCTGCAACGTTTTAAATAGGGCATCAAAGTTGCCATTATCATTGTATGCAACTACGATGTCATCAACATATAAGGCTAAAATCATAAGCTTAGAATTGTCATGTTTATAGTAAATGCACTGATCATGTCTTGATTGTTTTAAGCCAAATTTTATAAGAACATTGTGAATCTTCTTAAACCATTGTCGACCAGCCTGTTTTAATCCATAAATGGCTTTCTTTAATTTGCAAACTTTATTGCAATTAACGTCACTTATAAACCCATCAGGTTGGTCCATATAAATTTCTTCCTCGATATCCCCATTTAGAAAGGCAGTTGATACGTCTAGTTGCCTTGCTTTTCGCTTATCAATTGTGCCATCCGAATGATATTTTGTGGTAAAGATCCATTTGCAATCAATAGTTTTTCTTCCTGGTGGTAGATCTTGCAATTCCCAAGTTGCATTTTTTATGAGAGAATTATATTCACTTTGTATAGCATTAATCCATTCATTTTGGTTTTCAGATTTTTCAACATCATCTAATGTCTTTGGGTTTTGTTCAAAATATATTTTTGCATTTTCTTGACCTATAAGTTTCCATGATCTCAAACGGGATTTAATTGTATCTAATGTGTTAGGTTGTTCATCAAGTTGTATACTTTCTTCTATAAAATTTTGTTCTGAAGATTGGTCAACAGAATCTTCAAACATGTAATCTTCACTTAAATCAATATTACTACTTTCTTGTTGATTATTATCTGTAATAAAGTTTAATCGAAACTCGACAAAATCTTCATTTTCTTTAAAGTTCAGTGAATCACTGTCAATATTTGGTAATTTTTCTTCAACAATTTTTACATCTCTACTCTTTGTAATTTTCCTGTCACCAGTCTTCCACAACCTATATGCTTTGGATTCATCACAGTAACCTACCAAAATATATTCTTCACTTCGCTATTTATCATTTCCTTAGCATTATCAGTTCTTAATATTTTTATACGATTTCCAGTTTCAAGTTCAGCAGAAGTTTTAAATTCTTTAAACGCTTCTAAATATTCAGATTTGTTTCTTAAAAATTTAACTGTTACGCTTCGCGAAAAATCATCTATGAATGTTGCAAAATACAGCTTTTTACCCAAAGATTCCGTCATCATTGCACCACAAATGTCAGAATGATTTAATTCTAAAACTTCAGTTGAGGACTAGTTATACTTTTTGGGAAATTTATCGCGAACTTGCTTTCCCCTTATACATGTTTCACATTCGTGTTCTAGTAAATGAGTACTTGGTAAACCTGTCACCATCTTATTCGAACTCAATTGCTTTAAAGAGTAGCTATTTAAATGCCCAAATCTTTTATGCCATAACTCGACTTCATTTTGCTCTTTTGTAGTTGCACAATAAAAAGTTTGAATTTCATCTATGTTTACAGTATATAGCCCATTACTTTTGCTAGCTTCAACTAAAATCTCATTATTTTTAACAATTTTGGCTACATTATCCTGCATTTCTATAACGCATCCATTATCCGTTGCTTTACTCGTTGACATTAAATTATTTTTCAAATCAGGTACCCATAAAGTGTTAAATAGTTTTAGCTGTTTACGTTTTTCCTGAACTATAACGTACAATACCACTGTTCCTAATCCTTTTACACTTATTTCCTTTTCGTCCGCAAGTTTGACAGTACCACTATAATTTGTGTCAAGATTTTGAAAAATGTCCCTTTGATATGTCATATGTGACGTAGCCCCACTATCTAAGAACCAAACTGTCTTATGACTAGCTTTCTGAACTATTCCATGCGTGGCTACAAATCCATTCGAATTTACAATATGAGAACGATCTTTATTAATATTCGTCTTGCAATTTTTAGCCATGTGTCCTTGTTTACCACAGCGAAAACAAGTAATAGATTTGGACATACCTGGTTTGTTTGTATTATATTTTTTAACCTGATTTGCCTTAAATGCATCATCTTCGGGAACATCAGAATTATCCTGCAACTCCAAAAGTCTTGATCTTAAAGTCTTCATTGTTGGAAACTCATTTGCTGTATTGAATGCTGCTTTAACTTCCTTGTGGGCATTGGATAAACCGTCTAATAATATTATAACTTGTAATTCTTCTTCGATTTTACCATTCATTTCTTCCAAAAGTGTATAATTTTCATCAAACGCTTCAATAAATTTCAAAATGGATTGTCCAGCACTCATTTTATGATTTAATAATTTCCTATATAGTTCAGCTTTTTGCCTCTTGGATTTTCTTTCATACGTCTCACACAGAAAATCCCAAATTTGCTTCGATGTTTTTAAATTTCTAACTAGCATTAGAATTTTTGGCGATAATGCAATCAAAATGTCAGCTCTCGCATCTTGATCGTTTATTTGCCATTCTTTATCTGCTTTCTTCTAATCTCCTTTTCGCACAAACTGGTTCAACATGTCTTTCAGCTGCTTTTCGGTTTGCATCCTCCTTTAACCTTTCCCTTTTTTGCTCATCTGTTTCTTTTAGTTTTTGAGCTGCCTTTCTCTTTCTGTTCTCCTCTAACCTCCTACTTCTCCGCAAACTGCATTCAGTAAGTCATTGGGATGCGTTTCGGATTTTGTTTTCGCCCAACCTGTTTCTCTTCTGTTCATCATCTTAAAATTGCCTATTTGCTATTTTTCTGGATGCATCATTTTTTAATTTTTTATTTTTATCTTCTTCGGATTCTTTAAATTTTCGTAATGTTTCTCTCCTTGAACGCCTCAACTTTTTACCTAAACTCACTTTTTTTCTATAAGATAGAAGTTTTCTCTTTTTGTCGTTGTTCAACCGTGATGTTTTATCTCTAAAGTTTTCCTTATTTTTGAAATTAAATTTCTTTCTCTCCCTTTCTTTTTTAAGCTTTGTCCGATATGATCTTTTTCGTTTGGGCAATATAATTCTAGTCTTATGCACAACATTTGACATTTGTGGGAAAAGTTGGTTAGGTGATGAAATATTCTCATAGACATCAAAATGTCCATTTGAAATATTCCCTGAAAAACGAAGTTTTTTAACAGGGTGTTGTTCATTTCCAAAGCGTAAAAATATGGCCCCATTTCTCCAAACCTCAAATAAATATGGAAATATTTCTGCGGCAGCTTGAAGTTCGCATGAAGTACCATGCGAACGCCATGAAGTTTATCTATTCTAGATCCCTATGGGTCTAAGAACCTAGAATATATCTAGACAGATATCCATCTGTCCATTTGTTCGTCCGATTATTTTTTTTTATTTTGAAAATAATGTGAATAAAATTGGACTCCTGGTTAGCCTAATTTATTAAATAAATTTACAGATTTTCCTCTCTTAGGGGGTAAGAGAAGGAGAAATCTGTAAACGCAACGAATCTTTACACACTCAAGGGAGTAGGTTAAAGTAGTTGCAGGTGTCGTGAAATGAAAGATATGACACGGGTAAGTATTGGGTGATTGGGTAATAAATGCACTATTCTTACCTTGGAGGGATTGTTGTCCTTTGTGGGAGTGAAACGCTACTCACTTTTTTTTTGATTTACAACAATGGGGTTTTATTTGGAGGTTATTCACAGCTAAAATGAACTTACGTAGTGGAAGGTTAAATGCCAAGTGAACAAGTTTCTTTTTACACGGCTTACAATTCGCCCATTTTGTTTCTTACTCTCCAAAGCCAGGCTTGACAGTCTGGTCTTGGAGAGTACTAAAGAGCGCACATAACTTTCCACCACAGTGGTCATTTCAATCATTTCAATGCATAATTTTATTTAATTCACAATGACTTATGAGAAATGACTCAAATGACCGTTACAATAAAATTTCAAATTGTTTATACAAATAATTAGTTAATTCAGATACAAAATACCAGTTTTTAATAAAAATTCAAATATAAAGTACAAAAAAATACATTTTCGCATGAGTGTACAATTCAAATATAAAATACAAAAAAAAATACATTTTCGCATGAGTGTACAATGTAGATTGTACATGCTCCCCGGACTCGTCATTGGCTCGACTCCCCTACTCGGTGCACAATACCTCAGCGATCGATTTGATGGCCGCAATCAACTTCTTCTGGTCTGGTGCCGTTACCGTTGTTGGCTGCTGCGTGGTAACTGCCGATGAGGTTGCTTGCCGATGACACGATTGCCGCTGACGACGTTGTGGTTGTTGTTGTTGTTGGGTCTGCGTCCTTTGTTGCCGTTGCTGACGCGTACTGCGTTGCTGTACACGTTGCGGTGCTGGTCGACGGCTGCGTTGTTGGTTTCGGCCCTGTTGTGGCCGTTGCCGACGTGGAGTTTGTAGACGCTGGGGTGGTTGTTGTCGGGACCGTGGTGGCTGCCTTTGCCTTGGTGGTTGCTGACGCTGTACCCTGGCTGTAGCCCTGACTACGGCCAACCTTTCCCGCTGTTCCTGGCGAGACGGCAGATGCAGAAGGGTGTGGTGCGTTTGATCGCATCGTCTGCAGACTTCTTCGGAGGTGCAGTAATTTTGCGAGTGGCTTCTCGCAAGGCAGTTGAAACAATAGCCTAACCCTGACACCACTTCACGCCGTCTCTCCACTGGCATGCGTTTAAAACGCCTGCAAAACCTTAAGCCGTGATACCCCGCACAAATTACACAGTAAAGGACTTCTAGGTCCCTTAGCGGTTGACTTGGCCCCCGGCCAGGGCTACGACTTGGGCTTCTGCTAGGGCTACGGCTTTGGCTTCTGCTAGGGCTACGGCTAGGGCGCACCACTCTGGTGGACGTTAATCGCCTGTTCGATCTATGACTAGATAAGGAATTAAGAAAAAGAAAATGACAAGAAAAAAAAAAACATTGTGATTAGTACTGATTAAATTGTAGCGGGAAGTGGCAATGATACTTTGTTAGATTTGGTTACAGATTTAGAGGTTGATTAGAGGGGAGGGGGGATTAATATAGATGAGTCCAATGAGACGAGATGTATAGATATATGGCTAGTATAAATATTGATATGAGTAAAACTCCGTATGTCATGAGTGTAGACTGGTGTGAGTATAAATTAACAAGAGTATAAAAAATGGCGTAAGTACAATTAAATTTTTACCAAAGTGCAAAATTTCAGTGTCGTTACGATGGGTAATTCAGCCCCGCATCCTCTTTATTTAGCAGAGGGAGGTAGCATAGCTTCACAATGGGTCTTGTAATAATCCCTGTGGCAATTCGTACATCAACCGTACGCACATTTTCATCAGCATCGCCATACACATTCTCTACCCTTCCCAGTCGCCACTCAGCAGGTGGTAGTAAATTATCCATTACTACCACCAGATCTCCGACTTGTACATTAGGACCCGAGTCTTTCCACTTATATCGTTTTTGTAGAGATCGTAAATATTCTTCCTTCCATCTTACGGAGAATTGGTGATGCATGGCTTTCAACTTTTCCCATCTATTTGTCACTGACATACTCTGAAAGTCTTGCTCTGGTAGAGCCATCAAAGGAGCTCCACGCAAAAAATGACCTGGTGTCAGCGCCATCAGATCAGCAGGATCCTCCGAAAGCGCGGAGATAGGGCGAGAGTTAAGTACCCCTTCGATTCGGGTGAGAATGGTGGCAAATTCCTCAAAATCGAATTTCCTTGTCCCTGCTACTCGCTTCAAATGAAATTTGAAGCTTTTTACCGCGGCTTCCCATAAGCCGCCCATATGCGGCGCGTACGGCGGAATGAATCGCCATTCAAACCCCTGGGCGATATATTTCTGGGCGATGTCCTGGGCTACAGTCTTCACAAATATGCCAAAGTCATTCTCTAATTCTCTGCTTGCCCCCAGGAAGTTTTTCCCATTGTCTGTTACTACCCGTTGGGGTAGTCCTCGCCTCCCCACGAACCGAGCAAAGGCAGCACGGAAGGCTGCTGTAGTCAAATCCGAGCATGCCTCCAAATGGACTGCCTTCGTGCTGAAACAGACAAACACTGACACATACCCCTTTGTGAAAGCCGCAGTGCGTAATGCCGATGACTTGAGGTCAAATGGCCCGGCAAAGTCTATCCCTGTAACCTGAAACGGTAAAGATAAATTGCACCTTTCTGGAGGTAAAGGTGCCATTAGCTGAATACATGCCTGCTGTTTATAAATAATGCAGGTTTTGCAATGCCGTATTACCTTTTTCACTCGGGATTTGAGTCGAGAAAGGTAATACTCAGTTTGTACCATTCGGCACATCTGACTTATTTCTGCATGGCAGAGAAATTCATGCAGATGCTTTAAATAAAGCTGGCAAAATCGGGAGTTGCCTGGTAATATCACGGGGTATTTTTCGTTATACGGTAACGACGAGTGAACTAATCGACCGTTTACTCTCAGCACAGAATTAGTGTCGAGGAAAGGATTTAGGGGTTTTAACGAACTTTTGTTCGATACCACTTTTGAGTTGAGCAAGCATTCATACTCATCCTTATAAAATGCCCTTTGAGCCAACGTCAGTAGTCTTACCTTGACTTGTTGTAACTCTTGTAGAGTTATTTCGTTCTGGGCACTTGCTACAATATCCGGCCTGAGTTTGGCCGCGATTTTATTAAAAAATCTAAACACATACGCTAGCACGCGCAGTGCTCTGGGGTATGACGAAAACCTATTCAGCATATCATCCTCTTCTTGAACTTCGGCAACTACCGTATTGTCACGCACAACAAATTCCGCCCCATAGTGCAGTTTGTTTGTGCTATCATTTTAACATGATTGGCGAATATATGTTTGATGGAAGACCATTCGGTTTTTGTGATTGAAAGAAGTAAGAAGACTACACGAGATAAAATTAACTTCGATTAATATAATTTTTTTAAATAATTTAATAAAACTTAATAAACGTTTTTATTTACTAATTAAATAACTTCTAATTGTTTGTTGAAATTGTCTGTCTGTTTAAAAAGCCACTTGACAATTTTCAGAAGTGGGATCGAGCGTTCGTTTTCTAAACGTTTGGTTGTAAAGTACAAAGTAATTTTGTACGTGTGTTTTTTTTTAAAGCAAAATTTTAAGATAAAAGAAAAAAAGAAAGAATGATAAATTTTCGGAATTTGAATGTTGAGGCGCTACGTGGAAGATGCAGAACTGCCGGTCTGCCAACGTCTGGAAAAAAAGCTGTCCTAATTGAGCGCTTGGAGGAACACTTCGGTGATGAACAATTTGAAAGTTTCCGGGACACGTCGGCTAGTTTGTCCAAACGACTAGATTTGTTGGAAAAATCAATTCATAATGTGCAACGGATGGGGTTTCGGCCAACGTCAGAATCTTCACCAACACGAGGTTTGGTAGATGAAGAAGTATGTGATAGCATTACAGGCATGAACCTGTCAGTACATACACCGCCATTTTCCCAACAACAACAACAGCTAAATACAACGCGAGAACAACGGTTGTTATATACGACGCATGAACAACAGCAACAACAGACTCTCAGTCAACAAATGTACACACAAAACGCGCCAACGCACACACATACACATATTGAGGGTAAATCGCCATTGTACTTACACACAAATACCAATGTTTTGCCACCAACGAGTTCTTACCAGCGGCCAACAATGTCAACGAGTGTTTTTCAACGGCAGAGTGCATTTTTGACGAACAATAATGTGTATTCTACGTCACCTGTTAGCTATCGTCAACGATTTAGTATTGATGACATTTATGGTAATGGTAACAGGGAGTCACATAATGAAAATTTTACAAGTTGTGATAGGGAATGTGGCTATCGTAGTACGTTCACTTGCGGTGGTCAACGGGCACAACAACATGAATGTTTTGGGCAGCAGCCCGAAAATGGTGATTTTTGCAATGTTTCAGCCTCCCAACGTATTTTTGATGGAGGTTATTCCCAAAATTATGCTTCCTCTTCTGGTGGACGGCAACGAGGATGTTTTAATGATGATAATGGTGCACAACGGCATGTCACCTTTTCTGCTCCACCGGTGGTCGGGGACTATAATGATTTTGGTCAACGACAACGGTTTTTAAACGACAGATATGGCAACAACAACTTTGGCAGCATTCGAGACATAACTGAAATGTTGCCGGATTTTGATCCAACTGGTGCAAAGTCTCTAAATGCAAAGCGGTTTGTTCAGCGGGTGGAGGTCTTGCGCAATGCATATGGATGGCGGGATGCAGACTTGATTTTTGCAGTGCAGCAAAAAATGAAAGGTGCCGCTAAATATTGGGTCGATTCCCAGGAGGTTGTTTTTCGAGTTTGGAATGATTTCAAGGCAAAGTTTGAAAAAGATTTCCCATGTATGGAAACTGAAGCTGATATACATGTACAGATGGCACTTATGCATCGTAATTTCGACGAATCACCACAAGAATATTTTTACAGAATGGTAGCTTTTGGAAAACGTGGTGGTATTTCTGATGCCGCTATATCTAGCCATATAATAAAGGGAATCAACGATGCAGATCTCAGGAAGAAAATTTCAAACCAATACAACGACATCAACGAACTTCTTCAGGATATCATTAATTTCTGTTTACATAATGATGTATTAAGGCCTGCACACAATTCAATAAATACTCAACGACCTACGGGTAAGGAAAATATTAGAAAACTGATACCCACTCAACAAACGAAAACAGGAACAACTTTAAAATGCTACAATTGCAACAAAACGGGGCATTACGCTAATAAATGTCCAGAACCGCAAAAGAAAAGTCGCTGTGACATATGTAATCGTACCAATCATGCAACAAATGCTTGTTCCAAACGTAAAGGGGACCCACAGAAAGCTGCTGTTAATAAAGTCGAAGTCGGTCTACCAAAAATGAATTTCCCTGAACTTGTGAAAACGGTAAGAGTAAATGATTTTTTTACTAATTGTTTTGTTGATCCTGGTAGCGGCCTTTCAATGGTGCGCAAGTCTTTTGCAAATGATGTGGGTAGACCAGAGCGGTGTTCTATAGTTCTTAATGGTTTCGCTGGTGGAAAAGTCATATGTACCGAAAAAGTAAATGTAAGCATGCAGGTAGATGACCACAAGTTAAATGCCGATTTATTGGTGGTCGCTGATGACCTTCTCTGTCAGAACGTACTTCTTGGTCGTGATGTTATTTGCCAAGAAGGAAAAAAATTTGTTATTGAAGATGATGACTGCTGGTTTGAAAATGTGATGGCTATTTCAACAAACGAACAAGTTTCACGAGACGAAGAACAACAAGTACAAAAATTAATTCAAAATTACTCCGAGTGTTTCGCCGAATCTGCATCGGAACTGGGAAGATGCAACGTGATAAAAATGGACATTGAACTTTCTACAGATGTGCCCATTAACGTAAAACCGTATCGTATACCTTTTGCCCGACGACCAATCGTGACTCAATTGATACAAGAATTGCTGGACAGTGGTATAATTCGGCCGTCAAAATCTCCGTATGCGTCTGGAATAGTTTTAGCCCAAAAGAAAAACAACGAATACCGTCTTTGTGTGGACTATCGAGCCTTGAATCGTGTGACGAAGAAAACTCCATTTCCTATGCCTAACTTGGATGAACAGTTTGCTCAATTAGCAGGTAACAAGTTTTTTACATCATTAGATCTCAAAATGGGCTATCATCAGATCGAAATGTCCGAAACGTCAAAACCATATACGGCTTTTGTTACAACGGATGGCCATTTTGAATATAACCGAATGCCTTTCGGATTGGTTAATGCGCCCGCGGTTTTCCAAAGGATAATGAATGAGTTGATAACACATATGGACCCGGGAGAGGTACTAGCTTATCTTGATGATGTCATCATACCGAGTAAAACCTTTGATGAAGGTATACAACGTTTGGAGAAATTTTTAAATATCCTCAGGGATAATGGTCTAACTTTGCGGTTGGATAAATGCCAATTTTTAGTCACCGAAATTTCTCATCTGGGTCACATAGTAAATGCCAACGGCATTACCCCGGGTATGGAAAAAGTCAACGCCATACGAAATTTTAAACGTCCCACTGATTTGACAGAACTTAGACGATTCTTAGGCTTAACGGGGTTTTTCCGCAAGTTTGTGGAAAACTACTCAATCATTTCCAAACCTTTAACTGGTCTTTTAAAGAAAGACCAAACATTTTTATGGGAAGAGGCGCAACAAGAATCTTTCGAACATTTAATCAATATTTTGACAAGTAAGCCTGTTTTAGTTCTGTATGATGTCAATGCCTATCATCAGGTACATACTGATGCCAGTTCTATTGGTATCGCCGGCATTTTACTCCAGTCAGCTGATGAGAAGAATTGGAAACCAGTATTTTATTATAGCAGGCATTGCTCCCCAACGGAAGCTAAATATCATAGTTACGAATTGGAAATTTTGGCGGTGGTGGAGTCACTGGAACGTTTTCGCGTATATGTTTTAGGAAAACATTTCCAATTGATAACCGATTGCTCTGCTATAGCAAAGGCTAACGTTACGAAGGAGTTAATTCCGAAGGTTGCAAGGTGGTTTTTGAAAATTATGGACTACGACTGTGAAATATTGCATAGACAAGGTTCACGAATGTCACATGTGGACGCTTTAAGTCGTGCTCCGGATTTAAAACACGAAGAAATTTTAACAACGGACCGTATTATGAAGGTTACAGTAGATCAAGATGACTGGTTATTTACCATGCAGTTGCAGGACCCCGCACTGAAGGAAATTGTTTCTGTTTTGAAAAATGAAAACTCCTCACCACAGGTATTACAAATAAAATCGGATTATGAGTTGGTTAAAGGTCGCTTATACCGCCATGAGAATGGTAAATCTCTTTTTGTGGTGCCAAAATCTGTACGCTGGCGTATTATAAAATCATGTCATGATGACATGGGTCATTTTGGCTTGGAGAAAACGATTCAACGCGTAAAACAATATTTTTGGTTTCCCGGTGTAAGAAAATACGTAAAAAGTTACATATCTGCTTGTATGGAATGTTGCTACAATAAGGCAAAAGGAGGTAAAAATGAAGGATGTTTGTATACCAGCGATCCTGAACCCATTCCATTCCGTCAGATACACATTGACCATTTGGGTCCATTTATTCGCAGTAAGAAAGGAAACTGCTACGTCTTGGCGATATCCGACGCTTTCAGCAAATATCTTATTGTTAAACCCGTAAGGACAACGAAAACTCAACCGGTAATAACTGTATTAAACGAAATCACGAGCTATTTTGGTTTGCCGAAGTTGATTATCAGCGATAGAGGAACCGCGTTTTCTTCTAAAATGTTTGAACAATATTGTCAACAAAATAGTATTCAACACGTAAGCACAGCAGTACGTACTCCCCGTGCCAACGGACAAGTCGAAAGGGCGAACAAGACGATCTTAAATTATTTACGAACATCATCACGAGAAGCTAAAGATTGGGACCTTACGCTTAGAGAGCTCCAATGGTCTGTTAATTCGCAGAAGAATAACACTTCAGGTTTCACCCCAAATGAACTAGTTTTTGAATTTAAATTAATTGATGTGGTCCAAAATCGAATAGTAGCTGCTATCCATGATGATGTCGCGGAAAATGATAATGACGTGGCTCATATAGACGAGAAACATATTGCTGCCTCGCTTAATACTGCAAAAGAAAAAGAAAAATGGAAACTGCGTTTTGATAAAAAGCATGCCAAACCAACCGAGTATAACAAGGGAGATTTAGTCGTGCTCGAAAACGAAGCACCTGCCACGGGCGAGTCCCGTAAGCTTGAGCCGAAGTATAGAGGTCCCTACATCGTTACCAAAAGTCTTGGTAAAAATAGGTTCCTAATTGAAGACATTCCTGGTATGCAAATTACCACACGAAAATTTTGTTCAGTCTACTCATCCGATAAAATGAAGTCATGGTGTCAAAGTTCTCCTATCCTGGATGAAGAAGAATGGATCGAGGACGAGCCATAGTCAGGTAGTGCCGAACTGTCACGCACAACAAATTCCGCCCCATAGTGCAGTTTGTTTGTGCTATCATTTTAACATGATTGGCGAATATATGTTTGATGGAAGACCATTCGGTTTTTGTGATTGAAAGAAGTAAGAAGACTACACGAGATAAAATTAACTTCGATTAATATAATTTTTTTAAATAATTTAATAAAACTTAATAAACGTTTTTATTTACTAATTAAATAACTTCTAATTGTTTGTTGAAATTGTCTGTCTGTTTAAAAAGCCACTTGACAGTATGTACTTCAATCGGTTCTTCCGTTAACTTTAAAGGGTTTCGTTTTGGCCATTCAGTCATGGGCTTAGTTAACCATTGAGGCCCATACCACCATTGAACGTTTTGTGCCAAATCTTGAGTCTTACAACCACGAGTCCCCAGATCTGCCGGGTTGTGGTGTGTTGGCACATGTCTCCATGTGGCGTTGGCTATCAACCCATGAATTTGCGCAATTCTATTCGCCACATATGTCTCCCACGTAGATGGGGGTTTTGCCAGCCATCCTAATACTATGGCTGAGTCTGTCCATAGAAACGTTTCATCAATTTTTAAGTTTAGAGAAGTGTTAATATAACTTACCAATTTCGCTAATAAAACTGCCCCATTCAATTCCAGGCGCGGTAGACAAACCGTTTGTATAGGTGCGACCTTGGTCTTTGCCACCAATAAATTTGTAAAGACCACGTTTCCCTCCGTTTGACACCGGATATACACCGCGGCACAATAGGCAGACTTCGAGGCATCTGCAAATCCATGCAGTTGTACATTGTCCGCGGGCCCATATTGAATCCACCGCGGAATCGATATAGCCTCCACCTTAAAAAAGTCGTCGACGAGGTTGGTCCAGCTTTGACGAGTTTCAGGGGATATTTCATCATCCCATTGTACTCCCTCCAACCACAATTGTTGCATCAGAATTTTGGCCCTTACGACTATGGGCGCTAACCAGCCCGCGGGGTCAAACAATTTTGCCACAGACGACAATATCCGACGTTTCGTAACCTTTGAGTCCTGGTCGATTGGAGCAAAAGTGTAGCTAAATGAATCGTTAAGCGCGTTCCATTTTATACCAAGAGTTTTGGTAGCGCTTGTTTCATGAAATCGCAAAAAATCTAAATCATAAAGGTCTTCCTTTGGCAAGTTGGCGAGCAGTGCAGGATTGTTTGCAGTCATTTTTTTTAAAGGAAATCCCGCTGCGCCTAATACCCTTCTAAGCTGGTCTTGGGCTAATAAAGTTTCCTCAATTGTAAATCCGCCAGACAGGATATCGTCCACATACGTTTCAGAGCGAAGTATGGAGGCGGCTAGGGGTGCTTCCGACTCAGTATCCGCCGCAAGCTGCAAAAGAGTTCTAATCGCAAGATATGGCGCACAATTCATCCCAAAGGTTACAGTCTTTAACTGATAGTCCTTTATAGGTGAATCAGGTAGGGGTTGATACAAAATCCTTTGATACGGCCTGTCAGCTGGATGCACCATAATTTGCCGATACATTTTCTGTATATCACCACTGAATACAAATTGGTACTTCCTCCAGTTGAGCACTGTTGTTATTAAATCATTCTGCAGAGTCGGCCCAGTATAAAGCACATCATTAAGTGCAAATTGCGATTTTGTCTTTCTTGAGGCATTGAAAACAACTCGAACTTTCGTTGTTTTATGCTCCGGCCGTACCACTGCGTGGTGTGGTAGATAAAATGAATTATATTTACCTTTTTGCACAATTTCGTGCGCAGATGTTTCCTCCATGTGATCTAATGATAAGTACTCCTCTAACACTTGCTTGTATTGAGCCTGCAATTCGGGATCTTGAGCCAGCGTTTTTTCCATTCTCGTGTATTGAGCCAAAGCTACAAATCGTGATGATCCCAGAAATACTTCCTCCGGAAATTCTTTTTTAAACGGTAATCTTACCATATATCTACCATCCTCTTGACGCCTCGTGGTTTGTACATAAAATTTTTCACAGACTTCATCTTCCACTTTGCTAGGCCTAGATGTTGGTACACTCTCGTCCTCCCAAAATAATTTTAAAAGAACAGTTAGATCTTCTGTATCAGGTTTCTTTACCGCTGTTGTGAAGGTCTGAATGAGTTCCACCTTCATAGGTCCACTGAGCACCCAACCAAAAATTGTATTGTAAGCAGAAGTTTTGCCACAAATATTTCTCCTTATGCCGCTCAGATTTATGCAATTTTCATAATCGTTACCTAAAATAAGATCTATTTGAGAGGTTTTATTAAATGTTGGATCGGCTAAGTCCAACTTATTTAGCTCAGGTGAATTTGGCTTTTCAAACGACATCGATGGTAGCTGGTTTGTCACCCTAGGCAAGACGATAGCTTTAATTGGGATCCTTGTATCAGTTCTTTTGGCATACAGGACGAGTTCACATTCCTTGTTGGCCGACTGTGATTGCCCACCGATCCCCACGATCTCATAATGCGCCCTTTGATACGGCAGCTGAAGCCGACTTCTAATTCGCTCAGACAAAAACGTTCTTTGAGACCCGGGGTCGATCAAAGCTCTCACTGTGAAATGCTCACCTCGGTGTTCTATCTGCATTAATGCAGTCCTTAGCAAGATATTTTCATTGCTAGCTGAACAATTCGCTTGAACTTGTGTAGAAGTGCTTGGCTTCTCTAAATGGGTCCCACTGTGACCTGCGCCCTTTTGGGTTTGTATCGGATTTTGGTATACTGTATTTCCGTTGGCACTATTATTACTTCCTGGGTTTTCTTTCCGTTGGTTTTCTTGTGGTTTCCTTGTCATATGAAGAAGTGTGTGGTGCTGCCTTTTGCAATATAAACAAGTGTATTTGCTTTTACAATTATTTTTCAGGTGTGATGTTCCCAAGCAATTGTTGCAAAATTTGTTCTGGTAAACATAATCAACCCTTTGTTGTACCGTGAATGCACGGAATTTTTTACAATTTCGCAGGGCGTGGTCTTCTTGACATAACTTACAATTTGTGTTTAGATTTTCCTGAGCCACATATGTTTGTACACTGGGTACGGACGAACGTTTCAGCGTAAATGATTCCTTAGAAGTTTTAATGCTTTTAAATCGCTCTACTGCTTCATATCTATCCACCAAAAATTTTGACATTTGGGCCCATTTTGGGAGTTCTCGAGGCGCGGTCAGTGATTGTTCCCACAGAGCTAAAGTGGTATCAGGAAGTTTGGTGGACACTAAGCGTATTAAGATTGGATCCCAGCTATCTACGTCAATTCCTAAAGTTTTCAAGGTCGCTAGGGAATCATTGACAGAAGATTGAATTCTTCTTATGGCCTCACTATCCTCCTGAGCGGCAGAGGGGATATCAAACAGTATCTTTATTTGATTATCCACTAGCACACGCTTATTTTCATATCGGGTCCTTAGTGCCTCCCATGCCAGCGCGAAGTTCTCATGGGACAGAGTATACCTCTTCACTATCGCTCCAGCCTCACCCCGTGTCTTATTCCGCAAGTGGTACAATTTCACAACCGGGGATAGTTTCGAATGATTGATATACACCGCAGTGAACATGTCTCGAAACGAGGGCCACTGTTCATAACTGCCCTTGAAAATTTCAGTGTCGCATGGAGGCAGTTTTATGAAACTATCTGTAGTATTGTGTGCTAGGTAAGGCTCTGGGTGGGCATATCTGGAAGTTGACTGGAATGGCGCGTTTTGAGACGCCTCTATTCTGCTAATTTTTAAAACTTCATTAATTTGAGCATAACATTGCTCAAATATTTCTGAACAGGTGGCATATTCGTCACTGGCTTGTGTTTTAAACTCAAATCCAACTATGGCATCCTTATTTACCATGACCTTCCTGTAGGAGTCTTCTAAGTTTGCCATGTCCGCGTCCAGCTTCCTTAACTTTACCTCCAATGTCGACTCGTTAAGATCCTGTATACTACTAATATCCAAACTCTCCCCGAACTGGCGCAGCTTCCCACAGTCGAACAGGAATTGCTCTTTATACAGGGTGTTAAAGTTTGATTCTGAGCTTTCGTTTGCGTTTGCCATGATTTCGATTGATGCTAAATTTATATAACGTTAAGACGTAGGGGTCTTAAAACCGTTCCGATAAAGCTATTTACAATTCTTAACGTTTTAAACAGACAAGAAGAATAGATGCAATGTAAATAAATTAATGTTAACTTCGGGTATAGGGCTTAGTTTGCACACTAATCTAGGGTACAGATTGTAAGTTAGGGATTACTAGTGGACAAACTAAGAAGCAAAAATTTTAAAAAAAAAAAAAAACACCACCTTTCCGTATAGTTTAGGGGGTTGCGTAACTATCAAAATAGTTAAAATTAAATCAGAAAGTGGCTATAATTAACCAAAGGGTGCAATTGCATCTAAACATAAATTCTAAGAACCTGTATTCAACGTAAGAATATTACCGCTTTATTTCATATGGGTATTTTACCCTTTATTTGAAATTTAATAAAAAATATCAATTCCTTTTAAAAAAAATTTTTTACCTTTCATGAATTTATTTTATTTGAAGCAAATAAAAAGTACCAACTCTTCTAAATATTTTAACTCTTATGCACGCGAGACTATTAATATTTTACTTCGTATCAATTTCATGCAAATTTTCGTAACAGTAAATCTTATTCAAATCCTCATACTAATCCAATTTCATACCGGAAATTTAATTGTATAAAATTTTACTTTATTCCCTTTAAGAATACTAATCCAATTTTAAAAAGAGAATTTTATTTAAAATTTTGTGCAAAGCAAAGTTTGTTTAAAGTTTAAGATTTTTGCTCAATGTACGAATATTCACATTCAATTTATGCGGGAAACCTAAATTTTATTTAAAATTTTGTAATCGCAAAGGTTGTTTAGAATTTTGAACTGTGTTCAATTTCAGAATAATAATATTTAAACTTTATTTAAAAATTCTGCAAAAGTAGCTTTGTTCTAAATTTTAGATTTTTTTTCAAATCACGAATATTAATATTTCAATTTTATTTAAAAATTTCGCAAAAGTAATTTAATTATATCAATTTGGTTCACCCGGGAAATTTATCCTTTGTTTTGATTCAGTAAAAACGTTATTACTCCATTAAAATTTTAAAACTTGCGAACTTATTCAAAGCAAAACTATTAATTTTACTTATGCTGGACAGAATTATTCAATTTACGGATATTAATTTTTTATCTCCGAGGGAAATTAATTTTCATTTAAAATTTTAAGAATTATTTACAAAAATTTTATTTATGAAGGAAATTGATTTTTATTTAAAAATTTTAGGAATCATAGGTACCTATTCAATTTCTACTTCATTCAATTTCGCCTATTAATTCAAAGACAATTTAACCTTAAATTTTTTATTTTTGACTCTGCGAATAATTTTATTTTTATTAATTTCCGCTACAATACATACATATCTAATTTTAACAAAAGTGAACTCCTTAAGTATAATGTGGAAATAATTGAATTTTGCAACCAATTTATTTTTCCACTTATTTGTTATTTTACAATTTTATTTTCAGAAACTTAAATTTTACTTATTAAATTATTTTTATTGCTCCGATATTCGCAATTTACAGATTGATTTTAATTAATTTTACAAAAGTTTGAATAACTCCGGTATATTTAAACGCAGTTGTAACTTTACGAGCTTGGCAATTGGAGAAATTGCATCATTTTCATAAACTCGATAATCCTTTGCTTTTTTTTTTTTTTTACACTTTTCAATTTACTACATTGGCAATTGGAGAAATTGCTCGTAGTTAAATTGATTAAAATTTTCTCAATTATCCGAAATCGCACTTTAAAATTTACTAAATTTGCAATTTGGGAAATTGCTTATAGTAAATTTATTAAAATTTTTTTCCTTTTAATCCGATAAACGCACTTGAAATTTTTTACTAAATTGCCGTTTGGGAAACTGCTTTTTAGTAACAAAAAAAATTTCTTCGTTTTTTATTAAATTCCGATCGTTTTCAACGCACTTATTCACGGGTTTATTTTAATTTTTATATATTGGGAAAATTTGTTCCATTTAACAACACAGAAAAAATTATTAGTAGTTTTTTATTAATCAAAAAAAAAATTATTGAAAACGTATTAAAATTTTAGTCAATGTTATAGTTGAATCAATTATTAAATATAATTTTGATTCAATTAACATTTTAGTAGGTTTTATATCAATTTTGAATTAAAAATTAATTAAATAAAAAAGAAATTATTCATTGAGAAAATATTCAAATTTTAGCAATCAATAGGTATAATAATTTTTTTTTTTTCAATAGGGCAATTCAACCAATGGGTTGCTTGCTTATTATGAATTTGGAACAATATGACGATTAGAGACAATTTTTTAATTTTTCCTGTGACTGTACAAATTTCCCCATTAAATTTTAAATAGTCAAAAAAAAATTTCAACAAGGGTTTTTACTCCCTCTAATCAACTCTAAATTTCAAAGAATGGGTATTCAATATAATATAATATAATAATATAATATAATATAATAATATAATATAATATCGTGTAATTATGTGCTGTAATAAATGAAATTATAAAATTGTTCAATTTTTACGAAGTGTTCGTCACTTTGTATAGTGGACTGTATTTTCTTTTGTTTAGTTCACAGTGTTACGATTTCAGTTAAAGTTAGCAAACAAATTAAGAAATTCTTAATTTGTTGCTTTTTAAGAGCGCAAATAAAATTTATTTTTGAGTAAATTTTAATATTATGTTTTGTTTGTTTGTTTCGCATTCATAAGAGATACGAAATTCAAAGCTTTTAATTGAAATGACGAGTGTATTTGAATTTTATGATTTGTGTGTGTATGTGTGTGTGGTGTATTCTTTTATAAGAGTCAAACCATGAAAAATGTGTACTCAGAGTGCATTGATTTTGTTGATTTATGTGTGTATTTTGCCATAATAAGAGCTAAAGCTTTCAACTTAATTGATTTGTGTGTGTGTGTGGTTTTGGTTAATTCTCTTTTTTAAGAGTTAACCAATGCAATGGTTTGCCTCAGAGCGCAATGATTTTGTTAATTGGGTGTGTGTGTGTATGTTTGCGTTATTAACATGTTGCTAAATTAAAGCTTAAGAGCGCAAATAGATTTTGATGATTTGGTTTTTTATTTTTCTCTTCGTATTATTAAGAAATACTAACATTAAAGCATTTAATTTAACTAACAAGCGTATATGTGGATTTATATGTATGGGGAAGGTGTGTGATGGTAAAAAAAAACAAGCCAAATAATGTTAAATACCTTTTTTTTACAATTTCTTCACGCATATGTGGATCATGCTGCTGCTTCTTCTTTTTGTAGCAGTTTATGGGGGATGATTGTGCTTTCTCTTAAATTCCTCTTTTTCTTTACTGCACTCTCCACTTACACAATTCTTCTCTTCTTTTTTTTCTTGTATTCTCTTTTTTTTCCCGTTTTCTTTCTTCTTTAATTTTTTCTCACTCTATTTCGGCACTTTTATTTTACTTATTTTCTTCTTTCTTTCTTTTTGTATTCTTTTTACATACCTATGTATATACCACTATGGCGATTTTATTTTACATAGGTACCGTTTTTGTGGCATTGTTAACCATCTTTAATTTTATAATTTTTAATTTTTTTACTTTTTTTTTTTGTTTTTTTTTGAACTTTAATATGGCGATTTGCCCACAACTTTTTCCACTTTTTTCCAACACAATTCTTCCTTTTCGGCTTTTTTCTATGCCGTATTACAAAATGGCGATTTTTCGCGCCGTTTTTTTTTCCAATTTTTTTCCAATTTTTACTCTGGCCCCTTTTTTTTTCTTTTGAATTGCAACAAATCTACTATTTTGAGGCCTTACACACACTTTTACACTTACACACTTTTGATTCGAATTATTTTTTATTATATTTTTTCACTTAGCATAAAAAAAATTTTATTTTTTTTTTTTTTACTTTTGCTTTTTTTTTTCTCTTCACTTACCCCGATTGCTGCTTTTCAATTACTAAACCTGTTGAATTGTAACTCTTTCCAATTACCTCATGTTTCTTTTGTTTTTTCTTCCTTCTTTGAGAGTTGGGATTTCTCTTCCTTTTTAAAGCTTTTTGCTGAGGTGACCAGGTTTACTTTTATTTCCAAGCTCGATTGGACCATGAATAAAATTGGACTCCTGGTTAGCCTAATTTATTAAATAAATTTACAGATTTTCCTCTCTTAGGGGGTAAGAGAAGGAGAAATCTGTAAACGCAACGAATCTTTACACACTCAAGGGAGTAGGTTAAAGTAGTTGCAGGTGTCGTGAAATGAAAGATATGACACGGGTAAGTATTGGGTGATTGGGTAATAAATGCACTATTCTTACCTTGGAGGGATTGTTGTCCTTTGTGGGAGTGAAACGCTACTCACTTTTTTTTTGATTTACAACAATGGGGTTTTATTTGGAGGTTATTCACAGCTAAAATGAACTTACGTAGTGGAAGGTTAAATGCCAAGTGAACAAGTTTCTTTTTACACGGCTTACAATTCGCCCATTTTGTTTCTTACTCTCCAAAGCCAGGCTTGACAGTCTGGTCTTGGAGAGTACTAAAGAGCGCACATAACTTTCCACCACAGTGGTCATTTCAATCATTTCAATGCATAATTTTATTTAATTCACAATGACTTATGAGAAATGACTCAAATGACCGTTACAATAAAATTTCAAATTGTTTATACAAATAATTAGTTAATTCAGATACAAAATACCAGTTTTTAATAAAAATTCAAATATAAAGTACAAAAAAATACATTTTCGCATGAGTGTACAATTCAAATATAAAATACAAAAAAAAATACATTTTCGCATGAGTGTACAATGTAGATTGTACATAATGTAAGTAACCTTAAAAAGTATGTTTTAAAAAATTTTCTTATCAAAATTCTTCTTTTGGAGAAGGTACGTTTTTACAAAAATCAATATATTTACAAAGAAGCACCTTCTTGCAAAAAAGTAACTTTCTAATAAGATGTATCTTTTTACAAAAAAGTTCATTGTAATTTACACATTCGAGATGATCATATTTGGCCCACTGTGCAAGCACTAAGTTTCTCATTAATCCAAAATTTGAAAGCCTAAATTGTTTTATATTTAGTTGCTAAATTTCATCGAAATCCACCAAGTAATTAAAAATTTATTGAATTAGTATGAAAAGAATGAAGTGGATTTATCAAGTTTGATGAAATCATGCATATTTGTTCCTTTTTTCTGGCTAAACTAACTATAGAGTTTTGGTCCAACTTTTTTTCGCTGCGTTTTCATTTCAAGGTCAACAAACCAAAAAAGAAATAAAACTTAATTCGGTTAGATATGGATTTATTAAGTTTTGATAAGATCCTACTCATATATTACGGGTGGTAGCAAATCAGAAGCAGCGCCCACCAATAAATTACATTTTTGCTATGTGGTGTAGGGTGCCTTGTGGTTGAATTTGACCGGTTATATTTTTTACTTGTCTCCTATGTTTCGTTCTTTACTCTCAGGTTTTGCACCAAAAACAAAATACATGTAAATCACACAATCTTCATCTGGGCCTATAGCTTTAATTAGAAGTTAAAACTTTTAACATGTTGCTTTTGTGATATGTACCTACTATGTATTTTTAGTAATTGTATCAGACATTTGGAATTAAATGAAGAGTATATTTCGAGGAAAAGATAGCAACAGGTTTTAGATTTCTTATATGAATTGTTGACTCTTTATTTCTCTAGCAAAATAGACATATGTATGCATGCAAATTTGTTTAAATCATTTTATTGAAAAAACTCTATAAGAAATTAACTCAAATATTCTTTCTCAGTTTGCAGTCAGCGATTTTTGCCCGTTTTAGCTTATACGTTTTTTTTTCTATTAATTCTCTCATTTGCTTTTGTATTTTTCTATGCGTTTTGCAGATGTAATAATTTTTTATTTATTTTTTTCAAATATTGAAAGATTAGAAATTACACAGGCCTACGAAAAAAACTCTTAAGTAATGTAATCAATATTTTATATTTTTTGATACGTAAATTCCGTAGATATAATGAAAAAGTCGAATATATTCCCAATTTGTTTTAATAAATGACTTTTTTATATGCTCCTACTTTGAAAGGTCTACAAATAATTAGTCCATAGGTATGTACATATCTTCCTAAAGATTTCATTTGTTTAGCCGTTCTGTTCATCTGTTCGATTTTTGAATACTCTTATATATATTTACGGTCTCTGATTTAAATCCTCGGCGTTTTACATATTGCCGAAGTATAGTAAAATGTAAACGTATGAAGCAGTTGATACCAAACACCTAAAAAATCTCTGCTTATTTATGGGTTAATTCCAAAAGTAGTGTACATGAGCATTTTTTTTTTTTTTTTTTTAAGGTTGAGGAATTCATTCTCTGACATTGTTTACTTGCATTAAGATTTGTGCAGATTGCGAAATTACTGTTAGTTTCTTTAAAAAAAATTTGTTTTGCTTTTTTATTGCATTTTGGTGAAATATTTTCCGGAATGTCACTTTTTACAAAAATTTACAAAACTAAGAAATTAATGCAAAAATGTTAAAACAAAGCCTACTATCGCATTCGTTCACTTATTATTTACCAGCTTTGGATGTTTTTCTTAAAAAAAAACGGGTTAGTAATAGCAAAAAGTTATTTTTCGAAGAGATTCCAATTATTTTTTTTTCCTTTTATAATTCAAGAATTAAAAAAAAATAATTTTTTTACAAAAATTTGTTTTTGTGCAGCTTACATTTAAAGTAACAAATTTGCTTCAAACAATTTGGAAGAAATTGTTGTATTTTGCTGGAAACTTGAAAAAATAAAAAGTGACAGTACGGAATTTTTTGTGACAGTAAAGAAAATCCAATTTAAATTTCAAGTGTAACGAAAACTTAAACATTTATTCATTATTTTGTTTTTGGTTACTGTTTGTTTTTTCTTTTTTATAAAAACGAAACAAAAAATAAAAGTAATCCAATTATATTAACAAAAAATTCATGAACAAATCTATTCATCGGAATCTGTGAATATTTCATAAAAAATTTATTCCCGATTGGTTTTTTTTCTATTTGTTTTTATCTTTACATCAAAAGAACTACAGTATTGAAATCAATCAGAATTTTCGAGAAATAAGCTTTTAAAATAAAAAAAACCTTTTTACTTAAAAGTGACAGTAAAGAAATTTGTGATATTTTTTTTGTTTTTTTCTTCTAAAAAGTTATTTCACGGAAAATAAAAACAAGAAAAAGTGATCAAAACTTCGTAATATATTAATATACATTTTTATTTATTTTATTTTTTACGATTTTTTATTAAATAACTGTGTGACAGTACGGAAATTTTTAGCTGTACTTACCATCGTGCGATTATAAATTCACTTGAAAACACCAAATAATTGATTTTATTATTTTATTTTTTATCTTAATCAATTTATCACTTCTTGCACTTTTTAATAGCGATGCACATAAAGCAAACGAAACAGCTCAAGTAATGATTATGACTTAATTAAAAAAAATGTGACATTACGGAAAAAACGCAGAGGCAAAGTAAAATTAGAACGTCAAAATGACATTGATAACATTTTTCAGGTAAAACCAGGAAAAAGCAATAAAAATAAATACAATCATTGAAAAACAGTTGAATTTTTTATTATTGTTCTATTGTTTTCAACTCTTTTTCCATGTTGCTTAATGAATAACATGTGTGGAGACAGGTATATTTGTATGTAATAGGCATGATATACAGTTAAAGCACCATTTGCACAATTTAGCAGAAAGTTTTACAATAATAACAACTACTTTTGTTTGTTGCTAATTATTTTAGAGCTTACTTGCCGTTTTTGTTTTTTTATTTTCTTTTACATGAAAGTAATAAAAAGCTTGAGACGAAAAAAAAGCATTGTGTTTGGAATTAACCCTTATACGAAAACTGACATACTTCGTACGAAATATTCGTTAAAACGTGTTTCGAAATAATAGAAAACGAAAGTTTTTCGTAAAATTTCGCATTATTAGTGACTTAAGTTAATTTGTTGATATTTGTAAAAAAAAAGAACTTTATATTTATAACATTATATATAAATTCACTTCAAATAGGTAGTTATAATTTCTTCCTTTAATGATAATTTAAAAAACGCGTAACGTATCATAAATATGTAGTTCAATCCAATTCGAATGGGCACAATGAAGAATAAATTCCAATAACTCAATATTATTATTTTTTTATTTAGATGAATGTAAATAACAGTTACTTTCTCTTAGAATATGATTGTTCTTTAAATCACTTTACAAACAAATCTTGAAAATCAAAAAAAAAAAAACCCAATATATTTGTTAGTAATTATGTATGTGATACAATAAGATTATCTCTACTTTTCAACAGCAGTATTAAAATCTGATTCCACTATGATTTCTGGCAGAGAAAGTACTTTCAGTATAACAAATTTTATGTTGTGTAATATCTATATACAGTTTGTCAAATAATTCTTTTCAAAAGTATAAGAAAACAAAATATTATTAAATGAAACACTAATAGCTTGTTTTAATTTTTGCAAAATTATTTGTTTTTTGCATATTTATTTTTTTAAATATGTTTGTAAACATACTGCATTGTAAAAAATTATAAATCTTTCATAAGAAAATTATAATCGAGATAAAAAAAAATTATTCAAAAATGTTTTCAAAATTAAAAAAATCAATGAAATTATTAAAAAAATATGTTAATACATAAATATTTTTTGCGCTTAGTATTTTGTGTGTCCCCGTGAGAATCAATTACTGACTGCAATCGCCGGCCCATTGAATGAATAAGCTTTTGTAAGTCGTATTCATCAGGTATTTTTTCCCATTCCTCTTTAATATATTGTATCAATTGTGTTTTATTTTTTGGAGATCTTTTCCCAACTTTTTTCTTTAAGAGGACCCATAAATTTTCTATAGGGTTAAGGTCTGGACTTTGAGCTGGAGTATCAATCACTTTTTTGCAATTATATAATAGCCAGGATTTACAAATATACGATTTGTGTTTTGGGTCATTATCTTGATAAAATTTAAAGTTAAGTTTTTGCGGATTTTCTGGGTCAAAAAACCCAAATTTACGGGCGCTGCTGCATAAATCATTCTTTAACATATCAAGATACACTTCTTTGGTCATAATTTCATCCAAAATTTTTATCTCGCCAACTCCTCTACAAGATATACAAGCCCATGCCATAACAGACAACTTTCCGAATTTTACTGTTGGTATAATATTTTTTTTGTCAAGGGCCGTCAATGGCTTGCGCCAACTTTTTGTGGTCCATCGTGATAGTAAAGCATGAGCTTCGTTTCATCACAAAAAATTACGTCATCCCAGTACTCTGCTCCAAAACGAACGTGCTCAATAGCAAATGTGTATCTTTTCTCTATGTTGTTCGCCGAAAGTAACGGTTTTTTTCTAGCTGTTCTAGAGAAGTATTGCTGTTTTTGAAGCACGTTCCGAACAGTCTCATGTGAAATAATAACTCCAAAATCATTATATATTTCGGATGCTATTCCTCTGGTGCTGGAATGTGGTTTTTCCTCAACCATTTTTATTTTTTTCTTTCACTGCGCCTGGTCAACGTTTTTGGTCTGCCAGGGGAATGTTTTGCTTCAAGCCTTTTTTCTTTTTCGGCGCGGTTAATAATGTTGTAGACTGTCCTAAGATTGAGGGAAACATTTCCGCGATTTCTTTGTGCGATTTGCCTTTATAATGATTAAAATACACTAACTGAACAATATCTTTGCTAACACGTTTTCCGGGCATTTGTAAAACTTTATTTTATATTCACTTGTTACAGGAACGACAACTATGTATTTGAAGAATAAATATAGTCCATTAATATGTTAACATAGTAACATGCATTAATTTCACTCATGTTTATTAATTACACAAAAAAATAACGGTTAATCTCTTCTTTTTTTGTTTTTGAAAACATTTATTTGACACCATAAATAAAATGTTCTCTTACATATTTCTTTTTGTTTTTGTACTATGCTTTTTTTTATGTTATATTTTGGCATCATCATATCTCACATATCCAAGATAACAGAATGTGCAAAAAATAAAAAAAGTTTAAAATAAATTAGCAAGTCGTATTTCGAACTGAAATTTTTTTGCATGATTTTTTCTAGCATTGAAAATAATTATTTGACAAACTGTATATATAAAATTGTAACGTAACTGACTGATTCATCATCGCACAGCCTAAACGCCTAAAGCTAAAAACTTGAAATTTGGAGCGGAGGTTGGTCTCTCCCCAAATCGATCCACTAAGACGGGATTTTTGGAAATTCGAATGTTCAGGGGGTAAAAACGGGTAAATTCGGTAATCATATATCTCCAAAACTAAAAGAGATACAACAAAAATTTAATACTTATGGTTGTTCTTAAGAAAAATAAGCGGACAGGTGTCTGGTACTTTTTTGAAATTCGGACGTTTAAGGGAATAAACGGGTAAAACATGTATTTTAGTACTTTTTTGTCACCCCATCTATCTTTTAAACCAATAAACATAGAAATAAAGGTTATATCACATTCGAAACTTATCTTAAAAATACAAATACGAATTTGGTTATTTTTCGAAATTTGAACGTTTAAGGGGTGAAAATCGTAACTATTTTTGGTACTTTTTTTACAAAATATTTTTCTCCATTCATTGACATATACGCACTAAATTATGAACTCCCACTACAATATTGAAGATTTTGATACATCAATGGGGAAAGTTAAACCTAGAAACATAAACTTTGAAGTTCGCATGAAGTACCATGCGAACGCCATGAAGTTTATCTATTCTAGATCCCTATGGGTCTAAGAACCTAGAATATATCTAGACAGATATCCATCTGTCCATTTGTTCGTCCGATTATTTTTTTTTATTTTGAAAATAATGTAAGTAACCTTAAAAAGTATGTTTTAAAAAATTTTCTTATCAAAATACTTCTTTTGGAGAAGGTACGTTTTTACAAAAATCAATATATTTACAAAGAAGCACCTTCTTGCAAAAAAGTAACTTTCTAATAAGATGTATCTTTTTACAAAAAAGTTCATTGTAATTTACACATTCGAGATGATCATATTTGGCCCACTGTGCAAGCACTAAGTTTCTCATTAATCCAAAATTTGAAAGCCTAAATTGTTTTATATTTAGTTGCTAAATTTCATCGAAATCCACCAAGTAATTAAAAATTTATTGAATTAGTATGAAAAGAATGAAGTGGATTTATCAAGTTTTGATGAAATCATGCATATTTGTTCCTTTTTTCTGGCTAAACTAACTATAGAGTTTTGGTCCAACTTTTTTTCGCTGCGTTTTCATTTCAAGGTCAACAAACCAAAAAAGAAATAAAACTTAATTCGGTTAGATATGGATTTATTAAGTTTTGATAAGATCATACTCATATATTACGGGTGGTAGCAAATCAGAAGCAGCGCCCACCAATAAATTACATTTTTGCTATGTGGTGTAGGGTGCCTTGTGGTTGAATTTGACCGGTTATATTTTTTACTTGTCTCCTATGTTTCGTTCTTTACTCTCAGGTTTTGCACCAAAAACAAAATACATGTAAATCACACAATCTTCATCTGGGCCTATAGCTTTAATTAGAAGTATAATAGTTTATTATTCTCTTTTATGCGAAACTTTATTATCTGCAAATACGGAATGAAAGTCAATAATTTTAAATAATTGCAGTCACCATCGCGACCAACAACTATTTTAAATCGTCAATCAAACACACCTAACAACAAGCAACGACAACCATCGTTATCACGAAGCCTGTGTGCTAGCTATGTTTAACTGTTGACCAGCCAAACCAACCTGCAAATACGGAATGAGCTATTCTCGTTGGTTGTTCCGCTTTTATACAAAAAGCCATGAGCTTTTGTACATGAGCTTTCAATCAAATGAAAGATCGTTCATGTACTCAAATAAGCTTTAACTCAACGAAAGAGCTTTTCCTCTCTGCAGAGTCTTTTACTTATAATCTGTCACACATGCTAGTGACGAACAAAAATATAGCAGTCATACAAAATAAAAAATAAGAAAAATACAAAATAATAAATAACTAAAAATAACAAAAATAATAACATTTCAATGATTACTAAAATATAATCCGCTACAGACTCCCCCTTTGGCGCACCTGACCTCGACCCGAGTGGTGCGTCAACCCTCTATATGGCGTCTTCTACTAGGCTTTTCTAGGTCGTCCACGTCTCTTCATGGGATGAACTGGCATTGGAGGCTGCTGGCTGTTGGTACCCCTGTACATTGTCAATGCGGATGCATGATAGGTACCGAGTGGAATCTTCAAATTGTCCGGTAAGGACACTTCATATGATGCTGACCCAATCTTCCTTGTTATGATGTAGGGTCCATCGCGCTTTGGAACGAATTTTGATGTTATACCTCTGGCCATGTTACTTAAAACGTGAGTTGTGACCAATACCTCAGTACCAACATTAAATTTTGGTTGGGGTCTTCTCTGTTGATCAGCATAGACTTTGTTCTTGTCCTGCATTTTCGCTTCGGCTTCTTTTGCGTGTTTGTAAATATCCGCTATCGTCTGAATATACGGTGATACCTCTGGGATGAAACTCTCGGACTCAACTATTGCCCTTACATCGTGTCCAACGTCATCGAGGGTACGCAGCTCTCTACCAAAGGTGAGATAGGCTGCACTGTAACCGGTACTCTGGCATTTCGCAGTATTCATCGCAAAACGTATGGCGGCTAGACTTTGATCCCAGTTATCATGTTGATGCTGTACCAGAATTGCCAACTGGCCCTTTAGATCTCTGTTTTTTCGTTCCACTGGATTTGCCTCAGGATGGTACACCGGTGTGCATTGTTGTATTCCAAGGCAAAACGTCACTTGCTGCATTACAGCCGATACGAACTGTACGCCATTGTCCGATTTGATGCGTCTAGGAAGTCCGTAGCGCAAAAAGATTTCATCTATGAGAATTTTAGCGCACGCCTCTGCGGTCGCCTCTTGAAGTTTAAAGATTTCTATCCACCGACTTGCAACATCCTCTACAATAAATATCCAGCGATAGGCACCTGAAGTCTGGGGTAAAGGACCAAATAAGTCCACAGCAACTACTTCAAACCGCTGCCTACTACACGTTGTCTGCAAAAGACCGGCAGGTCTCATATTTGCTGCTTTAAAGCGCTGGCACTCAATACAAGTTTTAACATACTTAGCAATTTCACCACGCATTCCCGGCCAATAATACCTACTAGCAATGCGAGCGATAGTTCTTTCCACGCCGTAATGCCCCGCGGTACTGTCATCATGATATGCCTTTAAAATGTTGCTACGTTCCTGGGTGGGTATAACTAATTGTGCATCTTCACAATCGTCATTAGCATAACAGTACAAGATGCCACCGTTAAGTAGATAGCACCTGTTTATCCAACGAAGGGAGTTTTCATCCTGTGTTTCCAATGAAGTGATTATATCCTTCAAGTACTCATCCTTCATTTGCTCTTCTCGAATTTCCGTACCGCTCCTTGCCGGCATGTCAACAAAAAATGCAAAATTGGATTTTTATCATCCCCTTCAAGATGACGGCCTTCACATGGAGGTCTTGAAAGCATATCAGCTACAGAATTAGCTTTTCCTGGTATGTGCTCTATAGTAAAATTGTACTGTTGTAGTTGTAATCCCCATCTAGCGAGCCTCCCCGTTGGTGATTTTAAGGTGAGCAACCACTTCAGGGGTTTGTGGTCCGTTTTTAGTTTAATCTCTTCACCCTCTATGTAGCCACGAAATTTGCTACAGGCCCACACTATAGCCAGCGCCTCCCGCTCTGTAGTTGAATAGTTGCATTCTGCGTTGCTCAGTAAACGGCTGGCGTATTCTATAGGGTGCTCCTCTGGACCCTCCCCCTGAAGTAAAACTGCCCCAAGAGCGTAGGCACTTTGTGGTGTTGGAAGTGGTGTTTCTAGTGTAAAGTATGTCCTTGTGTATTGGATTCTTATTCCCTATAGCCCTTGGTTAGTTTAACTAGCTGTCAGGGTTTCAGCTGCTTGGATAGGCGTTCAAAGGAACTGCCGAAAGATATGAGAGCTTGTAATTAAAAATGCAAGGCAAGTTATTGCCGATATAGATTGATAATTTCAAGTCTACTTTATTTTTAATTTACATGCACTTAAATACTATTCATGAGTTTTTAACTTAGCCTGTCTTACTTATTCTACTTATCGATAAAGTTCTTGCTGTCTTTGTCGATATTATGGACATATGCATAATTACCCTGATTACAATTGCTTTGACCAATAGGAATATTTGCGGTTACACTCATTCCTATTTGTCACTCAATTTACAATTCTTATTGAGTAGAATTGTTCGTTTGTTTTATCATACTTATGCCCTAATTAACTTGCATTCCAATCAATGTGTGTCGATTGGTAAATGCCGTTATTTGATCTTGCATAATTACCCTACTCTATTTAGGTTGGTGTGTATAGATTTAGGAGTAGTTTAAGGGTAGGCGGTGGCAACTTATGAGGTACACTACACCCTCACCGCTAAGAGAAAAATTAGGGGATTGATTTTTCTTGATATATTCATATTACCGACAATATTTGTAAAATAGTTCTTAATTTCTATTTACATATGTAATAGTTTTACAAAGTAATTCTTATATAGTATTTAATATTTTAATAGTTTTATAATATGTATTTACATGAGTTATAGTTTTTTTTTTTTTTTTTTTTTTTTTTAAAGTAGTTCTTAATGTAATTAATATTTAATTTATAATTATTTAATTATTTAAAAATAGTATTAAAAATAGTATTCTTATAGTACTTAATTATTGTCTCTTAGGCCTATATATGGTTTTAATTGATTATTATGAAATTCTTTTTCAATTCCGTGGTAGTCTATTATAGTATTTACACCGTTTTTTCTAATAATTCTATATGGGCCTTTGTACGGGCTTTGATTCTTTTTCCTATTCTCTACTTTTATTAAAACTAAATCTCCTATATTTAGATTTAAACTTTTATTATATCTATCTTCTAAATTTCTTTTTTCTTTTATTTTATCTGTGAAATCTTTAGCTCTAATCAAAGAATATTTTAATCTTTGTTTCAGCTCTTTTGCATAGTCATCATAATTGTATATTTTGTTATTATCAGTTACATAAAATTCTGATGGTAGGCATGGCAATCTACCATATACCAATTCAAATGGTGTGTAACCAGTGTCTATGTGTGGAGCCGTGTTGTAGGCAAAAGTAAAATAGTTTATCCACTTATCCCATTCGTAATCATTTGCTGTTGTCAGCAAGAATTCATTGAGAACCCTGTGATTTCTTTCTACCGCACCCATTGTTTCATGGTGGTAAGGGGTTGAAAATGTTTGTTTGATATCGAGTAGTGAACATATGTTATGCATGAGTTCGTTTTTGAATTCTGTCCCGTTGTCTGATTTGAGCATCTTAAATTTACCGAATTTTAAAATTAATTGTTCTACAAGTGTTTTGGCAGTTGTAAGTGCGTCTTTTGTTGACATTGGGTGAGCAATAATGAATTTTGTTAGCTCGCATTGCATTGTCAATATGTATCGGTAACCGTTTGAAATACGAAGAGGTCCTACAGTATCAATTGATATTGTTTCAAAACTGTTGCTCGGTGTGTCCGTTATTGTAAGTGGTTCTTTAATGTGTTTGGTTTGTTTGTTTATAGTACACTTGTCACAGTATTTTACGAATTGCTTTACCATCTTGTTCATGTTTTTCCAAATGTATCGCTGTTTTAATTTAATAATTGTTTTTCTTATTCCTAAGTGGCCTGCGTGTGTGGCGTTGTGGAATTCATCGATGAGTTTATATTTCAGTATGTCATCTGTTATTCTTGTTGGGGCATTGTAAATTAATATTTTTAGTTGAGGACTTTTGTTGTTTATTCTTATCTTTGTATAGGCTTCTTTAAAATCTTTCATTGTATATACTTTAAATATCTTATCATTCTTTGCTAGCGCTAATTCTTTTATATTTTCCTTGTTCATTTTAGATATCAGTTTCCTCAGAATCGAATCTAGTTTCGCTGAGTTATCGCTGAATCTTGCATGCATATTATTATCATTTTGTATGTTTTTGGCATGTAACTTCTTCATAATCGAATCTTGTTTCGATGAATTATCATTACATCCTTTATTCATATGATTATTATCTTGGGTACGTGATTTCTTCATAGTCGAATCTTGTTTCGATGAATTATCATCACGCCCTATGTGCACAACATTATCTTTTATATATATATCTATATCCTCTATATTTTCAAATTTATTAAACTGTACTTTCTTCATTTTCTTGACGTCATTTATGGATGTGCATTCCCATATTAGAAGTTGATCAGACTCCTGAGAGATGCATTTTTCCACATTATTTCTATACGCGTTGCTTCTATCCGGATTATTTCTATACGCGCGCGCTTTATTCATATCTATTTCTTCATTTGCCTCATTATTTGTAACTTTATTTGCCTCTTTTTCATTTCTCTTTGTCATTGCCCTCGTAGTTATTAGTATTCTTTTTTCTTTTTCATCATTTTCTAATGGTATCATTTGTTTTAGTACGTCTGAGTTTATTTCTATCCTTGATAATGCGTCCGCATTAGTGTTAATTTTTCCTTTTTTATAAACTATCGTAAAGTCATAATCGCTTAAATCTAGTCTAATTCTTGTCATTTTTGATGAGGGATTCTTATGTGAAAATAGTGATATCAATGGTCTATGGTCTGTTACCACTATGAATTTTTGACCGTATAAATATGGTTTGAAGAAATTTATTCCCCAGTGAATTGCGAGCAATTCTTTTTCAATAATGGGTTTGTTCATATCATGCTTTTGAAGTGATTTACTTGCGTAAGAAATAGGTAAATCTTTTCCAATTTCACCTTGTGATAAGACTGCTCCTAAGGCGTAGTTTGAGGCGTCAGTCGTCAAAATAAAAGGTTTGTCAAAATTTGGGTACTGTAAAATTGGTGGGTTCATTAATTTTTCTTTTAGAGTGTCAAAAGCGTTTTGGCATTCATTTGTCCATAAGAATTTTACTGATTTTCTCAATAGCATATTTAAATGTTTTGCAATGTCCGCAAAATTCGGTATGAATTTTCTATAATAGTTACAGAATGCAACGAAACGTCTAACTTCATCTGCGTTTTTAGGTATTGGGTAATTCTTTATAACTTCATATTTAGCTGGATCTGTTTTCACACCGTCTTTTGTTATTAAATGTCCTAAGTAAACTACTTCTGGTCTTAAAAAACAACATTTCTTTGGATTCAGTTTTAAATTGTATCGCTGAAGTCTATCCAAAACTTTCACAAGATTTTCATTGTGATGGTTCAAACTACATCCATAAACAATTATGTCATCGACATAAAGAAAAGCTTCTGAATCAAGTCCCGAAAGTGCTATCGTAAGCATTCTCTGAAAACTGTTTGATGAAATTTTAAGTCCAAATGGTAGTCTTTTAAATTGGTAGTGTCCCTGTTGTGTAGAAAAAGCTGTAAGTGGTCTTGAGTCCTTGTCCAACTGAATTTGGTGAAATGAGCTAGTCATGTCAAGAGTCGAAAACCATTTAGCTCTTCCTAGTTTATCCAAAATATCCTCTAATCTAGTTAGTGGAAATTTGTCATTAACTATTTTGTCATTTAACTTTCTAAAGTCTACTACAAGTCTCCATTTTCGTTTGTCTTCCGTATTCTTCTTGGGTACCAAAAGAAGTGGAGCATTGTAGGGGCTAATTGATGGTTCTATTATATCGTCATGTAACATTTTATGTACTTGTTCATTTATTATGTCCGTGTGTGAGTGGGGTAGTCTGTAGTTTTTTATGTACACCGGAGTGTTATCTGAGGTCGTAATGTTTTGTTTATAAAAATTGTTTACAGTCAATTTCTCATTCTCTAAATGAAAAACATTTTGGTATCTTTTGAATATGTTTATTAATTCTGATTTTGCATATTCATCAGTTTCATTTAATTGAAAGTCATTTAGAATTTGTTGAAAACGTTCGTCATTGTTTATATTTGTGTAACTTAATACGTCATAATTCTTAAGTGGGTCAGTGTGCAGTTTAATGCCCTGTAAAATTTGTGTCTCATTTGTTGTGTTTAAAATTTTAATATGTGTCATTCCGTTTTTTGGTGCTATTGAATTACTTAAAAAAATACCGCTTTTTAATTCATTATTAAGTATTACGCAATCTTCAGTAAGGTTTAATTTCAATGGTTGTATGATTTCTGTTCGGGGGGGTATGGTAATTTTTAATGTGTCGAATGCTTTTGATTGCATGGGCAAAATTATGGTTTCATTGTTGGTATAGAAAGAAATTGTGAATGTCTCATAATTTATTTTACATAAGTATTCTCTTAAAAAGTCTCTTCCTATTATGCCGTCATTCTCTATTGGAAAATTGTCATCTACTAGATGGAATTTGTATTTGCATGTTTGGTCTGCTAGTGAAAGTTCAAGTTCACTTGTCCCCAATGAATATATTTCTTCTTTAGTGATGCCTGTTAATTTGCATCTGTTTTCTACATTTAGTGGTTCATCATCAAAAATTGTTTTATTGCGACATAGTGATATGTCGGCTCCTGTGTCGACAAGAAACGTTAATTCTTTACTTTTGTATTTAGCGATTATGTAGTTTGTGTTATTATTAGAAATTTTAAATACCTTTAATTTTGGCTGTCCGGAATATCCCTGTATTCCGAGCCTTCCCCGTTTCCCTCGTCTTGTACTACATGTATATTTCTTCTATTGTTATTATTTCCGTAGTTGTTGTTGGTTCTATTTCTATTATTATTGTCATTCCTGTAGTTTCCATTATTGCTTCTAGGTGTATTACGGTTGTAATTGTTGTTTGCAGACGAATTTGTGTTGTTTCTGTTATTGTTTGAATTGTAGTTGTTACTTCTACTGTTTTGGAAATTACTGTTATTCCTAGTGTAATTGTCAAAATGTCTGTTGTTTCTATTATTGTTTGAGTTGTAGTCGTTAGTACTACGGTTTGGGAAATTATAGTTGTTCCTGTTATTAATGTTATTCCTCGCGTTATGAAATTTGCTATTGTTGTGTCTAGTATCATTATTATTACGATGTTGTTGTTGTATATACTGCACTGAGCTAGTAGTTATTTTATTTTCATTTTCTAGTTCTAGCGCAAGTTCTACTGCGTCCTGTAAAGTTTTTGGACGAGCTGCAAAAATGGCTGTCTTTAAATTATCATTAATTCCACTCTTAAATGAATCTAGAGCAAGCTTTGAGTTTAATCTGATAATGACATTTTTTTCCGCCTCTGTAGCGTCACTACTA
The DNA here is from genome assembly GCA_943735925.1 of Pollenia amentaria. Classification (NCBI taxonomy): domain Eukaryota; kingdom Metazoa; phylum Arthropoda; class Insecta; order Diptera; family Polleniidae; genus Pollenia; species Pollenia amentaria. The sequence goes on from OX031009.1 coordinate 69,852,857, forward strand.
AGTTCTTCTATTCCTAACTTGTTCAGGTTGTCTATTACTGTTAATATTCTTTCCCTGAATGCGTTGACAGACGTTTTCCCTTGGTAGATATTGCTTAGTATGGACTGTAGTTCTGGAATGGTCTTTGTACTTTTGTACCTTTGTTGTAATTGTGTTTTTAAAGTACCGAAGTTTTCGGGTTTCGCATAACTACCTATTGCTGTTCTTACCCTTGAGGTTAATTTGGCGTGGTAGACATATTGTAGGAAATCTTGTTTTGCTGTTTCAGCAAGAGTTTTCTCAATGAGTTCTGCTGTTATTAAAAAACTTTCCAGTTCTTCAAAGTTTCCAGTAAAAAGTGGGAGTGCTTTAGACACTGTTTCTAAACTAAATGCTGCCATTGTATTTCCTATTTCTGAAGGTTCTGCCTCTAATGGGGTTTTAATGTCTTTGATTAAGTACTCTTTGATTTTCCTAATAATATTGCTAAATTCTAATCTGAGCACTGCTATTTTCTTTTCGTCTCTTTCTTCTAGTTGTGCTAACTCAAATTCTTCTGTTATAATTTGTATATCCTTTAGTCTAAGATTTATTGTTTTTTCCGAATATGTCCTTCCTGGACTTTTCTTTAAATTCTTTAATATGTCTTTAAGTTTTATTAAACTTCCTTCCATCTATCTTCACTTTCTATACTTCTGTTATCTTATTTCTATTATTGTTTCTGTTTTTACAACTATTAATAAACTTATACATGCTTTGTAATAAGAATATGATTAAAGCAATAATTACTAAGACTTTTGTTATTTTAGACAACATTAAAAATATTTATAATTGTACAGTGAAAATATTTATTTTTCTTTACTTTGTTTTTATTTTATGTATATTTGAATTATTAATAGTATTGGGTACAATTAGTTTTAAATTGTATTAAATTTATTTTTCCTTTACCGCCTGTTACTAAGTATTGCATACATTAACCTTATGATGTAGGCAATTACTAATAAAGCTAATGTGATTATCATTATTATTTCAAAAATGTTCACATTCTCTTCTTTATGTTCACTTTGTATTCTTATAGCATTCATGTATCCTATAATTTGCTGATTGTTCTGTTCGCTTTCATGATTTTCATTCTTTCCTACCTCGTATCCTGCAAAAACTAGTGGAATTGCTTTTAGAATGTTCTTCCACCATGCCATCTTGATAATACTCTCTTAACGATTGTATTTAATTATGAAGTAAATAAATGTATATATATATTTTTTTTTTTTTTTTTCTTATTGTTATTACAAAATATGTATTTATGTATTTTTAATTGTTTTTTCCTTATGGAATGCCCTGATTTGCGACCTTATTTCTGTCTGTTTTATTTTTTCTGTTGCCATATGTAGTTCTCTGTATAAGATCGCTAACTCTTTCCTTTTTTGGTACTGCTTGCCTGCCCTCTTCTTCTTTTTCTTTTGGAATTGCTTTTCAATGGTCTTCACGCTTATTGGTTTTATTTGCCGCTTCTTGTATTCTTCCAGGGTAATAACCTTTGGACCTGCGTTTAGTGGTAGAGGTACATAGCAGGGTGCCGATTCTTCTACTGGATCTGGCTCATATTCTTCTTCATAGCTGTTTTCCAGATATAACTCCCAGCGTGCAACAATTTTGTCTATTTCCACCTCTAAGGACATCAAAAAAATTTTCTCTAGTCTAATTACAAAGGCAAACTTTTTTTTTGGAATTTAAAAATTTTGGTTAGCAGGATCTTCAACTAATTTTTAGTTTGGAAGGATCTAATTAATTGGAAGGAAATAATTAATTTGTTGTGGTCCGAGTGGGCAGGATCGCCATGTGGTGTTGGAAGTGGTGTTTCTAGTGTAAAGTATGTCCTTGTGTATTGGATTCTTATTCCCTATAGCCCTTGGTTAGTTTAACTAGCTGTCAGGGTTTCAGCTGCTTGGATAGGCGTTCAAAGGAACTGCCGAAAGATATGAGAGCTTGTAATTAAAAATGCAAGGCAAGTTATTGCCGATATAGATTGATAATTTCAAGTCTACTTTATTTTTAATTTACATGCACTTAAATACTATTCATGAGTTTTTAACTTAGCCTGTCTTACTTATTCTACTTATCGATAAAGTTCTTGCTGTCTTTGTCGATATTATGGACATATGCATAATTACCCTGATTACAATTGCTTTGACCAATAGGAATATTTGCGGTTACACTCATTCCTATTTGTCACTCAATTTACAATTCTTATTGAGTAGAATTGTTCGTTTGTTTTATCATACTTATGCCCTAATTAACTTGCATTCCAATCAATGTGTGTCGATTGGTAAATGCCGTTATTTGATCTTGCATAATTACCCTACTCTATTTAGGTTGGTGTGTATAGATTTAGGAGTAGTTTAAGGGTAGGCGGTGGCAACTTATGAGGTACACTACAACTTGCATCTGTTTTTATCGTATAGGGCATATTCTCAGAAGCCTGCCCTAGAACAGGTGCTGTTGTCAAGGCCTTCTTTAATGAGTCGAATGCTTTAATCTCCTCCTCCTTCCATTTCCACACTACCGCTTTTCTAGTAAGATTCGTAAGTGGTCTAGCAATGTTGGCATATTGATCGATAAATCGCCTGTACCAAGAGCATGTTTGAATAAATGAAATCAGCTCCTTCACGTTTCTAGGCTCCCTGCGGTCAACAATCGCCTGAATTTTGTTCGAATCTACTGCTATACCCTCTGGTGTGAGTACATGGCCAAGAAAATTCACCCTAGAACAGAAAAATCGGCATTTGCTGTTATTTAAGCGTAATTTGTATAATAAAAGACGATCCAAGACTACATCAATGTCCATCAAATGTTGTTGAAAGTCCCCGGAACATATGATGATGTCGTCAAGGTAGGCAAAGATACAAATTCCAGGAATACCAGATTTAAATCGATTAATTAGCCTTTGAAAAGTTGCGGGTGCGTTTCGCAATCCAAATGGCATTCTCTTGAAACGGTAAGTTCCAAATGGAGTTATAATACAAGTTTTATCGCGATCTTCTCTGGCTACTTCTATTTGGTAATATCCACATTGTAAATCTAAGGTAGTCATATAATTAGTGCTCTTGGCGGAATGCAGCAAATCATCCATTCTAGGTAATGGATATCTATCGGGAACAGTTAACGAGTTCAATTTTCGGTAGTCCACACAAACGCGAATAGAGCCATCCTTCTTAGGAACCATAACCACCGGCGAGGACCATGCTGACTCACATTCCTCGATGATGTCATTCTCGAGCATACTTTCTATTTCGTTCTTAAGTTCATGAGCCTTCGCATATGACAGGCGATAAGGGGGTAACGAAATTGGCTCATGGTTGCCAGTATTTATTTTGTGTACGGCATACGGTGAAGGTGTACCCAAACCACCAAAAACTGTTTGATGTTTTATTAGGATCTGGTCCAGCTGCTTCTTTTGATCATTGTTCAATTCCGCTCCGTCAGTTGCCTTCAGTATTCTATATTCAAAGGCATATAGAGGTGTAAAGATGGGCTCCTCATTATCCTTTGGTGGATTGTACACTACGCCACTAAACAGTCCTGTATCTTTTGACCTTTCGGGGGTTGTCATATCTATAGGTATAGCATCCCTGAAAATTGCTTGGATTGAATGTGGAGAGTAATCACTTTCCTTGTTGTAGTCAGGACCACACGATTCGAAATCTGAGATATGCGTTCCGCAGATTCTTTTAGGTGGGGTTTTTAGCGGTTCTGCCATCACTACAGACGTTACTCTTTTGCAAGAGGTTTCTGAAACCTTTATTGTTTCAAGAAGGTTTAAGTCCAGAGGCCATGAATCACAGAAATCAAACTGCTGGTCAGGGTAATTTTCAAAATACCAGTATCTTTGCCCCATATTCAAAACGATACCTGCTTCTTCCATAAAATCGGACCCAATCAACGTTCGATTGCTTTTGTCCTCGGGAAAAACTAAAAATTTTATATTCAGACATCTACCACCAACAACAATTTTACATTGTGTGGTTAAGCACTCTCTGTCACAAGAGGTACCATCAGCAAGAGAGACGTTACACATTATGGTTTTGTATTGACAGCCTTTAAAGTCCATTATTTTCTTTAAATTCGTACTGGCCACACTGGTTTTAGCACCGGAGTCAAAGTACGCTTGACCAGGAACACCAAACATTTGGACATTTACCACTGGAATCTTCCGTCCCAGGCATAAACCCACTGAGTTGAAACTTACCGCCATCGGTGAGGCAGCATTATTTTTCCCTTTGCAATTTGGGCAGTTTGCCCTTACGACGCCTGGAGTGTTACATCCGTAGCATGCAAATTTTGGTTTAAGCACTACAGGATCAATCTTTGGTGGTTGTTGTTTTGTAATTATGTCCTGTTTTTTAAAACAGGTTTCAACTGTATGTCCCTTTTTCCGACAAAAAGAACAGCGCTTTGGACCGCTCTCAGAACCACTGGCCATTTTGGCAACATCAGTGTTTACTGCCCCGCGTTCACTAATTACATGCTCTGCTTCGCGAGCATCTACCAATAACTCATCAAACGTCCTCAATTTATGACGGAAAAGACGTTCACGAATGTGAGCGTGCAACATTCCAAAAACCATATCAAGTTGGTCAGATTCCGACGGGCAACTTGTAAGTTGAGAAAACAAGGCACGTTTTTTACGAATAAAAGAATCTGTTGGCTCATTTTTCTGCTGCTTAATCTCGTTGATTTCAAGGTAAATTCTCCAGGCTGGTTTTGGAGGCGAAAACGACTCACGCAATCTACGCACCACATCATTAAAACAGTTAACGTCCACACGAACACCTCGCCACCATTCTGCAGCATCACCCTCTAACAGCATCGGCATTCCATTAACAGCATCACCATCAGAAATTTTCTCAACCATTTTAAATGTCGATATAGCTGAAATAAATTCTTCCACCTTTGCTGGATTACGTTCGCCACCATACCGTGCGGAACATGTGCTGAAAGAGCCACATTTCTCGTTGGGCTTACCCACTGCACTTAAAAGTTGTTCGAACTGCTCAGTTGATAAAGTAACCATTTTGTTTTTCACCGCAATGCGTTCACTTCTTCTTACAGCTCCAAAAAAATCTGCCACGTCTTATTTTAATATATTCTACCACTGACAATATATGTATATGCGTATTCACTGCCACTTAGTTGGGCGCCAATTATAATAGTTTATTATTCTCTTTTATGCGAAACTTTATTATCTGCAAATACGGAATGAAAGTCAATAATTTTAAATAATTGCAGTCACCATCGCGACCAACAACTATTTTAAATCGTCAATCAAACACACCTAACAACAAGCAACGACAACCATCGTTATCACGAAGCCTGTGTGCTAGCTATGTTTAACTGTTGACCAGCCAAACCAACCTGCAAATACGGAATGAGCTATTCTCGTTGGTTGTTCCGCTTTTATACAAAAAGCCATGAGCTTTTGTACATGAGCTTTCAATCAAATGAAAGATCGTTCATGTACTCAAATAAGCTTTAACTCAACGAAAGAGCTTTTCCTCTCTGCAGAGTCTTTTACTTATAATCTGTCACACATGCTAGTGACGAACAAAAATATAGCAGTCATACAAAATAAAAAATAAGAAAAATACAAAATAATAAATAACTAAAAATAACAAAAATAATAACATTTCAATGATTACTAAAATATAATCCGCTACAGAAGTTAAAACTTTTAACATGTTGCTTTTGTGATATGTACCTACTATGTATTTTTAGTAATTGTATCAGACATTTGGAATTAAATGAAGAGTATATTTCGAGGAAAAGATAGCAACAGGTTTTAGATTTCTTATATGAATTGTTGACTCTTTATTTCTCTAGCAAAATAGACATATGTATGCATGCAAATTTGTTTAAATCATTTTATTGAAAAAACTCTATAAGAAATTAACTCAAATATTCTTTCTCAGTTTGCAGTCAGCGATTTTTGCCCGTTTTAGCTTATACGTTTTTTTTTCTATTAATTCTCTCATTTGCTTTTGTATTTTTCTATGCGTTTTGCAGATGTAATAATTTTTTATTTATTTTTTTCAAATATTGAAAGATTAGAAATTACACAGGCCTACGAAAAAAACTCTTAAGTAATGTAATCAATATTTTATATTTTTTGATACGTAAATTCCGTAGATATAATGAAAAAGTCGAATATATTCCCAATTTGTTTTAATAAATGACTTTTTTATATGCTCCTACTTTGAAAGGTCTACAAATAATTAGTCCATAGGTATGTACATATCTTCCTAAAGATTTCATTTGTTTAGCCGTTCTGTTCATCTGTTCGATTTTTGAATACTCTTATATATATTTACGGTCTCTGATTTAAATCCTCGGCGTTTTACATATTGCCGAAGTATAGTAAAATGTAAACGTATGAAGCAGTTGATACCAAACACCTAAAAAATCTCTGCTTATTTATACGAAAACTGACATACTTCGTACGAAATATTCGTTAAAACGTGTTTCGAAATAATAGAAAACGAAAGTTTTTCGTAAAATTTCGCATTATTAGTGACTTAAGTTAATTTGTTGATATTTGTAAAAAAAAAGAACTTTATATTTATAACATTATATATAAATTCACTTCAAATAGGTAGTTATAATTTCTTCCTTTAATGATAATTTAAAAAACGCGTAACGTATCATAAATATGTAGTTCAATCCAATTCGAATGGGCACAATGAAGAATAAATTCCAATAACTCAATATTATTATTTTTTTATTTAGATGAATGTAAATAACAGTTACTTTCTCTTAGAATATGATTGTTCTTTAAATCACTTTACAAACAAATCTTGAAAATCAAAAAAAAAAAAACCCAATATATTTGTTAGTAATTATGTATGTGATACAATAAGATTATCTCTACTTTTCAACAGCAGTATTAAAATCTGATTCCACTATGATTTCTGGCAGAGAAAGTACTTTCAGTATAACAAATTTTATGTTGTGTAATATCTATATACAGTTTGTCAAATAATTCTTTTCAAAAGTATAAGAAAACAAAATATTATTAAATGAAACACTAATAGCTTGTTTTAATTTTTGCAAAATTATTTGTTTTTTGCATATTTATTTTTTTAAATATGTTTGTAAACATACTGCATTGTAAAAAATTATAAATCTTTCATAAGAAAATTATAATCGAGATAAAAAAAAATTATTCAAAAATGTTTTCAAAATTAAAAAAATCAATGAAATTATTAAAAAAATATGTTAATACATAAATATTTTTTGCCCTTAGCATTTTGTGTGTCCCCGTGAGAATCAATTACTGACTGCAATCGCCGGCCCATTGAATGAATAAGCTTTTGTAAGTCGTATTCATCAGGTATTTTTTCCCATTCCTCTTTAATATATTGTATCAATTGTGTTTTATTTTTTGGAGATCTTTTCCCAACTTTTTTCTTTAAGAGGACCCATAAATTTTCTATAGGGTTAAGGTCTGGACTTTGAGCTGGAGTATCAATCACTTTTTTGCAATTATATAATAGCCAGGATTTACAAATATACGATTTGTGTTTTGGGTCATTATCTTGATAAAATTTAAAGTTAAGTTTTTGCGGATTTTCTGGGTCAAAAAACCCAAATTTACGGGCGCTGCTGCATAAATCATTCTTTAACATATCAAGATACACTTCTTTGGTCATAATTTCATCCAAAATTTTTATCTCGCCAACTCCTCTACAAGATATACAAGCCCATGCCATAACAGACAACTTTCCGAATTTTACTGTTGGTATAATATTTTTTTTGTCAAGGGCCGTCAATGGCTTGCGCCAACTTTTTGTGGTCCATCGTGATAGTAAAGCATGAGCTTCGTTTCATCACAAAAAATTACGTCATCCCAGTACTCTGCTCCAAAACGAACGTGCTCAATAGCAAATGTGTATCTTTTCTCTATGTTGTTCGCCGAAAGTAACGGTTTTTTTCTAGCTGTTCTAGAGAAGTATTGCTGTTTTTGAAGCACGTTCCGAACAGTCTCATGTGAAATAATAACTCCAAAATCATTATATATTTCGGATGCTATTCCTCTGGTGCTGGAATGTGGTTTTTCCTCAACCATTTTTATTTTTTTCTTTCACTGCGCCTGGTCAACGTTTTTGGTCTGCCAGGGGAATGTTTTGCTTCAAGCCTTTTTTCTTTTTCGGCGCGGTTAATAATGTTGTAGACTGTCCTAAGATTGAGGGAAACATTTCCGCGATTTCTTTGTGCGATTTGCCTTTATAATGATTAAAATACACTAACTGAACAATATCTTTGCTAACACGTTTTCCGGGCATTTGTAAAACTTTATTTTATATTCACTTGTTACAGGAACGACAACTATGTATTTGAAGAATAAATATAGTCCATTAATATGTTAACATAGTAACATGCATTAATTTCACTCATGTTTATTAATTACACAAAAAAATAACGGTTAATCTCTTCTTTTTTTGTTTTTGAAAACATTTATTTGACACCATAAATAAAATGTTCTCTTACATATTTCTTTTTGTTTTTGTACTATGCTTTTTTTTATGTTATATTTTGGCATCATCATATCTCACATAACCAAGATAACAGAATGTGCAAAAAATAAAAAAAGTTTAAAATAAATTAGCAAGTCGTATTTGGAACTGAAATTTTTTTGCATGATTTTTTCTAGCATTGAAAATAATTATTTGACAAACTGTATATATAAAATTGTAACGTAACTGACTGATTCATCATCGCACAGCCTAAACGCCTAAAGCTAAAAACTTGAAATTTGGAGCGGAGGTTGGTCTCTCCCCAAATCGATCCACTAAGACGGGATTTTTGGAAATTCGAATGTTCAGGGGGTAAAAACGGGTAAATTCGGTAATCTTATATCTCCAAAACTAAAAGAGATACAACAAAAATTTAATACTTATGGTTGTTCTTAAGAAAAATAAGCGGACAGGTGTCTGGTACTTTTTTGAAATTCGGACGTTTAAGGGAATAAACAGGTAAAACATGTATTTTAGTACTTTTTTGTCACCCCATCTATCTTTTAAACCAATAAACATAGAAATAAAGGTTATATCACATTCGAAACTTATCTTAAAAATACAAATACGAATTTGGTTATTTTTCGAAATTTGAACGTTTAAGGGGTGAAAATCGTAACTATTTTTGGTACTTTTTTTACAAAATATTTTTCTCCATTCATTGACATATACGCACTAAATTATGAACTCCCACTACAATATTGAAGATTTTGATACATCAATGGGGAAAGTTAAAACCTAGAAACATAAACTTTGGCATATAAATATGTCCACGAAAGAAAGTGAGACGCTAACGAAGTAGCGGGTTAAATGCTAGTCGATGAAGAGTATAGGATGAAGAGTTAATGCCCTATTGTAAATTTGACCATGAATGCGGAAACAATATGGACCGTATCCTGGCGGTGCTTTAATTTTTGCACCCAATGACGCAAATGAAAATGCACTGTTAAAGGATCGTATACACTCACAATATTATTACAGTAACTGACTGTAGGTTATTCAAGAAGTAATCCGTTCAGTAATTTTTAAATTAATAAACATTTAAAATTCCAAGCAAATTTATTTTTAACTGATTCTAACATTTATTTAAAAAACTAAGTGCACATTAATACGGATTTTCGGTTGCATTTAATTTTGTCAGTTGATTAAGTAAAAGTATTCTGTATGTAAAATTAAATGAAAATGAAATTTAAAACAACTGTAAATTTACTTACAACCCAATCTACTTATTTTTCATTTATTTTTAACGAAAAGTTCAGTTAATTTTTACTGTCAAAAATTCAACTGACAAATTCCGTAAAAACAAATGAGTTTTCAGTTATTTTAAATAATTTAACTATCAAAAAAATAACCGGCCAATTTCGTAAAAACAAATGAATTTTCAGTTATTTTATATAATTTACTACCAAAAAATTAATTTATAGTTATCTATTTATAGATCTGTGGGAAAAAGTAAAAGCAAAAAACGATTTGCTTGTTTTGTATAGAAAATTCCCATATTCTATTTGTTAAAATTATTTAGTTAAATACATGAAATTTTTATGGTAAAATAATTGCGAATACCATATCGGGCATGCTGCTGGTGTCTTATAATTGAAAGTTCTTCTGTAAACAAAGTGGTCAGTACAACAAAACTAAAGCAAACATGTATAACGGGGTAAGTGAATAAAAATAAATATTCTTTCTCTCTCATTAGAATAACAAGCGGACAGAAGTCTGGTATTTTTTAGAAATTCGAGTAAAACCTGTATTATATAAAATTACTGAATTACATAAAATAACTGAAAATTCATTTGTTTTTACGGAATTTGTCAGTTATTTTTTGATAGTTAATTTTAATAAAATAACTGAAAATTCATTTGTTTTTACGGAATTTGTCAGTTATTTTTTGATAGTTAATTTTAATAAAATAACTGAAAATTCATTTGTTTTTACGGAATTCGCAGTTGAAGTTTTGACAGTAAAAATTAAATGAACTTTTCGTTAAAAACAATTGAAAAATAAGTAGACCGGTTTTTAACTGAATATTTATTTATTTTATATTACAAATTCAGTTAATTTTACGTACATTATATTGTGAGTGTATGTTTCAAGAAGTTTTTCGATTGCCCGTGTTTTCCGGTTATTAAATCCTTCAAAATGGCATGATAAGGTTGAGATGATAAGGATGTAAGGTCAACTTTTCCTTTCTGAAAACAGTTTGAAAATTTTCCATCTGGTGCCTTTTCCTTATGAAAATGTTTTGCTACACAAATGGAACATTCAAAAGTCATACCTCCACAGTAATGCTCCTCAATAGAATTTTCTTTTCCCTTCTGTTGTCTGCCATTCTTGCAACTCTGCAAAATATTAACATATTGAATATGTGTTTTAGGAGGCAACACTACGTTGCTTTCATCCTCGTGCAGTCGTTTATTTGCCATTCTTTATCTGCTTTCTTCTAATCTCCTTTTCGCACAAACTGGTTCAACATGTCTTTCAGCTGCTTTTCGGTTTGCATCCTCCTTTAACCTTTCCCTTTTTTGCTCATCTGTTTCTTTTAGTTTTTGAGCTGCCTTTCTCTTTCTGTTCTCCTCTAACCTCCTACTTCTCCGCAAACTGCATTCAGTAAGTCATTGGGATGCGTTTCGGATTTTGTTTTCGTCCAACCTGTTTCTCTTCTGTTCATCATCTTAAAATTGCCTATTTGCTATTTTTCTGGATGCATCATTTTTTAATCTTTTATTTTTATCTTCTTCGGATTCTTTAAATTTTCGTAATATTTCTCTCCTTGAACGCCTCAACTTTTTACCTAAACTCACTTTTTTTCTATAAGATAGAAGTTTTCTCTTTTTGTCGTTGTTCAACCGTGATGTTTTATCTCTAAAGTTTTCCTTATTTTTGAAATTAAATTTCTTTCTCTCCCTTTCTTTTTTAAGCTTTGTCCGATATGATCTTTTTCGTTTGGGCAATATAATTCTAGTCTTATGCACAACATTTGACATTTGTGGGAAAAGTTGGTTAGGTGATGAAATATTCTCATAGACATCAAAATGTCCATTTGAAATATTCCCTGAAAAACGAAGTTTTTTAACAGGGTGTTGTTCATTTCCAAAGCGTAAAAATATGGCCCCATTTCTCCAAACCTCAAATAAATATGGAAATATTTCTGCGGCAGCTTGAAGTTCGCATGAAGTACCATGCGAACGCCATGAAGTTTATCTATTCTAGATCCCTATGGGTCTAAGAACCTAGAATATATCTAGACAGATATCCATCTGTCCATTTGTTCGTCCGATTATTTTTTTTTATTTTGAAAATAATGTAAGTAACCTTAAAAAGTATGTTTTAAAAAATTTTCTTATCAAAATACTTCTTTTGGAGAAGGTACGTTTTTACAAAAATCAATATATTTACAAAGAAGCACCTTCTTGCAAAAAAGTAACTTTCTAATAAGATGTATCTTTTTACAAAAAAGTTCATTGTAATTTACACATTCGAGATGATCATATTTGGCCCACTGTGCAAGCACTAAGTTTCTCATTAATCCAAAATTTGAAAGCCTAAATTGTTTTATATTTATTCATCGAAATCCACCAAGTAATTAAAAATGTATTGAATTAGTATGAAAAGAATGAAGTGGATTTATCAAGTTTTGATGAAATCATGCATATTTGTTCCTTTTTTCTGGCTAAACTAACTATAGAGTTTTGGTCCAACTTTTTTTCGCTGCGTTTTCATTTCAAGGTCAACAAACCAAAAAAGAAATAAAACTTAATTCGGTTAGATATGGATTTATTAAGTTTTGATAAGATCCTACTCATATATTACGGGTGGTAGCAAATCAGAAGCAGCGCCCACCAATAAATTACATTTTTGCTATGTGGTGTAGGGTGCCTTGTGGTTGAATTTGACCGGTTATATTTTTTACTTGTCTCCTATGTTTCGTTCTTTACTCTCAGGTTTTGCACCAAAAACAAAATACATGTAAATCACACAATCTTCATCTGGGCCTATAGCTTTAATTAGAAGTTAAAACTTTTAACATGTTGCTTTTGTGATATGTACCTACTATGTATTTTTAGTAATTGTATCAGACATTTGGAATTAAATGAAGAGTATATTTCGAGGAAAAGATAGCAACAGGTTTTAGATTTCTTATATGAATTGTTGACTCTTTATTTCTCTAGCAAAATAGACATATGTATGCATGCAAATTTGTTTAAATCATTTTATTGAAAAAACTCTATTAGAAATTAACTCAAATATTCTTTCTCAGTTTGCAGTCAGCGATTTTTGCCCGTTTTAGCTTATACGTTTTTTTTTCTATTTATTCTCTCATTTGCTTTTGTATTTTTCTATGCGTTTTGCAGATGTAATAATTTTTTATTTATTTTTTTCAAATATTGAAAGATTAGAAATTACACAGGCCTACGAAAAAAACTCTTAAGTAATGTAATCAATATTTTATATTTTTTGATATGTAAATTCCGTAGATATAATGAAAAAGTCGAATATATTCCCAATTTGTTTTAATAAATGACTTTTTTATATGCTCCTACTTTGAAAGGTCTACAAATAATTAGTCCATAGGTATGTACATATCTTCCTAAAGATTTCATTTGTTTAGCCGTTCTGTTCATCTGTTCGATTTTTGAATACTCTTATATATATTTACGGTCTCTGATTTAAATCCTCGGCGTTTTACATATTGCCGAAGTATAGTAAAATGTAAACGTATGAAGCAGTTGATACCAAACACCTAAAAAATCTCTGCTTATTTATACGAAAACTGACATACTTCGTACGAAATATTCGTTAAAACGTGTTTCGAAATAATAGAAAACGAAAGTTTTTCGTAAAATTTCGCATTATTAGTGACTTAAGTTAATTTGTTGATATTTGTAAAAAAAAAGCACTTTATATTTATAACATTATATATAAATTCACTTCAAATAGGTAGTTATAATTTCTTCCTTTAATGATAATTTAAAAAACGCGTAACGTATCATAAATATGTAGTTCAATCCAATTCGAATGGGCACAATGAAGAATAAATTCCAATAACTCAATATTATTATTTTTTTATTTAGATGAATGTAAATAACAGTTACTTTCTCTTAGAATATGATTGTTCTTTAAATCACTTTACAAACAAATCTTGAAAATCAAAAAAAAAAAAACCCAATATATTTGTTAGTAATTATGTATGTGATACAATAAGATTATCTCTACTTTTCAACAGCAGTATTAAAATCTGATTCCACTATGATTTCTGGCAGAGAAAGTACTTTCAGTATAACAAATTTTATGTTGTGTAATATCTATATACAGTTTGTCAAATAATTCTTTTCAAAAGTATAAGAAAACAAAATATTATTAAATGAAACACTAATAGCTTGTTTTAATTTTTGCAAAATTATTTGTTTTTTGCATATTTATTTTTTTAAATATGTTTGTAAACATACTGCATTGTAAAAAATTATAAATCTTTCATAAGAAAATTATAATCGAGATAAAAAAAAATTATTCAAAAATGTTTTCAAAATTAAAAAAATCAATGAAATTATTAAAAAAATATGTTAATACATAAATATTTTTTGCCCTTAGTATTTTGTGTGTCCCCGTGAGAATCAATTACTGACTGCAATCGCCGGCCCATTGAATGAATAAGCTTTTGTAAGTCGTATTCATCAGGTATTTTTTCCCATTCCTCTTTAATATATTGTATCAATTGTGTTTTATTTTTTGGAGATCTTTTCCCAACTTTTTTCTTTAAGAGGACCCATAAATTTTCTATAGGGTTAAGGTCTGGACTTTGAGCTGGAGTATCAATCACTTTTTTGCAATTATATAATAGCCAGGATTTACAAATATACGATTTGTGTTTTGGGTCATTATCTTGATAAAATTTAAAGTTAAGTTTTTGCGGATTTTCTGGGTCAAAAAACCCAAATTTACGGGCGCTGCTGCATAAATCATTCTTTAACATATCAAGATACACTTCTTTGGTCATAATTTCATCCAAAATTTTTATCTCGCCAACTCCTCTACAAGATATACAAGCCCATGCCATAACAGACAACTTTCCGAATTTTACTGTTGGTATAATATTTTTTTTGTCAAGGGCCGTCAATGGCTTGCGCCAACTTTTTGTGGTCCATCGTGATAGTAAAGCATGAGCTTCGTTTCATCACAAAAAATTACGTCATCCCAGTACTCTGCTCCAAAACGAACGTGCTCAATAGCAAATGTGTATCTTTTCTCTATGTTGTTCGCCGAAAGTAACGGTTTTTTTCTAGCTGTTCTAGAGAAGTATTGCTGTTTTTGAAGCACGTTCCGAACAGTCTCATGTGAAATAATAACTCCAAAATCATTATATATTTCGGATGCTATTCCTCTGGTGCTGGAATGTGGTTTTTCCTCAACCATTTTTATTTTTTTCTTTCACTGCGCCTGGTCAACGTTTTTGGTCTGCCAGGGGAATGTTTTGCTTCAAGCCTTTTTTCTTTTTCGGCGCGGTTAATAATGTTGTAGACTGTCCTAAGATTGAGGGAAACATTTCCGCGATTTCTTTGTGCGATTTGCCTTTATAATGATTAAAATACACTAACTGAACAATATCTTTGCTAACACGTTTTCCGGGCATTTGTAAAACTTTATTTTATATTCACTTGTTACAGGAACGACAACTATGTATTTGAAGAATAAATATAGTCCATTAATATGTTAACATAGTAACATGCATTAATTTCACTCATGTTTATTAATTACACAAAAAAATAACGGTTAATCTCTTCTTTTTTTGTTTTTGAAAACATTTATTTGACACCATAAATAAAATGTTCTCTTACATATTTCTTTTTGTTTTTGTACTATGCTTTTTTTTATGTTATATTTTGGCATCATCATATCTCACATAACCAAGATAACAGAATGTGCAAAAAATAAAAAAAGTTTAAAATAAATTAGCAAGTCGTATTTCGAACTGAAATTTTTTTGCATGATTTTTTCTAGCATTGAAAATAATTATTTGACAAACTGTATATATAAAATTGTAACGTAACTGACTGATTCATCATCGCACAGCCTAAACGCCTAAAGCTAAAAACTTGAAATTTGGAGCGGAGGTTGGTCTCTCCCCAAATCGATCCACTAAGACGGGATTTTTGGAAATTCGAATGTTCAGGGGGTAAAAACGGGTAAATTCGGTAATCTTATATCTCCAAAACTAAAAGAGATACAACAAAAATTTAATACTTATGGTTGTTCTTACGAAAAATAAGCGGACAGGTGTCTGGTACTTTTTTGAAATTCGGACGTTTAAGGGAATAAACGGGTAAAACATGTATTTTAGTACTTTTTTGTCACCCCATCTATCTTTTAAACCAATAAACATAGAAATAAAGGTTATATCACATTCGAAACTTATCTTAAAAATACAAATACGAATTTGGTTATTTTTCGAAATTTGAACGTTTAAGGGGTGAAAATCGTAACTATTTTTGGTACTTTTTTTACAAAATATTTTTCTCCATTCATTGACATATACGCACTAAATTATGAACTCCCACTACAATATTGAAGATTTTGATACATCAATGGGGAAAGTTAAAACCTAGAAACATAAACTTTGGCATATAAATATGTCCACGAAAGAAAGTGAGACGCTAACGAAGTAGCGGGTTAAATGCTAGTCGATGAAGAGTATAGGATGAAGAGTTAATGCCCTATTGTAAATTTGACCATGAATGCGGAAACAATATGGACCGTATCCTGGCGGTGCTTTAATTTTTGCACCCAATGACGCAAATGAAAATGCACTGTTAAAGGATCGTATACACTCACAATATTATTACAGTAACTGACTGTAGGTTATTCAAGAAGTAATCCGTTCAGTAATTTTTAAATTAATAAACATTTAAAATTCCAAGCAAATTTATTTTTAACTGATTCTAACATTTATTTAAAAAACTAAGTGCACATTAATACGGATTTTCGGTTGCATTTAATTTTGTCAGTTGATTAAGTAAAAGTATTCTGTATGTAAAATTAAATGAAAATGAAATTTAAAACAACTGTAAATTTACTTACAACCCAATCTACTTATTTTTCATTTATTTTTAACGAAAAGTTCAGTTAATTTTTACTGTCAAAAATTCAACTGACAAATTCCGTAAAAACAAATGAGTTTTCAGTTATTTTAAATAATTTAACTATCAAAAAAATAACCGGCCAATTTCGTAAAAACAAATGAATTTTCAGTTATTTTATATAATTTACTACCAAAAAATTAATTTATAGTTATCTATTTATAGATCTGTGGGAAAAAGTAAAAGCAAAAAACGATTTGCTTGTTTTGTATAGAAAATTCCCATATTCTATTTGTTAAAATTATTTAGTTAAATACATGAAATTTTTATGGTAAAATAATTGCGAATACCATATCGGGCATGCTGCTGGTGTCTTATAATTGAAAGTTCTTCTGTAAACAAAGTGGTCAGTACAACAAAACTAAAGCAAACATGTATAACGGGGTAAGTGAATAAAAATAAATATTCTTTCTCTCTCATTAGAATAACAAGCGGACAGAAGTCTGGTATTTTTTAGAAATTCGAGTAAAACCTGTATTATATAAAATTACTGAATTACATAAAATAACTGAAAATTCATTTGTTTTTACGGAATTTGTCTGTTATTTTTTGATAGTTAATTTTAATAAAATATCTGAAAATTCATTTGTTTTTACGGAATTTGTCAGTTATTTTTTGATAGTTAATTTTAATAAAATAACTGAAAATTCATTTGTTTTTACGGAATTCGCAGTTGAAGTTTTGACAGTAAAAATTAAATGAACTTTTCGTTAAAAACAATTGAAAAATAAGTAGACCGGTTTTTAACTGAATATTTATTTATTTTATATTACAAATTCAGTTAATTTTACGTACATTATATTGTGAGTGTATGTTTCAAGAAGTTTTTCGATTGCCCGTGTTTTCCGGTTATTAAATCCTTCAAAATGGCATGATAAGGTTGAGATGATAAGGATGTAAGGTCAACTTTTCCTTTCTGAAAACAGTTTGAAAATTTTCCATCTGGTGCCTTTTCCTTATGAAAATGTTTTGCTACACAAATGGAACATTCAAAAGTCATACCTCCACAGTAATGCTCCTCAATAGAATTTTCTTTTCCCTTCTGTTGTCTGCCATTCTTGCAACTCTGCAAAATATTAACATATTGAATATGTCTTTTAGGAGGCAACACTACGTTGCTTTCATCCTCGTGCAGTCGTTTATTTGCCATTCTTTATCTGCTTTCTTCTCCTTTTCGCACAAACTGGTTCAACATGTCTTTCAGCTGCTTTTCGGTTTGCATCCTCCTTTAACCTTTCCCTTTTTTGCTCATCTGTTTCTTTTAGTTTTTGAGCTGCCTTTCTCTTTCTGTTCTCCTCTAACCTCCTACTTCTCCGCAAACTGCATTCAGTAAGTCATTGGGATGCGTTTCGGATTTTGTTTTCGTCCAACCTGTTTCTCTTCTGTTCATCATCTTAAAATTGCCTATTTGCTATTTTTCTGGATGCATCATTTTTTAATCTTTTATTTTTATCTTCTTCGGATTCTTTAAATTTTCGTAATATTTCTCTCCTTGAACGCCTCAACTTTTTACCTAAACTCACTTTTTTTCTATAAGATAGAAGTTTTCTCTTTTTGTCGTTGTTCAACCGTGATGTTTTATCTCTAAAGTTTTCCTTATTTTTGAAATTAAATTTCTTTCTCTCCCTTTCTTTTTTAAGCTTTGTCCGATATGATCTTTTTCGTTTGGGCAATATAATTCTAGTCTTATGCACAACATTTGACATTTGTGGGAAAAGTTGGTTAGGTGATGAAATATTCTCATAGACATCAAAATGTCCATTTGAAATATTCCCTGAAAAACGAAGTTTTTTAACAGGGTGTTGTTCATTTCCAAAGCGTAAAAATATGGCCCCATTTCTCCAAACCTCAAATAAATATGGAAATATTTCTGCGGCAGCTTGAAGTTCGCATGAAGTACCATGCGAACGCCATGAAGTTTATCTATTCTAGATCCCTATGGGTCTAAGAACCTAGAATATATCTAGACAGATATCCATCTGTCCATTTGTTCGTCCGATTATTTTTTTTTATTTTGAAAATAATGTAAGTAACTTTAAAAAGTATGTTTTAAAAAATTTTCTTATCAAAATACTTCTTTTGGAGAAGGTACGTTTTTACAAAAATCAATATATTTACAAAGAAGCACCTTCTTGCAAAAAAGTAACTTTCTAATAAGATGTATCTTTTTACAAAAAAGTTCATTGTAATTTACACATTCGAGATGATCATATTTGGCCCACTGTGCAAGCACTAAGTTTCTCATTAATCCAAAATTTGAAAGCCTAAATTGTTTTATATTTAGTTGCTAAATTTCATCGAAATCCACCAAGTAATTAAAAATGTATTGAATTAGTATGAAAAGAATGAAGTGGATTTATCAAGTTTTGATGAAATCATGCATATTTGTTCCTTTTTTCTGGCTAAACTAACTATAGAGTTTTGGTCCAACTTTTTTTCGCTGCGTTTTCATTTCAAGGTCAACAAACCAAAAAAGAAATAAAACTTAATTCGGTTAGATATGGATTTATTAAGTTTTGATAAGATCCTACTCATATATTACGGGTGGTAGCAAATCAGAAGCAGCGCCCACCAATAAATTACATTTTTGCTATGTGGTGTAGGGTGCCTTGTGGTTGAATTTGACCGGTTATATTTTTTACTTGTCTCCTATGTTTCGTTCTTTACTCTCAGGTTTTGCACCAAAAACAAAATACATGTAAATCACACAATCTTCATCTGGGCCTATAGCTTTAATTAGAAGTTAAAACTTTTAACATGTTGCTTTTGTGATATGTACCTACTATGTATTTTTAGTAATTGTATCAGACATTTGGAATTAAATGAAGAGTATATTTCGAGGAAAAGATAGCAACAGGTTTTAGATTTCTTATATGAATTGTTGACTCTTTATTTCTCTAGCAAAATAGACATATGTATGCATGCAAATTTGTTTAAATCATTTTATTGAAAAAACTCTATAAGAAATTAACTCAAATATTCTTTCTCAGTTTGCAGTCAGCGATTTTTGCCCGTTTTAGCTTATACGTTTTTTTTTCTATTAATTCTCTCATTTGCTTTTGTATTTTTCTATGCGTTTTGCAGATGTAATAATTTTTTATTTATTTTTTTCAAATATTGAAAGATTAGAAATTACACAGGCCTACGAAAAAAACTCTTAAGTAATGTAATCAATATTTTATATTTTTTGATACGTAAATTCCGTAGATATAATGAAAAAGTCGAATATATTCCCAATTTGTTTTAATAAATGACTTTTTTATATGCTCCTACTTTGAAAGGTCTACAAATAATTAGTCCATAGGTATGTACATATCTTCCTAAAGATTTCATTTGTTTAGCCGTTCTGTTCATCTGTTCGATTTTTGAATACTCTTATATATATTTACGGTCTCTGATTTAAATCCTCGGCGTTTTACATATTGCCGAACTATAGTAAAATGTAAACGTATGAAGCAGTTGATACCAAACACCTAAAAAATCTCTGCTTATTTATACGAAAACTGACATACTTCGTACGAAATATTCGTTAAAACGTGTTTCGAAATAATAGAAAACGAAAGTTTTTCGTAAAATTTCGCATTATTAGTGACTTAAGTTAATTTGTTGATATTTGTAAAAAAAAAGAACTTTATATTTATAACATTATATATAAATTCACTTCAAATAGGTAGTTATAATTTCTTCCTTTAATGATAATTTAAAAAACGCGTAACGTATCATAAATATGTAGTTCAATCCAATTCGAATGGGCACAATGAAGAATAAATTCCAATAACTCAATATTATTATTTTTTTATTTAGATGAATGTAAATAACAGTTACTTTCTCTTAGAATATGATTGTTCTTTAAATCACTTTACAAACAAATCTTGAAAATCAAAAAAAAAAAAACCCAATATATTTGTTAGTAATTATGTATGTGATACAATAAGATTATCTCTACTTTTCAACAGCAGTATTAAAATCTGATTCCACTATGATTTCTGGCAGAGAAAGTACTTTCAGTATAACAAATTTTATGTTGTGTAATATCTATATACAGTTTGTCAAATAATTCTTTTCAAAAGTATAAGAAAACAAAATATTATTAAATGAAACACTAATAGCTTGTTTTAATTTTTGCAAAATTATTTGTTTTTTGCATATTTATTTTTTTAAATATGTTTGTAAACATACTGCATTGTAAAAAATTATAAATCTTTCATAAGAAAATTATAATCGAGATAAAAAAAAATTATTCAAAAATGTTTTCAAAATTAAAAAAATCAATGAAATTATTAAAAAAATATGTTAATACATAAATATTTTTTGCCCTTAGTATTTTGTGTGTCCCCGTGAGAATCAATTACTGACTGCAATCGCCGGCCCATTGAATGAATAAGCTTTTGTAAGTCGTATTCATCAGGTATTTTTTCCCATTCCTCTTTAATATATTGTATCAATTGTGTTTTATTTTTTGGAGATCTTTTCCCAACTTTTTTCTTTAAGAGGACCCATAAATTTTCTATAGGGTTAAGGTCTGGACTTTGAGCTGGAGTATCAATCACTTTTTTGCAATTATATAATAGCCAGGATTTACAAATATACGATTTGTGTTTTGGGTCATTATCTTGATAAAATTTAAAGTTAAGTTTTTGCGGATTTTCTGGGTCAAAAAACCCAAATTTACGGCCGCTGCTGCATAAATCATTCTTTAACATATCAAGATACACTTCTTTGGTCATAATTTCATCCAAAATTTTTATCTCGCCAACTCCTCTACAAGATATACAAGCCCATGCCATAACAGACAACTTTCCGAATTTTACTGTTGGTATAATATTTTTTTTGTCAAGGGCCGTCAATGGCTTGCGCCAACTTTTTGTGGTCCATCGTGATAGTAAAGCATGAGCTTCGTTTCATCACAAAAAATTACGTCATCCCAGTACTCTGCTCCAAAACGAACGTGCTCAATAGCAAATGTGTATCTTTTCTCTATGTTGTTCGCCGAAAGTAACGGTTTTTTTCTAGCTGTTCTAGAGAAGTATTGCTGTTTTTGAAGCACGTTCCGAACAGTCTCATGTGAAATAATAACTCCAAAATCATTATATATTTCGGATGCTATTCCTCTGGTGCTGGAATGTGGTTTTTCCTCAACCATTTTTATTTTTTTCTTTCACTGCGCCTGGTCAACGTTTTTGGTCTGCCAGGGGAATGTTTTGCTTCAAGCCTTTTTTCTTTTTCGGCGCGGTTAATAATGTTGTAGACTGTCCTAAGATTGAGGGAAACATTTCCGCGATTTCTTTGTGCGATTTGCCTTTATAATGATTAAAATACACTAACTGAACAATATCTTTGCTAACACGTTTTCCGGGCATTTGTAAAACTTTATTTTATATTCACTTGTTACAGGAACGACAACTATGTATTTGAAGAATAAATATAGTCCATTAATATGTTAACATAGTAACATGCATTAATTTCACTCATGTTTATTAATTACACAAAAAAATAACGGTTAATCTCTTCTTTTTTTGTTTTTGAAAACATTTATTTGACACCATAAATAAAATGTTCTCTTACATATTTCTTTTTGTTTTTGTACTATGCTTTTTTTTATGTTATATTTTGGCATCATCATATCTCACATAACCAAGATAACAGAATGTGCAAAAAATAAAAAAAGTTTAAAATAAATTAGCAAGTCGTATTTGGAACTGAAATTTTTTTGCATGATTTTTTCTAGCATTGAAAATAATTATTTGACAAACTGTATATATAAAATTGTAACGTAACTGACTGATTCATCATCGCACAGCCTAAACGCCTAAAGCTAAAAACTTGAAATTTGGAGCGGAGGTTGGTCTCTCCCCAAATCGATCCACTAAGACGGGATTTTTGGAAATTCGAATGTTCAGGGGGTAAAAACGGGTAAATTCGGTAATCTTATATCTCCAAAACTAAAAGAGATACAACAAAAATTTAATACTTATGGTTGTTCTTAAGAAAAATAAGCGGACAGGTGTCTGGTACTTTTTTGAAATTCGGACGTTTAAGGGAATAAACGGGTAAAACATGTATTTTAGTACTTTTTTGTCACCCCATCTATCTTTTAAACCAATAAACATAGAAATAAAGGTTATATCACATTCGAAACTTATCTTAAAAATACAAATACGAATTTGGTTATTTTTCGAAATTTGAACGTTTAAGGGGTGAAAATCGTAACTATTTTTGGTACTTTTTTTACAAAATATTTTTCTCCATTCATTGACATATACGCACTAAATTATGAACTCCCACTACAATATTGAAGATTTTGATACATCAATGGGGAAAGTTAAAACCTAGAAACATAAACTTTGGCATATAAATATGTCCACGAAAGAAAGTGAGACGCTAACGAAGTAGCGGGTTAAATGCTAGTCGATGAAGAGTATAGGATGAAGAGTTAATGCCCTATTGTAAATTTGACCATGAATGCGGAAACAATATGGACCGTATCCTGGCGGTGCTTTAATTTTTGCACCCAATGACGCAAATGAAAATGCACTGTTAAAGGATCGTATACACTCACAATATTATTACAGTAACTGACTGTAGGTTATTCAAGAAGTAATCCGTTCAGTAATTTTTAAATTAATAAACATTTAAAATTCCAAGCAAATTTATTTTTAACTGATTCTAACATTTATTTAAAAAACTAAGTGCACATTAATACGGATTTTCGGTTGCATTTAATTTTGTCAGTTGATTAAGTAAAAGTATTCTGTATGTAAAATTAAATGAAAATGAAATTTAAAACAACTGTAAATTTACTTACAACCCAATCTACTTATTTTTCATTTATTTTTAACGAAAAGTTCAGTTAATTTTTACTGTCAAAAATTCAACTGACAAATTCCGTAAAAACAAATGAGTTTTCAGTTATTTTAAATAATTTAACTATCAAAAAAATAACCGGCCAATTTCGTAAAAACAAATGAATTTTCAGTTATTTTATATAATTTACTACCAAAAAATTAATTTATAGTTATCTATTTATAGATCTGTGGGAAAAAGTAAAAGCAAAAAACGATTTGCTTGTTTTGTATAGAAAATTCCCATATTCTATTTGTTAAAATTATTTAGTTAAATACATGAAATTTTTATGGTAAAATAATTGCGAATACCATATCGGGCATGCTGCTGGTGTCTTATAATTGAAAGTTCTTCTGTAAACAAAGTGGTCAGTACAACAAAACTAAAGCAAACATGTATAACGGGGTAAGTGAATAAAAATAAATATTCTTTCTCTCTCATTAGAATAACAAGCGGACAGAAGTCTGGTATTTTTTAGAAATTCGAGTAAAACCTGTATTATATAAAATTACTGAATTACATAAAATAACTGAAAATTCATTTGTTTTTACGGAATTTGTCAGTTATTTTTTGATAGTTAATTTTAATAAAATAACTGAAAATTCATTTGTTTTTACGGAATTTGTCAGTTATTTTTTGATAGTTAATTTTAATAAAATAACTGAAAATTCATTTGTTTTTACGGAATTCGCAGTTGAAGTTTTGACAGTAAAAATTAAATGAACTTTTCGTTAAAAACAATTGAAAAATAAGTAGACCGGTTTTTAACTGAATATTTATTTATTTTATATTACAAATTCAGTTAATTTTACGTACATTATATTGTGAGTGTATGTTTCAAGAAGTTTTTCGATTGCCCGTGTTTTCCGGTTATTAAATCCTTCAAAATGGCATGATACGGTTGAGATGATAAGGATGTAAGGTCAACTTTTCCTTTCTGAAAACAGTTTGAAAATTTTCCATCTGGTGCCTTTTCCTTATGAAAATGTTTTGCTACACAAATGGAACATTCAAAAGTCATACCTCCACAGTAATGCTCCTCAATAGAATTTTCTTTTCCCTTCTGTTGTCTGCCATTCTTGCAACTCTGCAAAATATTAACATATTGAATATGTCTTTTAGGAGGCAACACTACGTTGCTTTCATCCTCGTGCAGTCGTTTATTTGCCATTCTTTATCTGCTTTCTTCTAATCTCCTTTTCGCACAAACTGGTTCAACATGTCTTTCAGCTGCTTTTCGGTTTGCATCCTCCTTTAACCTTTCCCTTTTTTGCTCATCTGTTTCTTTTAGTTTTTGAGCTGCCTTTCTCTTTCTGTTCTCCTCTAACCTCCTACTTCTCCGCAAACTGCATTCAGTAAGTCATTGGGATGCGTTTCGGATTTTGTTTTCGTCCAACCTGTTTCTCTTCTGTTCATCATCTTAAAATTGCCTATTTGCTATTTTTCTGGATGCATCATTTTTTAATCTTTTATTTTTATCTTCTTCGGATTCTTTAAATTTTCGTAATATTTCTCTCCTTGAACGCCTCAACTTTTTACCTAAACTCACTTTTTTTCTATAAGATAGAAGTTTTCTCTTTTTGTCGTTGTTCAACCGTGATGTTTTATCTCTAAAGTTTTCCTTATTTTTGAAATTAAATTTCTTTCTCTCCCTTTCTTTTTTAAGCTTTGTCCGATATGATCTTTTTCGTTTGGGCAATATAATTCTAGTCTTATGCACAACATTTGACATTTGTGGGAAAAGTTGGTTAGGTGATGAAATATTCTCATAGACATCAAAATGTCTATTTGAAATATTCCCTGAAAAACGAAGTTTTTTAACAGGGTGTTGTTCATTTCCAAAGCGTAAAAATATGGCCCCATTTCTCCAAACCTCAAATAAATATGGAAATATTTCTGCGGCAGCTTGAAGTTCGCATGAAGTACCATGCGAACGCCATGAAGTTTATCTATTCTAGATCCCTATGGGTCTAAGAACCTAGAATATATCTAGACAGATATCCATCTGTCCATTTGTTCGTCCGATTATTTTTTTTTATTTTGAAAATAATGTAAGTAACCTTAAAAAGTATGTTTTAAAAAATTTTCTTATCAAAATACTTCTTTTGGAGAAGGTACGTTTTTACAAAAATCAATATATTTACAAAGAAGCACCTTCTTGCAAAAAAGTAACTTTCTAATAAGATGTATCTTTTTACAAAAAAGTTCATTGTAATTTACACATTCGAGATGATCATATTTGGCCCACTGTGCAAGCACTAAGTTTCTCATTAATCCAAAATTTGAAAGCCTAAATTGTTTTATATTTATTCATCGAAATCCACCAAGTAATTAAAAATGTATTGAATTAGTATGAAAAGAATGAAGTGGATTTATCAAGTTTTGATGAAATCATGCATATTTGTTCCTTTTTTCTGGCTAAACTAACTATAGAGTTTTGGTCCAACTTTTTTTCGCTGCGTTTTCATTTCAAGGTCAACAAACCAAAAAAGAAATAAAACTTAATTCGGTTAGATATGGATTTATTAAGTTTTGATAAGATCCTACTCATATATTACGGGTGGTAGCAAATCAGAAGCAGCGCCCACCAATAAATTACATTTTTGCTATGTGGTGTAGGGTGCCTTGTGGTTGAATTTGACCGGTTATATTTTTTACTTGTCTCCTATGTTTCGTTCTTTACTCTCAGGTTTTGCACCAAAAACAAAATACATGTAAATCACACAATCTTCATCTGGGCCTATAGCTTTAATTAGAAGTTAAAACTTTTAACATGTTGCTTTTGTGATATGTACCTACTATGTATTTTTAGTAATTGTATCAGACATTTGGAATTAAATGAAGAGTATATTTCGAGGAAAAGATAGCAACAGGTTTTAGATTTCTTATATGAATTGTTGACTCTTTATTTCTCTAGCAAAATAGACATATGTATGCATGCAAATTTGTTTAAATCATTTTATTGAAAAAACTCTATTAGAAATTAACTCAAATATTCTTTCTCAGTTTGCAGTCAGCGATTTTTGCCCGTTTTAGCTTATACGTTTTTTTTTCTATTTATTCTCTCATTTGCTTTTGTATTTTTCTATGCGTTTTGCAGATGTAATAATTTTTTATTTATTTTTTTCAAATATTGAAAGATTAGAAATTACACAGGCCTACGAAAAAAACTCTTAAGTAATGTAATCAATATTTTATATTTTTTGATATGTAAATTCCGTAGATATAATGAAAAAGTCGAATATATTCCCAATTTGTTTTAATAAATGACTTTTTTATATGCTCCTACTTTGAAAGGTTTACAAATAATTAGTCCATAGGTATGTACATATCTTCCTAAAGATTTCATTTGTTTAGCCGTTCTGTTCATCTGTTCGATTTTTGAATACTCTTATATATATTTACGGTCTCTGATTTAAATCCTCGGCGTTTTACATATTGCCGAAGTATAGTAAAATGTAAACGTATGAAGCAGTTGATACCAAACACCTAAAAAATCTCTGCTTATTTATACGAAAACTGACATACTTCGTACGAAATATTCGTTAAAACGTGTTTCGAAATAATAGAAAACGAAAGTTTTTCGTAAAATTTCGCATTATTAGTGACTTAAGTTAATTTGTTGATATTTGTAAAAAAAAAGAACTTTATATTTATAACATTATATATAAATTCACTTCAAATAGGTAGTTATAATTTCTTCCTTTAATGATAATTTAAAAAACGCGTAACGTATCATAAATATGTAGTTCAATCCAATTCGAATGGGCACAATGAAGAATAAATTCCAATAACTCAATATTATTATTTTTTTATTTAGATGAATGTAAATAACAGTTACTTTCTCTTAGAATATGATTGTTCTTTAAATCACTTTACAAACAAATCTTGAAAATCAAAAAAAAAAAACCCAATATATTTGTTAGTAATTATGTATGTGATACAATAAGATTATCTCTACTTTTCAACAGCAGTATTAAAATCTGATTCCACTATGATTTCTGGCAGAGAAAGTACTTTCAGTATAACAAATTTTATGTTGTGTAATATCTATATACAGTTTGTCAAATAATTCTTTTCAAAGGTATAAGAAAACAAAATATTATTAAATGAAACACTAATAGCTTGTTTTAATTTTTGCAAAATTATTTGTTTTTTGCATATTTATTTTTTTAAATATGTTTGTAAACATACTGCATTGTAAAAAATTATAAATCTTTCATAAGAAAATTATAATCGAGATAAAAAAAAATTATTCAAAAATGTTTTCAAAATTAAAAAAATCAATGAAATTATTAAAAAAATATGTTAATACATAAATATTTTTTGCCCTTAGTATTTTGCAGAGTTCCAAATATTCACTCACTATTCACTCATGGGTAGGAATAAAAAATTTTATACACTGTTGTGTGCTGTTTTATTCGTGCTTAAAAACACAAAAAAAAATTTGCTTTATTCGTTCTTGTATAAAAGTATTTTCATTATTTTTCGTTTCTACAAAACACATGAGATAATAATAGAGATTTATTTTTTCTTACATTTGTACATGAGAGAATTTTTTTTTTTAACTTCTTTTGCTCATCTTGCATTCTTATACATACTTCCAAATATACACTTGCTAATCACAACATAATCTCTGTTGTGTTTTGCTTTATTCGTGTTTAAAAACACAAAAAATCTCTTGCTTTATTTGTTCTTATATTTGTATTGTTTTTTGTTTCCATGATACAAAGTCACCAAAATAGCTCATTCAGCTTTAAAAAATGAAATGTAGAAACACAAGTAAACAAACATGTGTATAATGTGCTGATGTGACTTAATATTAAACAGTTAAATTTTGTAAATAATAAAAAACATGCGCAATGCGTAATCTGTGTTTATGTATATCATTCTTGTGTTGTTTCTACAAAAAACATGAGATAAGACAAATTTTTTATTATAAATGTTTGAATTTTACTATTCATACATAAATATTTATGAACGTTGAAAAAAAAACAAATTTTCAACAATTAGTGGCACGATTAGTTTTTTTTATGTCTTTTTTTTTGAAGTGCAAATTTAGAGAAAACAAATTTTTTAAGTGAAAATACTGCTCATAAAAAAAAACAAAAAAATAGGTATGATTTATTTTATATTTTTTTTTATTAAAGTTTTAAAAAAAAACATACCACAACACTTTTTAAATAAGTAATTCATTAAAAATTTGTACTGTTGTTATATTTACAATTGTTCAAAATAAAGTTGCAAGTGTTTTTATTTGCTTAATGTATGAAAAAACCACGAATAAACGACGCTTAAAAAAACATTTTTATCATGTACAAATCAAGGCTACAAATACTATTAAACAAGAACAAATGAAGCAAGCGATATTTTGTGTTTTTAAACACGAATAAAGCAACAAAATGACAGCAACGATTAGCCTCTCATATTTTAGTTTTTACAATTTTGTACTTTTCTTTATTCACATACGTGCATATGTACATACTGGAAAATAAAAAACAAAACTATTCATGTGCTTAAAAATAAAAAAAATTCTTAGCTATTCATTTTACAGTGTGAGAATAAAACAAAAAATTTTGCAAGCATTATTCATGGCAATTTATCATGAATGTTGGAATTTTAGAATTCATGTATGAATATTTCTGAACCCTGGTATTTTGTGTGTCCCCGTGAGAATCAATTACTGACTGCAATCGCCGGCCCATTGAATGAATAAGCTTTTGTAAGTCGTATTCATCAGGTATTTTTTCCCATTCCTCTTTAATATATTGTATCAATTGTGTTTTATTTTTTGGAGATCTTTTCCCAACTTTTTTCTTTAAGAGGACCCATAAATTTTCTATAGGGTTAAGGTCTGGACTTTGAGCTGGAGTATCAATCACTTTTTTGCAATTATATAATAGCCAGGATTTACAAATATACGATTTGTGTTTTGGGTCATTATCTTGATAAAATTTAAAGTTAAGTTTTTGCGGATTTTCTGGGTCAAAAAACCCAAATTTACGGGCGCTGCTGCATAAATCATTCTTTAACATATCAAGATACACTTCTTTGGTCATAATTTCATCCAAAATTTTTATCTCGCCAACTCCTCTACAAGATATACAAGCCCATGCCATAACAGACAACTTTCCGAATTTTACTGTTGGTATAATATTTTTTTTGTCAAGGGCCGTCAATGGCTTGCGCCAACTTTTTGTGGTCCATCGTGATAGTAAAGCATGAGCTTCGTTTCATCACAAAAAATTACGTCATCCCAGTACTCTGCTCCAAAACGAACGTGCTCAATAGCAAATGTGTATATTTTCTCTATGTTGTTCGCCGAAAGTAACGGTTTTTTTCTAGCTGTTCTAGAGAAGTATTGCTGTTTTTGAAGCACGTTCCGAACAGTCTCATGTGAAATAATAACTCCAAAATCATTATATATTTCGGATGCTATTCCTCTGGTGCTGGAATGTGGTTTTTCCTCAACCATTTTTATTTTTTTCTTTCACTGCGCCTGGTCAACGTTTTTGGTCTGCCAGGGGAATGTTTTGCTTCAAGCCTTTTTTCTTTTTCGGCGCGGTTAATAATGTTGTAGACTGTCCTAAGATTGAGGGAAACATTTCCGCGATTTCTTTGTGCGATTTGCCTTTATAATGATTAAAATACACTAACTGAACAATATCTTTGCTAACACGTTTTCCGGGCATTTGTAAAACTTTATTTTATATTCACTTGTTACAGGAACGACAACTATGTATTTGAAGAATAAATATAGTCCATTAATATGTTAACATGTAACATGCATTAATTTCACTCATGTTTATTAATTACACAAAAAAATAACGGTTAATCTCTTCTTTTTTTGTTTTTGAAAACATTTATTTGACACCATAAATAAAATGTTCTCTTACATATTTCTTTTTGTTTTTGTACTATGCTTTTTTTTATGTTATATTTTGGCATCATCATATCTCACATAACCAAGATAACAGAATGTGCAAAAAATAAAAAAAGTTTAAAATAAATTAGCAAGTCGTATTTCGAACTGAAATTTTTTTGCATGATTTTTTCTAGCATTGAAAATAATTATTTGACAAACTGTATATATAAAATTGTAACGTAACTGACTGATTCATCATCGCACAGCCTAAACGCCTAAAGCTAAAAACTTGAAATTTGGAGCGGAGGTTGGTCTCTCCCCA
The DNA here is from genome assembly GCA_943735925.1 of Pollenia amentaria. Taxonomy (NCBI): domain Eukaryota; kingdom Metazoa; phylum Arthropoda; class Insecta; order Diptera; family Polleniidae; genus Pollenia; species Pollenia amentaria. Next base: position 69,883,565 of record OX031009.1, read on the forward strand.
AATCGATCCACTAAGACGGGATTTTTGGAAATTCGAATGTTCAGGGGGTAAAAACGGGTAAATTCGGTAATCTTATATCTCCAAAACTAAAAGAGATACAACAAAAATTTAATACTTATGGTTGTTCTTAAGAAAAATAAGCGGACAGGTGTCTGGTACTTTTTTGAAATTCGGACGTTTAAGGGAATAAACGGGTAAAACATGTATTTTAGTACTTTTTTGTCACCCCATCTATCTTTTAAACCAATAAACATAGAAATAAAGGTTATATCACATTCGAAACTTATCTTAAAAATACAAATACGAATTTGGTTATTTTTCGAAATTTGAACGTTTAAGGGGTGAAAATCGTAACTATTTTTGGTACTTTTTTTACAAAATATTTTTCTCCATTCATTGACATATACGCACTAAATTATGAACTCCCACTACAATATTGAAGATTTTGATACATCAATGGGGAAAGTTAAAACCTAGAAACATAAACTTTGGCATATAAATATGTCCACGAAAGAAAGTGAGACGCTAACGAAGTAGCGGGTTAAATGCTAGTCGATGAAGAGTATAGGATGAAGAGTTAATGCCCTATTGTAAATTTGACCATGAATACGGAAACAATATGGACCGTATCCTGGCGGTGCTTTAATTTTTGCACCCAATGACGCAAATGAAAATGCACTGTTAAAGGATCGTATACACTCACAATATTATTACAGTAACTGACTGTAGGTTATTCAAGAAGTAATCCGTTCAGTAATTTTTAAATTAATAAACATTTAAAATTCCAAGCAAATTTATTTTTAACTGATTCTAACATTTATTTAAAAAACTAAGTGCACATTAATACGGATTTTCGGTTGCATTTAATTTTGTCAGTTGATTAAGTAAAAGTATTCTGTATGTAAAATTAAATGAAAATGAAATTTAAAACAACTGTAAATTTACTTACAACCCAATCTACTTATTTTTCATTTATTTTTAACGAAAAGTTCAGTTAATTTTTACTGTCAAAAATTCAACTGACAAATTCCGTAAAAACAAATGAGTTTTCAGTTATTTTAAATAATTTAACTATCAAAAAAATAACCGGCCAATTTCGTAAAAACAAATGAATTTTCAGTTATTTTATATAATTTACTACCAAAAAATTAATTTATAGTTATCTATTTATAGATCTGTGGGAAAAAGTAAAAGCAAAAAACGATTTGCTTGTTTTGTATAGAAAATTCCCATATTCTATTTGTTAAAATTATTTAGTTAAATACATGAAATTTTTATGGTAAAATAATTGCGAATACCATATCGGGCATGCTGCTGGTGTCTTATAATTGAAAGTTCTTCTGTAAACAAAGTGGTCAGTACAACAAAACTAAAGCAAACATGTATAACGGGGTAAGTGAATAAAAATAAATATTCTTTCTCTCTCATTAGAATAACAAGCGGACAGAAGTCTGGTATTTTTTAGAAATTCGAGTAAAACCTGTATTATATAAAATTACTGAATTACATAAAATAACTGAAAATTCATTTGTTTTTACGGAATTTGTCAGTTATTTTTTGATAGTTAATTTTAATAAAATAACTGAAAATTCATTTGTTTTTACGGAATTTGTCAGTTATTTTTTGATAGTTAATTTTAATAAAATAACTGAAAATTCATTTGTTTTTACGGAATTCGCAGTTGAAGTTTTGACAGTAAAAATTAAATGAACTTTTCGTTAAAAACAATTGAAAAATAAGTAGACCGGTTTTTAACTGAATATTTATTTATTTTATATTACAAATTCAGTTAATTTTACGTACATTATATTGTGAGTGTATGTTTCAAGAAGTTTTTCGATTGCCCGTGTTTTCCGGTTATTAAATCCTTCAAAATGGCATGATAAGGTTGAGATGATAAGGATGTAAGGTCAACTTTTCCTTTCTGAAAACAGTTTGAAAATTTTCCATCTGGTGCCTTTTCCTTATGAAAATGTTTTGCTACACAAATGGAACATTCAAAAGTCATACCTCCACAGTAATGCTCCTCAATAGAATTTTCTTTTCCCTTCTGTTGTCTGCCATTCTTGCAACTCTGCAAAATATTAACATATTGAATATGTCTTTTAGGAGGCAACACTACGTTGCTTTCATCCTCGTGCAGTCGTTTATTTGCCATTCTTTATCTGCTTTCTTCTAATCTCCTTTTCGCACAAACTGGTTCAACATGTCTTTCAGCTGCTTTTCGGTTTGCATCCTCCTTTAACCTTTCCCTTTTTTGCTCATCTGTTTCTTTTAGTTTTTGAGCTGCCTTTCTCTTTCTGTTCTCCTCTAACCTCCTACTTCTCCGCAAACTGCATTCAGTAAGTCATTGGGATGCGTTTCGGATTTTGTTTTCGTCCAACCTGTTTCTCTTCTGTTCATCATCTTAAAATTGCCTATTTGCTATTTTTCTGGATGCATCATTTTTTAATCTTTTATTTTTATCTTCTTCGGATTCTTTAAATTTTCGTAATATTTCTCTCCTTGAACGCCTCAACTTTTTACCTAAACTCACTTTTTTTCTATAAGATAGAAGTTTTCTCTTTTTGTCGTTGTTCAACCGTGATGTTTTATCTCTAAAGTTTTCCTTATTTTTGAAATTAAATTTCTTTCTCTCCCTTTCTTTTTTAAGCTTTGTCCGATATGATCTTTTTCGTTTGGGCAATATAATTCTAGTCTTATGCACAACATTTGACATTTGTGGGAAAAGTTGGTTAGGTGATGAAATATTCTCATAGACATCAAAATGTCCATTTGAAATATTCCCTGAAAAACGAAGTTTTTTAACAGGGTGTTGTTCATTTCCAAAGCGTAAAAATATGGCCCCATTTCTCCAAACCTCAAATAAATATGGAAATATTTCTGCGGCAGCTTGAAGTTCGCATGAAGTACCATGCGAACGCCATGAAGTTTATCTATTCTAGATCCCTATGGGTCTAAGAACCTAGAATATATCTAGACAGATATCCATCTGTCCATTTGTTCGTCCGATTATTTTTTTATATTTTGAAAATAATGTAAGTAACCTTAAAAAGTATGTTTTAAAAAATTTTCTTATCAAAATACTTCTTTTGGAGAAGGTACGTTTTTACAAAAATCAATATATTTACAAAGAAGCACCTTCTTGCAAAAAAGTAACTTTCTAATAAGATGTATCTTTTTACAAAAAAGTTCATTGTAATTTACACATTCGAGATGATCATATTTGGCCCACTGTGCAAGCACTAAGTTTCTCATTAATCCAAAATTTGAAAGCCTAAATTGTTTTATATTTAGTTGCTAAATTTCATCGAAATCCACCAAGTAATTAAAAATGTATTGAATTAGTATGAAAAGAATGAAGTGGATTTATCAAGTTTTGATGAAATCATGCATATTTGTTCCTTTTTTCTGGCTAAACTAACTATAGAGTTTTGGTCCAACTTTTTTTCGCTGCGTTTTCATTTCAAGGTCAACAAACCAAAAAAGAAATAAAACTTAATTCGGTTAGATATGGATTTATTAAGTTTTGATAAGATCCTACTCATATATTACGGGTGGTAGCAAATCAGAAGCAGCGCCCACCAATAAATTACATTTTTGCTATGTGGTGTAGGGTGCCTTGTGGTTGAATTTGACCGGTTATATTTTTTACTTGTCTCCTATGTTTCGTTCTTTACTCTCAGGTTTTGCACCAAAAACAAAATACATGTAAATCACACAATCTTCATCTGGGCCTATAGCTTTAATTAGAAGTTAAAACTTTTAACATGTTGCTTTTGTGATATGTACCTACTATGTATTTTTAGTAATTGTATCAGACATTTGGAATTAAATGAAGAGTATATTTCGAGGAAAAGATAGCAACAGGTTTTAGATTTCTTATATGAATTGTTGACTCTTTATTTCTCTAGCAAAATAGACATATGTATGCATGCAAATTTGTTTAAATCATTTTATTGAAAAAACTCTATAAGAAATTAACTCAAATATTCTTTCTCAGTTTGCAGTCAGCGATTTTTGCCCGTTTTAGCTTATACGTTTTTTTTTCTATTAATTCTCTCATTTGCTTTTGTATTTTTCTATGCGTTTTGCAGATGTAATAATTTTTTATTTATTTTTTTCAAATATTGAAAGATTAGAAATTACACAGGCCTACGAAAAAAACTCTTAAGTAATGTAATCAATATTTTATATTTTTTGATACGTAAATTCCGTAGATATAATGAAAAAGTCGAATATATTCCCAATTTGTTTTAATAAATGACTTTTTTATATGCTCCTACTTTGAAAGGTCTACAAATAATTAGTCCATAGGTATGTACATATCTTCCTAAAGATTTCATTTGTTTAGCCGTTATGTTCATCTGTTCGATTTTTGAATACTCTTATATATATTTACGGTCTCTGATTTAAATCCTCGGCGTTTTACATATTGCCGAAGTATAGTAAAATGTAAACGTATGAAGCAGTTGATACCAAACACCGAAAAAATCTCTGCTTATTTATACGAAAACTGACAAACTTCGTACGAAATATTCGTTAAAACGTGTTTCGAAATAATAGAAAACGAAAGTTTTTCGTAAAATTTCGCATTATTAGTGACTTAAGTTAATTTGTTGATATTTGTAAAAAAAAAGAACTTTATATTTATAACATTATATATAAATTCACTTCAAATAGGTAGTTATAATTTCTTCCTTTAATGATAATTTAAAAAACGCGTAACGTATCATAAATATGTAGTTCAATCCAATTCGAATGGGCACAATGAAGAATAAATTCCAATAACTCAATATTATTATTTTTTTATTTAGATGAATGTAAATAACAGTTACTTTCTCTTAGAATATGATTGTTCTTTAAATCACTTTACAAACAAATCTTGAAAATCAAAAAAAAAAAATACCCAATATATTTGTTAGTAATTATGTATGTGATACAATAAGATTATCTCTACTTTTCAACAGCAGTATTAAAATCTGATTCCACTATGATTTCTGGCAGAGAAAGTACTTTCAGTATAACAAATTTTATGTTGTGTAATATCTATATACAGTTTGTCAAATAATTCTTTTCAAAAGTATAAGAAAACAAAATATTATTAAATGAAACACTAATAGCTTGTTTTAATTTTTGCAAAATTATTTGTTTTTTGCATATTTATTTTTTTAAATATGTTTGTAAACATACTGCATTGTAAAAAATTATAAATCTTTCATAAGAAAATTATAATCGAGATAAAAAAAAATTATTCAAAAATGTTTTCAAAATTAAAAAAATCAATGAAATTATTAAAAAAATATATTAATACATAAATATTTTTTGCCCTTAGTATTTTGTGTGTCCCCGTGAGAATCAATTACTGACTGCAATCGCCGGCCCATTGAATGAATAAGCTTTTGTAAGTCGTATTCATCAGGTATTTTTTCCCATTCCTCTTTAATATATTGTATCAATTGTGTTTTATTTTTTGGAGATCTTTTCCCAACTTTTTTCTTTAAGAGGACCCATAAATTTTCTATAGGGTTAAGGTCTGGACTTTGAGCTGGAGTATCAATCACTTTTTTGCAATTATATAATAGCCAGGATTTACAAATATACGATTTGTGTTTTGGGTCATTATCTTGATAAAATTTAAAGTTAAGTTTTTGCGGGTTTTCTGGGTCAAAAAACCCAAATTTACGGGCGCTGCTGCATAAATCATTCTTTAACATATCAAGATACACTTCTTTGGTAATAATTTCATCCAAAATTTTTATCTCGCCGACTCCTCTACAAGATATACAAGCCCATGCCATAACAGACAACTTTCCGAATTTTACTGTTGGTATAATATTTTTTTTGTCAAGGGCCGTCAATGGCTTGCGCCAACTTTTTGTGGTCCATCGTGATAGTAAAGCATGAGCTTCGTTTCATCACAAAAAATTACGTCATCCCAGTACTCTGCTCCAAAACGAACGTGCTCAATAGCAAATGTGTATCTTTTCTCTATGTTGTTCGCCGAAAGTAACGGTTTTTTTCTAGCTGTTCTAGAGAAGTATTGCTGTTTTTGAAGCTCGTTCCGAACAGTCTCATGTGAAATAATAACTCCAAAATCATTATATATTTCGGATGCTATTCCTCTGGTGCTGGAATGTGGTTTTTCCTCAACCATTTTTATTTTTTTCTTTCACTGCGCCTGGTCAACGTTTTTGGTCTGCCAGGGGAATGTTTTGCTTCAAGCCTTTTTTCTTTTTCGGCGCGGTTAATAATGTAGACTGTCCTAAGATTGAGGGAAACATTTCCGCGATTTCTTTGTGCGATTTGCCTTTATAATGATTAAAATACACTAACTGAACAATATCTTTGCTAACACGTTTTCCGGGCATTTGTAAAACTTTATTTTATAGTCACTTGTTACAGGAACGACAACTATTTGAAGAATAAATATAGTCCATTAATATGTTAACATAGTAACATGCATTAATTTCACTCATGTTTATTAATTACACAAAAAAATAACGGTTAATCTCTTCTTTTTTTGTTTTTGAAAACATTTATTTGACACCATAAATAAAATGTTCTCTTACATATTTCTTTTTGTTTTTATACTATGCTTTTTTTTATGTTATATTTTGGCATCATCATATCTCACATAACCAAGATAACAGAATGTGCAAAAAATAAAAAAAGTTTAAAATAAATTAGCAAGTCGTATTTCGAACTGAAATTTTTTTGCATGATTTTTTCTAGCATTGAAAATAATTATTTGACAAACTGTATATATAAAATTGTAACGTAACTGACTGATTCATCATCGCACAGCCTAAACGCCTAAAGCTAAAAACTTGAAATTTGGAGCGGAGGTTGGTCTCTCCCCAAATCGATCCACTAAGACGGGATTTTTGGAAATTCGAATGTTCAGGGGGTAAAAACGGGTAAATTCGGTAATCTTATATCTCCAAAACTAAAAGAGATACAACAAAAATTTAATACTTATGGTTGTTCTTAAGAAAAATAAGCGGACAGGTGTCTGGTACTTTTTTGAAATTCGGACGTTTAAGGGAATAAACGGGTAAAACATGTATTTTAGTACTTTTTTGTCACCCCATCTATCTTTTAAACCAATAAACATAGAAATAAAGGTTATATCACATTCGAAACTTATCTTAAAAATACAAATACGAATTTGGTTATTTTTCGAAATTTGAACGTTTAAGGGGTGAAAATCGTAACTATTTTTGGTACTTTTTTTACAAAATATTTTTCTCCATTCATTGACATATACGCACTAAATTATGAACTCCCACTACAATATTGAAGATTTTGATACATCAATGGGGAAAGTTAAAACCTAGAAACATAAACTTTGGCATATAAATATGTCCACGAAAGAAAGTGAGACGCTAACGAAGTAGCGGGTTAAATGCTAGTCGATGAAGAGTATAGGATGAAGAGTTAATGCCCTATTGTAAATTTGACCATGAATGCGGAAACAATATGGACCGTATCCTGGCGGTGCTTTAATTTTTGCACCCAATGACGCAAATGAAAATGCACTGTTAAAGGATCGTATACACTCACAATATTATTACAGTAACTGACTGTAGGTTATTCAAGAAGTAATCCGTTCAGTAATTTTTAAATTAATAAACATTTAAAATTCCAAGCAAATTTATTTTTAACTGATTCTAACATTTATTTAAAAAACTAAGTGCACATTAATACGGATTTTCGGTTGCATTTAATTTTGTCAGTTGATTAAGTAAAAGTATTCTGTATGTAAAATTAAATGAAAATGAAATTTAAAACAACTGTAAATTTACTTACAACCCAATCTACTTATTTTTCATTTATTTTTAACGAAAAGTTCAGTTAATTTTTACTGTCAAAAATTCAACTGACAAATTCCGTAAAAACAAATGAGTTTTCAGTTATTTTAAATAATTTAACTATCAAAAAAATAACCGGCCAATTTCGTAAAAACAAATGAATTTTCAGTTATTTTATATAATTTACTACCAAAAAATTAATTTATAGTTATCTATTTATAGATCTGTGGGAAAAAGTAAAAGCAAAAAACGATTTGCTTGTTTTGTATAGAAAATTCCCATATTCTATTTGTTAAAATTATTTAGTTAAATACATGAAATTTTTATGGTAAAATAATTGCGAATACCATATCGGGCATGCTGCTGGTGTCTTATAATTGAAAGTTCTTCTGTAAACAAAGTGGTCAGTACAACAAAACTAAAGCAAACATGTATAACGGGGTAAGTGAATAAAAATAAATATTCTTTCTCTCTCATTAGAATAACAAGCGGACAGAAGTCTGGTATTTTTTAGAAATTCGAGTAAAACCTGTATTATATAAAATTACTGAATTACATAAAATAACTGAAAATTCATTTGTTTTTACGGAATTTGTCAGTTATTTTTTGATAGTTAATTTTAATAAAATAACTGAAAATTCATTTGTTTTTACGGAATTTGTCAGTTATTTTTTGATAGTTAATTTTAATAAAATAACTGAAAATTCATTTGTTTTTACGGAATTCGCAGTTGAAGTTTTGACAGTAAAAATTAAATGAACTTTTCGTTAAAAACAATTGAAAAATAAGTAGACCGGTTTTTAACTGAATATTTATTTATTTTATATTACAAATTCAGTTAATTTTACGTACATTATATTGTGAGTGTATGTTTCAAGAAGTTTTTCGATTGCCCGTGTTTTCCGGTTATTAAATCCTTCAAAATGGCATGATAAGGTTGAGATGATAAGGATGTAAGGTCAACTTTTCCTTTCTGAAAACAGTTTGAAAATTTTCCATCTGGTGCCTTTTCCTTATGAAAATGTTTTGCTACACAAATGGAACATTCAAAAGTCATACCTCCACAGTAATGCTCCTCAATAGAATTTTCTTTTCCCTTCTGTTGTCTGCCATTCTTGCAACTCTGCAAAATATTAACATATTGAATATGTCTTTTAGGAGGCAACACTACGTTGCTTTCATCCTCGTGCAGTCGTTTATTTGCCATTCTTTATCTGCTTTCTTCTAATCTCCTTTTCGCACAAACTGGTTCAACATGTCTTTCAGCTGCTTTTCGGTTTGCATCCTCCTTTAACCTTTCCCTTTTTTGCTCATCTGTTTCTTTTAGTTTTTGAGCTGCCTTTCTCTTTCTGTTCTCCTCTAACCTCCTACTTCTCCGCAAACTGCATTCAGTAAGTCATTGGGATGCGTTTCGGATTTTGTTTTCGTCCAACCTGTTTCTCTTCTGTTCATCATCTTAAAATTGCCTATTTGCTATTTTTCTGGATGCATCATTTTTTAATCTTTTATTTTTATCTTCTTCGGATTCTTTAAATTTTCGTATTGTTTCTCTCCTTGAACGCCTCAACTTTTTACCTAAACTCACTTTTTTTCTATAAGATAGAAGTTTTCTCTTTTTGTCGTTGTTCAACCGTGATGTTTTATCTCTAAAGTTTTTCTTATTTTTGAAATTAAATTTCTTTCTCTCCCTTTCTTTTTTAAGCTTTGTCCGATATGATCTTTTTCGTTTGGGCAATATAATTCTAGTCTTATGCAAAACATTTGACATTTGTGGGAAAAGTTGGTTAGGTGATGAAATATTCTCATAGACATCAAAATGTCCATTTGAAATATTCCCTGAAAAACGAAGTTTTTTAACAGGGTGTTGTTCATTTCCAAAGCGTAAAAATATGGCCCCATTTCTCCAAACCTCAAATAAATATGGAAATATTTCTGCGGCAGCTTGAAGTTCGCATGAAGTACCATGCGAACGCCATGAAGTTTATCTATTCTAGATCCCTATGGGTCTAAGAACCTAGAATATATCTAGACAGATATCCATCTGTCCATTTGTTCGTCCGATTATTTTTTTTTATTTTGAAAATAATGTAAGTAACCTTAAAAAGTATGTTTTAAAAAATTTTCTTATCAAAATACTTCTTTTGGAGAAGGTACGTTTTTACAAAAATCAATATATTTACAAAGAAGCACCTTCTTGCAAAAAAGTAACTTTCTAATAAGATGTATCTTTTTACAAAAAAGTTCATTGTAATTTACACATTCGAGATGATCATATTTGGCCCACTGTGCAAGCACTAAGTTTCTCATTAATCCAAAATTTGAAAGCCTAAATTGTTTTATATTTAGTTGCTAAATTTCATCGAAATCCACCAAGTAATTAAAAATTTATTGAATTAGTATGAAAAGAATGAAGTGGATTTATCAAGTTTTGATGAAATCATGCATATTTGTTCCTTTTTTCTGGCTAAACTAACTATAGAGTTTTGGTCCAACTTTTTTTCGCTGCGTTTTCATTTCAAGGTCAACAAACCAAAAAAGAAATAAAACTTAATTCGGTTAGATATGGATTTATTAAGTTTTGATAAGATCCTATTCATATATTACGGGTGGTAGCAAATCAGAAGCAGCGCCCACCAATAAATTACATTTTTGCTATGTGGTGTAGGGTGCCTTGTGGTTGAATTTGACCGGTTATATTTTTTACTTGTCTCCTATGTTTCGTTCTTTACTCTCAGGTTTTGCACCAAAAACAAAATACATGTAAATCACACAATCTTCATCTGGGTCTATAGCTTTAATTAGAAGTTAAAACTTTTAACATGTTGCTTTTGTGATATGTACCTACTATGTATTTTTAGTAATTGTATCAGACATTTGGAATTAAATGAAGAGTATATTTCGAGGAAAAGATAGCAACAGGTTTTAGATTTCTTATATGAATTGTTGACTCTTTATTTCTCTAGCAAAATAGACATATGTATGCATGCAAATTTGTTTAAATCATTTTATTGAAAAAACTCTATAAGAAATTAACTCAAATATTCTTTCTTAGTTTGCAGTCAGCGATTTTTGCCCGTTTTAGCTTATACGTTTTTTTTCTATTTATTCTCTCATTTGCTTTTGTATTTTTCTATGCGTTTTGCAGATGTAATAATTTATTTTTTCCAAATATGGAAAGATTAGAAATTACACAGGCCTACGAAAAAAACTCTTAAGTAATGTAATCAATTTTTTATATTTTTTGATATGTAAATTCCGTAGATATAATGAAATATATTCCCAATTTGTTTTAATAAATGACTTTTTTATATTCTCCTACTTTGAAAGGTCTACAAATAATTAGTCCATAGGTATGTACATATCTTCCTAAAGGTTTCATTTGTTTAGACGTTCTGTTCAGCTGTTCGATTTTTGAATACTCTTATATATATTTACGGTCTCTGATTTAAATCCTCGGCGTTTTATAAACCATCCACCAAACCGAAGTATAGTAAAATGTAAATGTATGAAGCAGTTGATACCAAACACCGAAAAAATCTCTGCTTATTTATACGAAAACTGACATACTTCGTACGAAATATTCGTTAAAACGTGTTTCGAAATAATAGACAACGAAAGTTTTTCGTAAAATTTCGCATTATTAATGACTTAAGCATCTAGTACACGGAATGTAAAAAGCCACATGCGCATGTGGTTCTGACGTAATTTTGACGTCAATGCAAAGCCACAATAAACATTGCGTGTTGTGTGATGACGTCAAAATTACGTCAGAACCACATGCGCATGTGGCTTTTTGCATGCCGTGTACTATAGGCTTTAAGTTAATAGTTGATATTTGTAAAAAAAAAGAACTTTAACTTTATATTTATAACATTATATATAAATTCACTTCAAATAGGTAGTTATAATTTCTTCCTTTAATGATAATTTAAAAAACGCGTATGGTACGTATGTAGTTCAATCCAATTCGAATGGGCACAATGAAGAATAAATTCCAATAACTCAATATTATTATTTTTTAATTTAGATGAATGTAAATAACAGTTACTTTCTCTTAGAATATGATTGTTCTTTAAATCACTTTACAAATAAATCTTGAAAATCAAAACAAAAACCCAATATTTTTGTTTGTAATTATGTATGTTATACAATAAGATTATCTCTACTTTTCAACAGCAGTATTAAAATCTGATTCCACTATGATTTCTGGCAGAGAAAGTACTTTCAGTATAACAAATTTTATGTTGTATAATATCTATATATATACAATTGTAACGTTACTGACTGATTCATCATCGCACAGCCTAAACGCCTTAAGCTAAAAATGAAATTTGGAGGTTGGTCTCTCCCCAAATCGAGCCACTAAGAGGGGATTTTTGGAAATTCGAATGTTCAGGGTGCAAAAAAGGGTAAATTCGGTAACCTTATATCTCCAAAACTAAAAGAGATACAACAAAAATTTAATACTTTTGGTTGTTCTTAAGAAAAATAAGCGGACAGGTGTCTGGTACTTTTTTGAAATTCGGCCCTTTTAGGGAGTAAACGGGTAAAACATGTATTTTAGTACTTTTTTGTTACATAGAAATAAAGGTAATATCACATTCGAAACTTATCTTAAAAATACAAATACGAATATGGTACTTTTCGAAATTTGAACGTTTAAGGGGTGAAAATCGTAACTATTTTTGGTACTTTTTTTACAAAATATTTTTCTCCATTCATTGACATATACGTACTAAATTATGGGCTCCCACAATATTGCAGTTTTTGATACATCAATGGGGAAAGTTAAAACCTAGAAACATAAACTTTGGCATATAAATATGTATATGACGCTAACGAAGTAGCTGGTTAAATGCTAGTCGAAAATATAAAAATTCTTTAAAAAATACATAATGCAAAATTGAGGGTTTTATGATGGAATAAGCCACATGTAGAGCCCGGAGACCGAAAATTAGGAATCGGACAATGCTATGATCTTCCTCAGACAGAGGGCTTTAAATATAAAAAGTGTCATTAGGAAAACGCAAAAGTTTCCTGCAAAAAATATAAGAAAAAGTGAATGGTTTATTCAATGACCACGCCCACCGCCATAGACCGAAAATTTCAGCTTTCTGCGACGTCAGACGGCTTCATAAAGCCGCGGAAAGAGAACCGGACATACATCCGGACAAACAACGAAATTATATATACAGATTTTTATTTTTAAAGGTGTAGTTTACCATAAGAGTGGGTCCTACAAAGCTTAAAGACTTTTGTCTTCAGATATGAAGTATTTAATATTTTCGTCCTATGGAGGGTATTGCTCCTCCTTCGTCTACACCACCCGTTTTTATTTTGGAATTTATAGCTTACCATAAAAGTGGATTTAACAATATTTGAAGACTCTCGCTTTAATAGTTTTTCAGTTACGCGATATTAAATATATGCTTCCTATGGGGGGTATTATTCGCCCTACGCCTACCCCCTTTATTTACATTTTTAAAGGTGAAGTTTTCCATAAGAGTGACTAATACTAAGTTTGAACATTCTCACTATAACAGTTCTTACGATTTGCGATATTAAACATTGGCGTCCTATGGGGGGCATCACTTCCCCTGCAGCTATCTTACTTCTCCCAATACCTACATACGTGAAACTGTATCGAAGATAAGAGGATTATAAATTTTGAGTTGATTAGGCGTGCCACCGCCCCTTTGTCCAACCACAACTTTACATAGCCTAAGGCTCATTAATTCATAACAGCCTACTGTGAGAATTTGATGACGATCGGTTCAGGAGTTTATTAGATATAATCGAAATAAAGGGGCGTGGCCCCTACCACTTTTTCCATGCAACGTATTTCTATTCATAACAATACCATATACACCAAATATCATCCTACGCCAAATAGTGGCTAAGATATGAGGATTTTATGTTTTGGGTTGTATGGGCGTGGCACCCCCCTTTTTTCAACCACATCTTTATATAGTTTAAAGTTCAGTAACTCAAGGCAGTCGCCTACTGTGGAAATTTGATGACGAACGGTTCAGTAGTTTATTAGATATGGTGGTTTTTACTTTTTCTATAAAGGGGCGTGGCTCCGCCCTCATTTTTCATGGAGCTTATTTCTATTCATACTAACACCATATGTACTAAATATCATCATCCTCTGCCTACAAATGCCTAAGATATGACGATTTTAAATTTTGGGTTGTGTGGGCGTGCCATCGCCCCTTTGTCCAATCTCAACTTTATATAGCCTAATGTCTCTTCCAGGGTCGGAGTTATATTCTGTGAAAATTTCAAGATGATCGGTCAAGAGCACAAATATATATACAAACATACATTCACTTTTATATATTTAGATAATAATTTATTTAAAAATTTTAATTTAAAGAAAAGTAAAACCTTCTTTATGTTTATGTTATACTAATGAGGAGAGAATCCTTGCCCATGGGCAAAGGCCATATATGCAGAGCAGCTTTAGTTAGCGAAGCCAGTGCTCGTTATACCATGGAGGAGAAAATCTGATTGTGGAGTTGCATCAAGTTCCTTAAGATATTTTTCCAGGGAAGCCATTTTCTGTGACTGCACTAACTTTCTTAGCCTTTTTGTGCACTCTTTTAATAAAGTCTTAAGTTGGGGGGATCTGTGCAATTGTCCTCTCTTCGAACTCTCCTTTTTTCAGTCAAGAGACGCTCGACATCTGTAGAATATATATTATTGTTTCTGGTTTTTTTTTTGAGGGTTATGCTGGAATGTTTAACAGCTAGTTTGAGATAACTGTCAAAATTAACAATAGCGAGATCCACATTCTACGGTGTACTAAGCGGAATGTTTTCTGTGCAATGGGCTCTAATATATTTTTTTATATTTTAACCAATTTATTTGTGTGTCCAGACGTAGATACAATTCTATTTGGGTTCATTAAAGTAACAATTGTAGGTGTGTGATCGGAAGATAGTTGTAAGGAAGCTTCAATATGAATCGTTTCTGCGAAAATGTTTTTAATCACGCCAAAATCGATGACATCTGCAATTTTTTGCTGATCAGTAGGCCAATAAGTTGGTTGTCCGCTCGCGACCACATTTAAATAAATTTAAGAGATGGTATTAAACAAGACACGACGCTTTGGTGTTATAAATCGTGACCCCCAGAAGGTATGTTTAGTGTTATAATCGCCGGCGGCCAGGAAGCATGGTCCTAATGATTTATAATATTGGCTTTCTGATATTAAAAATCTAGGTGGAGAGTATAAAGATGAAAGTACTAAGTTTCGATTTAACTCTTCAAAACAAATGTTCGTTGCTTGTAGATAGTCTTCACGATGATCACACACAAAGTAGTGTTTGATTCGGGCTTTTAGCAAAATAGCAGAACCTCCGCGAGCTATCTCAAGGGTCCTTGGTATTATATAATATATAACCATTGATTTTAAACGTATTTCTTGAGGTCTTTAAAATTGATAGTTTTGTTACAAAAACTAGCATAAATGGTGGGACAAATTCGTTTTATATGACTAGAAATTATAACGTTGCAAATAATGCTACTGCAACAAGATTTGGTACGTCACAGTTTTAGAAGACTAAACATCATATTGTAAAATTTCGTAAAGATCGGTCCTCAATTTACCATAGGTCCCATGTAAAGCCTATACGCGGAAAAGAAATTAGTACGCCTAAAACCGTAACGAATAATGTTTTTTGTAGCAGAATTTGGTCTTTCCTAGTTTCTCAACAGCTTCAAATCATAGTAGAAAATAACGTGAAGATCGGTCCAAATTTACCATATTCCCCATATAATGTCCGCTCTGTGAAATTATTTTATTAATCCTAAAGTATGTGAAATAAGCAGCGAAAGCATAATAAAAGATAAAAATGATAGATAAGAATAGAAGATCGGACCAAACCCGAGAGAAAACCCCACTTCACACAAATACGCCCTATGTGCGCCTAACTCGCAGTCTCCTGCCGCGTAGCCAGGCCATCCCCATTACGAATCATATCAGACTAGAGTCAACAGCCCGAGACATCCCCTAATTCGTCTAGGAATCTGCTGCCCATCCACCTCAGCCTGCTTTCCTGTAGCCTGGGACAGTGGTACAAAATGTGCTCAACTGTCTAACTCCCCAGGGTTCTCACACAACCCGCACATATCCGACACGTAGCAACCCAACCTCATCGCCATCCTGCCTATCATGCAACGGCCCGTGATAATTCCTATCATGGACCTAACGCAGACCCTACTTCTGACAAGCAGCGACTCCGAATCGGACTTCCTAAGCACCGGCCACATCGTCCGTGATACCCGGCAGTCCGTTCGGTTCCCCCAGGCCCGCTTGGTCGCGCCCAGAACCAATTCCCTGATCCTTCCAAAGTAGAAGCCTATTGGAGGCCTAACCGCCTCCATCCATCCTCATTGCCGTTTATCTTGTTTCATGCGGGAAATTTTACGATGTGACAAATACAGAAACGGGCTACAGATCCTTAAAGTAGACCCCCGCACCCGTGCCTCTAATCTTCGAGCCATCAGTGAAAATAGCAAATCCACTAAATAATTGCTCCTACCTGACCAACTCTCCCTAGAAGGCATTTTTACCTCCGGCAACCGCCCAAAATCTACCCTAGTGCCCACATAATCCGTGGAGCCGGGTGATTCTAGGCAATAACCACCATCTTCAATCTGACCTAGGATCCGTGAGTGACCCTGCGTGAAATTCCCCAACAATCCTAACTCCCTCAGTCTAAGAATGCTCCTGGCTGCCATTCCCATCACATATTGCTCAATAGGCAGAAGATGCAGAATGACATTCAGGGCCGCTTGAGTAGTACTTCTCATGGCACCTTTCATGCCGATTGAAGCATACCTCTGAGCCTTAGACATACTCGGTTAAGCCCAAACACAAGACTAATTTTCGAGATATAACCCTTTTGGAAACGAAAGCCAGTCATGGGCTCACGAAAAAAGAAAATTATGTTATGAGGTTAAACTTCATATGAGAGTTATTCGTGGCGAATATTATCTAGAAATTAACATCCATATGAGATTTTTTGTCTTAGAGGGATTCCAGGGACGACCGCTAAATTGTTTATTAAGGTTAACATTTAAAAGGTAGTAAAAGCTATTTATAGATTGGAATTTTGGGCAAATGGGAACCCATTCAAAAATAAATTAATTAGCAGTAAAATATTTTTGCGGCGAATTTAATCTAAATACCAATATAATTAGATGGTTTACGACACAAAAGTCTAATTTGGAAAGAAGTTTTTATGGTTAATATGTGAAATTATAGACCGATATCCACCATATACATAGACTTCGTCATTTGTACAATTAAAATGTATTTACCAAATCTGATAAAATTATATACAAAATTGCAACTTGTACTTTGCGCACGAAGTTAACATGGACAAACAAACAGCCAAACGGACGTATGTATATGGTTAAATCACTTAAAACCAGAGTACCGAATGAATAAAGAATGAGCGAGCGTGAAAATTTTAAAATTTTCTGCAAATTCATCCTCATGAGAGCGAGGAAAAAAATATTTTGAATTTCCTCACTCATGAGCAGTGAGCAAAAAAATTCATATATGAATTGATCAGATATGAAAATTTTTAAAAAATTCACGTTAAAATTCTTCACAAGGAAACAATGTTATTTGTTTAACCATTTCCAGCGGGAAAATCAAGTAGTAAAGAGGCCTTATAGATGGCCTTTTTGCAGACATAAGATCTCCCAGACGCATTCCAACTTTATTACCAATTAACATGGTGTGTCATTGTAAACCAACACCTTGCACTTTTGCATCTTTTTTTTAAACACTTCTGGAAGGGCTTCTAAAAAGATTTGGAAATAAAGCTTTATCCAAGTTTAATTATTGTCGCTAATAATACGAAGTGAGTAAATTAATAACTAAACTTGCAACACGTTCCAACATAACTACTAATAAAACGATTGCGACAGGCCTTATCTTAGAATCGAAAAATTTGAATTTGTAAAATATTTAATAAAAACCTTTCTAAAAGACCTTTTCAAAAAAGGCAAAGTGGAATAAGTAAAAGTTTACTAAAAATTCAATTGTAAATTTTCTTAAAGGCCTAAAAAGTGAATCGCTTGCAATTTTCCCCGCTGGGCAGCATGATTAGCCTATGTGTATTTTTTTTTTTTTTTTGTAAAATTATTTCTTGACTGGTGAACCAAAATGTATGTGTCGTTTTTTTTTTGTAGGCAGATATTATTGAAATAAAAAAAACTTAGAGAACTGCACATATCGTCATCTTAAATTCAGAATATTAAAACATCAAATTTCATAAGTTTACATGAGAAGCAAAAAACGTTGTAAAATGGAAATTATATGAGGTATTAGGTTAATATTAAATATTTAGAATAAAAATGCGAGAACCGATATATTTTTTATGAAAAAATATTATTGTTATTGTTATTTTTTAGTTATGTGTGCTACGTTTTTTTTAATTTGTAATTCTCTAAAACAAAACGACGTATCATCAACGAAAGTATGATAGTATTAAGTTAAACAATCATTTAAAATATTAAATAATTAAGTATTTCGGTTAAATTACATGTATAATAGAATATAAAGATAATGTACATGGTTATAAATGCAATACTGGGTTTAAACAATAAATTTAAATATGCAGGGGTGTTCTGGAAATCAAAAACGCAAAACGCAAGAATTTTGAAGTGTGGATTAATAGTGTTTTAGTATGGGCCAGCAGTCGACACAATCGACTGCAATCTAGAAATAACTTATTTGTACCGTTATTTCTAATATTTATTTAATATAAAACTTTATTAAATATATATATACATTAGTGAGTCCCAAAAAAAAATATTATTTTATGCCCCACCTTTTTTTGAAAGCTTATAGTGTGAAGTATTTTTGTGATTTTTTCAGATTTTTCGGAAGAGGTTTAGAGGTCGCTAAAATCGAATTTAACCCCAAAAATTGGGTTTTCTCGACTTTGTTGAATTTTGCTGATTACTCGGCCCATTAGCACGGTTTTCTTTGCTACTAAGTCAATTTTTTTTAAAGAAAACTTCACAAACTTTACTTCTCTGTGCAGATATTAAAAGTTTCGGTTATTTTTTTGCTCATTTGGGTCCCCTTAATCACATTTTTTTTTGGAAAATTTACCATAAATTTGCAAAAATAATGCTCTGTAACTTTTAAAATTTATATTGAAGTTAAAAAACCAATGATTCAGTTTAAAAGGTGGATAAATTCTGAGTCAAAAAATAATTGAATTTGCTCTTACTGTTCCAAAGTTATACCCTTTTTAAGTTTTGTACCCATTTTGTGAAATTAAAAATATTGTAATATGTTTGCCAGTTATGCTTCGGATTTGTTTTAATGTTAGATATTTAGATATTAGGTATTCTTTTAAAATAATAAATATGGGTGGTTTTTTGTTATGTTGCACAAACTTCAGCAATGCGAGTCCAAAAAATTCTAGGCAGCTTACTTCTCATACCCAAAAAAAAAATATTAAAAAACTATTTTTTTTTAACCTTTCATTTATTTATTAAAGCTTTTACGATGAAGCTCTTTGCCCTGCAATAAATTCTGAAAGTCTGTTGCAGAGGTTGTTAGATTAATGTAAGTATTAGCTAAGGCCACGCCGCGTTCTGTGACATCATTTACCACGTGCAATTGCTGAACTTTGTTCTTTGCTTCATTAAATGATTTGTTTGTATGCCTTTTAAACTGAATCATTAGTTTTTTTAACTTCAATATAAATTTAGTAACTAAGAAAATCGTGCTAATTGGCCGAGTAATCCGCAAAATTCAAAAAAGTCGAGAAAACCCGATTTTCGGGTTAAATTCGATTTTAGCGACCTCTAAACCTCTTCCGAAAAATCTGAAAAAAATCACAAAAATACTTTACCCTATAAGCTCTCAAAAAATGCTGAGGTACCTATAAAAATCAAAAAAATTAATTTTTTTTGGGACACTAATATACATATGTAGAAATATATTTATTTAATGTTAAAAAACATATCGCACTTGATTATAAACAGAGAAGTAACTAAAAATGTAATAATTCTCAGTAGAGCAGAACAATTTTCCAATTTTATGAGGCATATTTCTTTTAGGCATATGAAATTTAGTGACAATTTTTCTAAAAATGTATATATAACATAAGTTCCCTAATCTCAATGTTTATAACAAAGCCTTTTATATATTTTCCATTTATATTTATTTCGCTGATGAATTATGTTCTTATAACCTCTCTATATATATATGTTTTGTAAATACATGATTATCATATAACAAATGACCATGATCGGTAGTGTCTGTTATATAAAATCGCAGCCCATCAAAACATCGCACTTTATTTTAAAAAAATGCAATAAACACATTCTTTATAATGTAACCATATTAATAATGTAACAGTAACATTAAAATTATTCATAAGCGCAAAAATTTAAGAAATCAACGGTAACATTTAAAACAAAAACTCCCAAAAAGAAAACAAAATATTAAAAATTGTCTTTCTCTTTTTTATTTCTTAATCTCTACTGGGGGTCGATTCTGGTTCTGTGAAACTGTGAAATGAAAAAAAACTTTTCATTTTCATTTTCAAATGAACTTTTCATATTATCATTTCACAATTACACAAATTGCGATTCCCGTTCTTTTAATGAAAAAGTGTTTCATTCCATTGTAGCAGTGAAATTTGTGCATCTATGTTAAAAAAATGTAAAAGTCAAATGCAGATGTCAAAGCTTAGCAGTTTTGAGCCGGCGCCAATCCGCAAACGATATTTTTTTAACTGCTTGAGTCACATGCATTTACTTTTACTAAAATTTGTTTTAACAATTTTTGTCCGAATTTTTAATAAAAAAGATTTCGTATTACTAACAATGAGAATACATATAATATATGTACGTATGCATAGAAAGGTTCACAACAGTAATTTCTTCTGCTTTTAAATTAAAGCAACAATAAACAAATGAGCTTTTTGGGCCGACTCTTGCCCGCGCGAATTCTCCAAACATATTTATGCCAGTAAACTTTGAGTAACACAATAATTTCGGCATAAAAATTACATCTACGACAAGAATGTTGTTATTGATTTAAAGTGAGTTGATTTAAAGCGTATTTAAATAAAAGCATGTTTTTAAAAAAGATTTTTTACTTTTCATTTATTTAAAACTCGCATTCGTGTTCACTTTTATTTGATACCCATATTGTACGAATGCATTAAAAATAAGTAGACCGCCCTCTCGGGTGTGCCGCCAATGGGGGAAACCACTTCCCCCGCTGCTACTTTATTTCAATTTTAGGGCTCAGAAGATCCTACTACCAAAAGTTCAACAAAATGCGTGAAGCGGCTTAAGATATGCGATATTTAATATTGGCATCCAATGGGGGGTACCAATTCCCCTGCCCCTATCGAAAAAATAAGTAACCTATTTTATCTTTAGGGCTCACGTGATGCTACGGTAAAAATTTCAGGAAAATCGGTAAAGTAGTTTAGGAGTCTATAAGCCAACAAACAAACAGGCAAGCAAACATACAAACATTTTTCATTTTTATATATATAGATATATGTATATGTACATACTTTGCAAGTTAAATAAAAGCTTTTAAAAACGACGAAAAAAAAAATTAAATCATTAAACAAAAAGATAAATATTTTAAAATGTTATTAAATTATAAAACATAAAAATATTGTAGGCGGCTCTAAGTTAACTTTAATCCGTTGCTAAACTAATAAAATTCACCGCCGATGGTAATTTCAAATATACTTTGTTTTCTGATCAAGTGTCAAATTATAAAAATACACAACACAAAAAAATAAATTTAAATAAAATGTCGGGATTGTTTGTTTTAATTGAACTATCACAAGAAATTCGGGATGAGCAAAGGTAAGTAGACTTTATTAAAGTTTTACGTCAGTAATGTTATGTTTTTTATCCAAAATTGGCATTTTACAGGAATTTACTAAGAGTTTTGAGGCGCACATTACGCGATGGCCAGAATCCGTTCAAGGTGACGACTGAGGAGCACTTTGTTGAGTTATATCGGATTCCAAAAGTATTGTGCTTGGAGTTAATCAACGAACTAATCCCATTTTTGCCAAATTCATGCCGAAAACATTCTATTTCAAGTCAGGTAATGGTATTAAGTGCTCTCCGTTTTTTTGCCACTGGTAGCTTCCAAAGAAGTGTGGGGCAAGATAGTTTATCTGCGTTGTCTCAAACGTCGGTAAGCAGATGTGTGCGTGTGGTTGCTACAGCTATTAATAAAATAGCACATAAGTACATAAAATTTCCAAAACGAGATGAGTTCCCGTCGATTAAATTGAAATTTATGGAGAAGTTTCAATTCCCTGGAATTATTGGGCTAATCGACGGCACGCACATTAAAATTTCTGCACCGAAAAAAGAAATAGAGCACGTGTACTATTGCCGAAAGGGTGGACATTCAAAAAATGTTATGATAATTTGCGATGCCGATTATCTTATTCTTGCCGCAAATGCTCAATTTGGTGGAACTGCACACGACTCGTTTGTTTGGCGTCGTTCTCGTGCTAACAACTTCTTAGAAGAACTTTACGAAACAGGTGAACGTAACTTTTGGCTTCTAGGAGATAGTGGCTATCCATTGCAGGTATTTCTTTAGCTTTATTTTAAAGAAAAATACTATACTAATTTTTATTTTAAATAGCCTTGGTTGATGACACCTATACAAGCAACATCAAATGTTCCTGAAGAGCGCTATAATGTAGCTCACAAGACCACTAGAGCTCTCGTGGAAAGGTGTATAGGTATAATAAAAAGTCGATTCCGATGCCTTTCAAAGGAACGAGCACTTTTTTATAACCCTCAAAAAGCAGGACTAATAATCAATGCTTGTCTGGTATTGCATAACTTTTTAATACGTAAAAGGGTGCCATTGCCAGAAATATACGAGGAAAACTTTGAGGAAACTGAAGAAAACGTAAGCTCCATTAGTGATTTTATATCGTCTACTATGTTAGGTGTTGCAAGAAGACAACGTTTGCAAATTGTGCAAGATGTATTTTCTACTAGAATCGAAACCTAAATTACATTGTTCAATAATTTCTTAAATAAATATATTGCGCATGTATTTCATTTTTTATTTTTCCTTTGTTTATAACAAAATCAATATTAATAATACTAAAAAATAAATAAACATTAAAAACTTTAACTGAAAATTCTAATTCATTTGTCTTAAAAACCTTCTCTACAAAAATTTAACTGATTAATTCGTTAATGGGGTAGGATATGTGTATACACTTATGTATGTTTGTATTATTTTTTGTTTTTTTCAATTAACATATTAACAAGCTGTTGCATCGTTTCAACGAGATTAAGTTTAACCTGCGTATTGGACTTAATTGCTTCTGTTTGCATTCTTGTTGCTTCCACTTGTTCTTTTAATATTGAAATGTGTTCGCGTTTTAAACTGTTTGCAGTTTTTAATTCGTCCAGCTTTTTTTCGTCCATTTTAAAAAATTTATCGAGTGGAAGGGACTCATGTTGTTGCTTTCTTTTTCGGGTACGCGTTGTACGAGTTGGTTGGGCAGTTGAATTGCTGGCAGTGTTTAAAACATTTGCAGCATTTGAATTGCTTGCTTGCGTTGAGTAAGCTGCAAGCGTTGAAGTAGTTGCAACGCCTCCTTCTATATTTTCGTCGGTGACAATTACTTCAGCTTCTACACAACTTGCACCATCATTATTTTCAAAAAAATTATTTTCAAATCCAACTTCCGGGGTCCCATCTCCATCTACAGCTTCCACAGTGGTTATTTTTATTACGCGTTCTTCTAGAGACGAAAGTACTTTTAGACGACTTAAACCGTTAATGCCGCTTCTTTGCTCATTTTTTTTAATTTCGCAGTATTTGGCACGAGTGTTGAGCCTAGAATAAATTTAAAAACTAAATTATTTAACCCAAATGTGCAGAAAGTATACTTACTTCAAATCACTCCAATACTTCTTCCATTTTTGACCATCCTTTTGGGTACCACCAAGAGCGTTAAGGCTCGCCGCTAGATTCTTCCACTTGTCGTCTCTATGCCTAGCCCCATCCGCAGTTACAAATCTGTTAATTTGTATATTTTTAGAATATAATTTTTATTAATTTTTTAAATTATTACTTATCGTTGGCAATGTCCAGATTTTCCTCTAAATAATTAATTAAAAATTCTTTTTGATTTCCGCTTGCGCGCTTGCCTCTTAATACTTTCTCCATTTTGTCACCGTTAAAATGAAAGTGTAAAAAAATGTCACAAATGAAAAGATTTTGACACTTCTTTGCACTTTTACATAGAACAAGAATCATATTACCGTGAAATTGTGAAAACAGTTCGTTTCATTCCACTTGTTCTTTTCATATGAAAACATTGGAACTTACTTATCATTTTTTCACTAAACGAGAATCAGAAACAATATGAAAATATGAAAAAACTTTTCATATCACAGTTTCACAGAACCAGAATCGACCCCCTGTTCTCCAATTTAATGCATAGCAGAAAACTGCATGTTGTTCTTCTTTTTACTATGTAAACACAAAAACAAAGAATACTGCTTCTGTTTACATTGTTTTTGCTCACACGTATGTGAATTGTTTCAATGTATTAGTACAACTTTCTAACGCGTATAACTCGTGAAATACAGAACCGATTTTAACAAAATTTAAATTAACATAATCTCCCAAAACATATCTTTCGAATGATATATCATTTGTTAAAATACAATATATAGTTAAGGCGTAAAAGGGATCCTAAGAAATCCACTTGCCTATTAATATATATAATGATATAATTAATCCAATTTTTTAAAATTTTCTTATAGAATTCTGTTTAATAGAGAAATACTTGTTTTGTATTTTTTTGTATATCCTTTACTAAAAAAATTTAAAAAAAAACGACTTTTAAATTCTTGCATTTTGCGTTTTCGATTTTCAGAACTCCCCAGATAGTTAAATGCACATATAAAAATTATAATCACACAATTAATATGTAGCATCATTATGATTGCGTTGAAACCGGAGCTACTAAGGGGTTGAAGCGGCTGATTCTGCTCTCTGACGAGGAGCATGATACTGAAAGTATATCTGCTCACAGTCAGATTACAGAGCTTGTACCTTCCACCAGTGAGGCCAGGGGACATCAAAGGGTACACTCGGGAGGAGACTATCCACAACTTGTTCAGCAGGGCGCCGTAGAGGAGATGCCAAGTGCCCCTCCATGAGGTAATAACAACACCAACCAAACGAAGGAGGAGAATGCGCGGAGCGGGACAAGGAATTCTCTGGTGTATCTGGATAAGATGGCGAAGAGAGATCCTGCAACGTTCTCTGCGAGGGACAGGTACCTTCTGTCGGTACCATTCTGGGTTGGTCCTCTCCCTGGAAGAAGCAGGTGGATGCAGCTTCCAACCCTGACACTGCTCAGAAGAGTAAAGGGCTGGTGGCTTCATCAACCTACCGCACGGTAGGCAACGTAGAGGGTGCTTCCCCAATGACCAAGGCGCTCATGTCTTCGGAACGAGCTGCGGAGGGCAAAGGAGCGACACCCAAGGTTGTAGGGAATTCTATGAAGATGTCTCGTGCATCATCGGCTGAAGCTCCTAAGGGTCCCAACAACAAGGAGACCATTAAGAGAGTCAGATCTGGAGATGATCAGCCTTCTTCTTCGAACAAGAGACCGAAGAAGTCAACGAGCCTGGATAACCATCTTCTGGTAGCCGTCATCGATCGGAATGATCCAGATGGGAGGATAAGCACCGATCTATGGCAGCTGGTTGAAGGTAGGCTCATCGACGAATTGGCCGTATTTAGTGGCCAGGGAGTGAAGACTGTCAACTGTGGTAACAAGAATTCCTTAGAATTCTTAAGAACCACGATTGGCAAGTGTAGTGACTTTAACCCAGAGGCAAAGCTTGAAGTCATACAAGCCTCCGAACTGCCACTTAGGTCCATAGTTACAGTATGGATTTCACCACCCGTACGCGCGGTGGAAACCATACTGGCAGTAATGGGCAACCAGAACGGCAGGCTTCTTACCAACCAATGGAGGCTTGTGACCTCACTGGCTTGTAAGGAGAACACGGGGAAGCACTTCCGGTTCGCCGTGGATCGGGAGTCCATGAATTTCTTAGAGGAGGTTGGGGGGTTGTTAAGTTCGGTTTAGGTAGTGTCAGGTTCCGGTATCCGAAACATGACAGGACCAAGGAAGCTGTTAGTGGTGCAAATAAACCTGCACCATTGTGAAGCAGCTTCAGCCGAACTAGCAAGTTTCCTCAGCAACACTCGGACGGATGTAGCCCTTATCCAAGAGCCTTGGATAAATAAGAATTAGGTTTGCGGGTTAAAGGTTACGGAATACACTCTGTTTGTCCCGTCCACAGAGGACAAGGTAAGAACGTGTATACTAGCAAGGAATGAATTGAATTTTCTCATATCTCATTCTTACAGGTGCGGTGACTTGACCGTCGTTAATAGAGAAGCCAAAAGTAAGCGTACTCCTACACTGGCTTCGGTGTATATGCCGTACGAGGCCATAGCTCCACCTGGCGCAGAGGTGGAAAAATTGGTGGCGTATGTAAGAAGGAGTGGTGCCATCCTGGTTTTGGGATGTGATGCAAATGTACATCATAACCAATGGGGGAGCGCTGATATTAACAAAAGGGGTGAGTTAATGATTGATATTATAACTACTAACAATCTTATTATCCGTAATATGGGTAACACTCCGACGTTGAAAAATAAGGAGAGGCAAGCAGTTATAGATCTGAATAAGTGAACCGCGACGAGCAACTTGTTGCGGATTGGAGGGTGGCAACGGACTTTACTTTCTCAGACCATAGCC
Source organism: Pollenia amentaria (assembly GCA_943735925.1). NCBI lineage: Eukaryota > Metazoa > Arthropoda > Insecta > Diptera > Polleniidae > Pollenia > Pollenia amentaria. The sequence continues at coordinate 69,910,230 of OX031009.1, forward strand.
GTATAACCCTTACACTGAATTTTGACCTGTTTAGGGTTAATCCGTTAAGGAACCCGAGGAGGACGAATTGGGACTTCTTTAAGGAAATGGTCCGCTCTGGGTTGGCGCAATGGGCCCTGTGCGACTTGCTCCCAAATTATGTGGAAGGTGATGTGAATAGATTCACTCATCTGCTAAGAGAGAGCTATGAGCTGTCTTGCCCGGTTACTTTTCCGGGTAGGCTTGAACAGCCCAAATGGTGGAACAGGGAACTTCAGGTTCAAAGGTCGATGGTAAGGAGGCTGTTTAACAGGGCCAAGCTCACGGGAGCACCGGGTGATTGGAGCACCCATAAAGTGCATTTAAATAAGTATAAGGCGGATCTTAAAAGCGCAAAGCGACTCTCATGGAGGCAGTTCTGTGAATCCATTGATAATGTCAACGAGTTGTCTAGATTCCGACGGATTTTATCCAAGGATCCTAGTACACTGGGATATGTCCAAAGGAATGACGGCTCATGGAATGAGTCTAGCTCTGAGACCCTAACCTTACTAATGGAGGCGCACTTTCCTGGGTGTACGGAAGACGGAGGTATGAACGATGGTCAATGGGACGGAATGTGTGATATCGAGTCATGAGTCCGCCTGCGTCGAGGAAATAGTCATAAGGGAGAAGCTTGAGTGGGCTGTCAAAACCTTCGACCCATATAAATCACCGGGTCCGGACGGTATTTTCCTGCCATGCTTTGCAATATCCCGGACGACGCATTATTTCTGCTGGTAAATATATTTAGAAAATGCCTCAGTAGGAAATATCTGCCTAGGGGGTAGAGAGAGGTCAGGGTAATTTGTATACCCAAGGCTGGTAGCGCAGGCCACTCGAAGCCGGGAGATTTCAGGCCTATTAGTCTGTCTTCATTCTTATTGAAGACACTCGAGAGACTGATAGACCTTTATCTCAGGAGTAATATTGATCTGTTGAGAGTGCGCTACATGAGGTGGTGAGTTGTATTGAGCACGGCCTGAGGCATAAGGAATATACTCTCGCCGCGTTTCTGGACATAGAAGGAGCCTTCACTAACATTAGTATTGAGGCGATCACGGATTCCTTGGTGGAGCTGGGAGTTCAGGGCTTTCTGGTGGAGTGGATAGTCTGCATGCTTGGCAGCAGGATTATCAACTCGAGCCTCGGGGATCAGAATGTTAGGAGGAAGATTACCAGGGGGACACCACAGGGGGGGTTCTATCTCCTCTACTGTGGTTGCTTGCGGTCAACGGGATTCTCAGATCATTTGATTCCAAGGGTATGAAAGCCGTCGCCTATGCGGATGACTTAGTTCTACTGGTCAGGGGAAAGTTTCTGTCCACGATCGGTGAAATTATGCAGGTGATGTTGGGCGAACTCTCGACTTGGGCGAAGGATAGAGGGCTTGGGGTAAACCCTGCGAAGACTGAGCTGGTTCTTTTTACCAGAATGTACAGGAAAGAGGGTTTTAAGGGGCCAGTGCTGGATGGCGTCGAGTTAACTCTATCTGAATGTGCTAAATACTTGGGTAACTTGCTCGACTGTAAACAGTCTTGGAGAAGAAACACCCAGGAGAGGATGAAAAGAGGACTCAATGCCTACTACACATGCAGAAACTCCATCGGTAAGAATTGGGGACTAAGGCCAGATATGGTAAACTGGATTTACACATCGGTGGTTTGGCCTATTCTTACCTATGGATGCACTGTTTGGTGGGATGCGTTGAGAGTGGACAGCTGACGTGAAAAGGTCATTCCGACTCCCGGATGAGTGCAGTGTCTACCAGGCTGAGATCCTAGCGATCTGGAGGGCGACGGAAGTGATACTGGGTCACATCGTAGGGGGATCTGTGGTGACAATCTACGTCGATAATCAGGATGCGCTAAGAGCATTGTCAAATTTTACGGTGCGATCGTGCCTGGTTGCACGGTGTAGGAATGCTCTGAGAGAGCTCATGTCGGCATTAACAATAGCGCTGTGTTGGGTACCAGGACACTGCAAGATTGATGGTAACGAAGTGGCGGACGAACTTGCGAGAGGGGGTTCGAATCTAGACTTAAAGGAAAGGAATAGAGGGGTAAAACCCCCCTTATGTCACTTCTATGGGGTGATACGGGAAAGATTCCGTGATGTCGTTAACTATTCCTGGAGGGATAGAACGGATTGCAGGGTGTCGAGGGCCTTATGGCCCGGATTGGACGCAGGGGCAACCAGGGTTCTATTAGGACTGGATGGGAGTAGTCTCAGGACGTTTATAGGGTTCCTGACGGGGCATTGTTCTGTTAGGGCTTTTATGGGTATATGGGACATAGCGATACCGGACTTCTGCAGGCTGTGCGGGGATGCTGAGGAGCTAGAGATGGTTGAGCATGTACTGTGCCACTGTCCTAGGATTCAGGGCCCCAGGCAGAAATGGCTAGGGGCTAGATTTCACGACGAACTGGGGTGTATCGCTGGATGTAATCCAACCGATCTACTGGGGTTTGTCAGGGAAATAAGACGGCTGTTTCTGTTGAGGGGACCGTAGGGCGGATTTGTCAACGCGGTATTTCTATTTTCTACTTTTCTTCTTTACTTCTCTTTTTTCCTCTTTTCTCCTGCACTGAAGGGATTCACAATGGACCACATTAGTCTCCGAGTGGATGTGCGCTTTTGGGCGCATAACCCTTCTTAACCTAACCTAACCATGTTTGCGTTGACATGGTGAAACAAGTTTGATTTTCTGATTCAGCGCAGGCAGTCCTGCATTTGAGAACGCAGAGATGTTATGTTATTAGAGATATTATTATGACATATTATATATGGTTTTTTATTTATAATTAGAAGTGGATTAAACTAAAAAAATGTACTTCATTAAATTTTACTATAAATTGATTTTAAAAAGCGAACTTTTCCATTATTAATAACGTGTATTTTGATCTCCTTATAATGAATTTTCTCAATTGAATTTTTCTTTACAATAAACAAATTTTGTAAATAAAAATTTGAGTCATATACATATATGTATATTTGTCTCCATATAAGGAATTATTTCACAAAAACTTCTGTAGCCCATACTTACAACGCTATACACGGAGCAGGAAGTAAATTTTAATTAGTTAATTTCTGAAAAATTTAAAAAAGAAGAATGAAAGAGTTTTTCAGTGAAGAAAATGTTATACAAAAAAGCAATTATCCTAAAAAAAAAATACTATTAGTAATTAAAAAAGCCGTAAAAGGATTAAAACAAAATAAAGCTAAACAATTTATATTCCAGCTCGTTATAAAAAATGATATTATTCTTATGATGTAGAAGACAAGTAATTTATTATTTAACACAAAAGGCTTTATAACAGTCTTTTTGAGGATATTGATGAAGGATGACTTGGAAGAATGCAATCCTAACAAAAATACAAGATTATTTTAAATAAACGTGGAAAAAATATTTCTATTGCATTATAAACATTCTATATTAATAATGAAGAAATATTCTGGTCCAATGGTAACAGATTCATTATAGGGAAATTCGACTGTATTAAAATTTATTAAAAAGTATATATGTACATATATGTATAAACTCATAAGGTTGGAAACGAAACACGTGATGGGAAAATCATATAATGAAAATAATGACAGTCTGCTGGAAGCAAAAACTAAGGACCTGCAGATGGTACTATTTCTTCTTGGAAATTCTTAGCATATGGGAGTGCAATGGGTTAAGCTGTGAAATTTCTAACAGTCCAATGTAGAATAAGCTGATAGTCATACTTAATATAGGTTTTGCAATATATATATATGGATTCGGTTTATATTAATTTTGCAGCACTGTTTTTCTTTTTGCTTATGCAATAATTTGCAGTTTGATCACTTATTCCACTAACACGTTCAGAGTATGAAACATAATAAAAATATATCAAATACTCTGCTAATTTTAAGATTATATAAGATTGAGATTATTCATTATGTTGCTTAAGGAAATTATATACTTAATGATAAGCCATTTTTGATTTTGTTAATAGCTTTGATATTTTTAAAGGTGGAAGTTTAAAATTTTTTTTTAAAATATTTAACGTGAATCGTAATCAACAAAAAAGTCAATTTCATAATTTTCAATCATACATTGCTTTGCATTTTAGCAAACGATATGTATATGGTTTTTGTAAACAATTCTTTGATGCTTTTAAAAGGGTAGGTCTTTTCCTTAAGCAGACATAAAGGCAAAACTTATTGAAAAACAAATCCAAGTACTCAATACGTGTTGTTATTGTAAAACAGTTTTGGTTTTACCAACCAAAACAGTGGGTTTTTCGTTGATAAAATTTTTCTTAAGAAGGTAACAAATATTTGAAATTAAAGTAAAAAAGGCTTGTTTTGCTTAAAATTATGTGTAAATAACCTTTATACGTTAAAGCAAATGTGACAGTAGCTACAGTCGAACTTCGCTATAATAAATCTGCATGGGACCATAAAATCACTTCATTGTACAGAAACTTAATTATAAAGATATTATATATATTCCATTTTTATTTAAAAAAATTAGGTGTTTTAGTTTGGATCAGCCAGAGTAAAATTTTAAATTGCTCTGTAGTTTTAGACTTCCATACGACTTGAGGGTAGAAAATTAGCTATCTTGGGTGCTACAATTGCCAAGATTTTTATCCTTAAGTTTGAAACTTATGATTTTACGTTAACTAAACATTTGCACTTTGAACTCCCCACTATGGTTCCACCAAACCCTGATATCTGACTTGAACATTTCTCAATGAAAGTGCAAGTCTTTGCTGAATATTTAAAGTAATAAAACTTCTCTCTGCACCGTTATCTAGAAGAGCTCGAATGATAAATAATTCTCCACCCATCACAACGAATAAAATATGAGGTTATGTTATTTAATCTTTCCATGTATGCTAAAAGAAGCTTCTGTACTTGAATTTGATGTTGAAATTTTTTTTTTCGCGGTTCGGATTGGTTCATCATACTGGTTCATTTGTGGACTTTTAGATTTGGAACTTTCTGCCTTTTCTAGATGTAGCATTGTGTGATGCTTTTTCACACTTTTTCAACAATTTAAGCTTCATTCATACTTGGTCACATCGTAGGGGGTACGTGGTGACAATTTAAGTCAATAGTTAAGCTGCGCTCAGGGCATTGACAAATTATACGGTATGATCATGCCTGGTCGAACGGTGTAGGAATGCTCTGAGGGAACTCATGGAGGCATTCAGGGTGAGGCTGAGTTGGATACGCGGACACTGCAAGGTGGATGGCAAAGAGACGGCGGACGAACTCGCTTTTTCACAATTTTTCAACAATTTAAGCTTCATTCGTACTGGGTCACATCCTAGGGGGGTCCGAGGTGACAATTTAAGTTGATAGTTTTGCTGCGCTCAGGGCATTGACAATTTATACGGTACGATCATGCCTGGTTGAACGGTGTAGGAGTGCTCTGAGGGAACTCATGGAGGCATTCAGAGTGAGGCTGTATTGGGTATTCGGTCACTGGGAGGTGGATGGCAATGAGATGGCAGACAAAATCGCGCGGGAGGGTTCCCGTGATCCTTTTCTGGCATATGGTACTTGCTCCTTTACTCTTTTTACTTAATTTCTCAAAATTGCTAAGCAGTCGTTAACTGTGTTTTGAATTTACCTCAGAGATTTGACTTATTCCTGTGGACTTGGTTGAACAGCATGAATCCTTTTGATTTGATCCTGTACCAAAAGCCTCTTATTCTCAAATATATTTTTTAATGTGTCCCAAGCTAACTGAAAGTTATTATCTACCAAGTCAAAATCCTTAATGGCTTGGTAGGCCTCGCCTTTCGTTTTGCTGCTTAAATAATATAGTTTCTGTGCTGGAGATATGAAAGGATCTTTTCCGATAACCGCCTAAAACACGTCTCGGAAAGCCGGCCACTTGGAGTACCCACCCTCAAATTCCTGCATTTCTCACGCAGGTAACTTGGTGAAGGTCTGAAATTCGAGTGTTGAATTTCACTCGTAGAAAACGATTATATTTTTTCTAAAATTTTCGCTTTTACAGACTCGTATAGCTCGTCTCCTCATATTTTAAAGACACTTCATCTTTCACATCTTCATTCGCTGCTCTTTGTCGCCTAGCATGTATTCCTACAAATTTATCTTATCGCCTTTGCAATTCCTCTCTTTTAACATCAAGATATGCAGCTGAGCTATCTACAGGACAAGTTCATTCGAAATTGGCACAAAAACTCTGTATTTGGCTTACATCAAATTTCCACCTTCTCTTTTGGGCTGCCATAGCGAATACCCTGTTCAAAAAACTCAAATCTCAATTATAGTCTTTTTTTCAATCTTTATAACCGCTTGAAAAATCCAAAAATCTTCACATCAATCAATACACATTCACTTGAGGTAACTTACCGTTTAAAATTCCTTCCTTCTCTTTTGGGCTGCCATAGCGAATACCCTGTTCAAAAAACTCAAATCTCAGTTATAGTCTTTTTTTTCAATCTTTATAACCGCTTGAAAAATCCAAAAATCTTCGCGTCAATCAATACACATTCACTTTAGGTAACTTACCGTTAAAAATTTGTAAAACAACACCTTGATGTAATATTTTTTTGTTCCGAAAAATAAATTGTATTCTGCTTTGCCTTGACCACTAATTAACCCTTCCGTTTATATAAAATTTATTGCTGCGTACAAATAAATCTTTTGATTTGTTATTGAATGTATTTAATTCTTTATAAATAATTGCAAACTCACCGTTGCTTAATACCGGCTCTTCTTTATTTTATAGTAGGTAACCTCTGACTCTGAAATAAATTCCTATGTTGGTTTTCTTGTATGTTTATTTATTATTAATATCTGCCGTTGTTAAGATTCTTTGCTTCTTTCTGTTGTTGTTGTAAATATGTTGTCGTAGGTTCACTTGATTGTTGTTTATTTCTTTTAATGTAAATTTAATTTACTAATTAACTTCTCATTCTTCATTCATGAGCGAGCATGAAAATTTAAAAAATTGTCTGCAAATTCATCCTCATGGTTAGGTTAAGAAGGGTGATGCGCCCAAGGGCGCACATCCACTCGGAGACCAATGAGGTCCATTGTGAATCCCTACAATACAGGAAACAGCCGTCCTATTTCCCTGACAAACCCCAGTAGATCGGTTGGATTACATCCAGCGATACACCCCAGTTCGTCGTGAAATCTAGCCCTTAGCCATTTCTGCCTGGGGCCCTGCATCCTAGGACAGTGGCACAGTACATGCTCAACCGTCTCTAGCTCCCCAGCATCCCCGCACAGCCTGCAGAAGTCCGGTATCTCTATGTCCCATATACCCATAATAGCCCTAACAGAACAATGCCCCGTCAGGATCCCTATAAGTGTCCTGAGACTACTATCCAGTCCTAATAGAACCCTGGTTGCCCCTTCGTCCAATCCGGGCCATAAGGCCCTCAACACCCTGCATTGCGTTCTTCCCTCCAGGACCGGTTAACGGCATCACGGAATATTTCCCGTATCACCCCATAGAAGTGACGTAAGGGGTGTCGTACCCCTCTGTCCGTTTCCTCTAAGTCTAGATACGAACACCCTCTCGCGATTTCGTCCGCCACCTCGTTGCCATCCACCTTGCAGTGTCCTGGTACCCAACACAGTATTATTGTGAATGCCGACGAGCTCTCTCAGAGCATTCCTACACCGTGCAACCAGGCACGATCGCACCGTATAATTTGACAATGCTCTTAGCGCAGCCTGGTTATTGACGTAGATTGTCTCCACAGATCCCCTACGATGTGACCCAGTATCACTTCCGTCGCCCTCCAGATCGCTAGGATCTCAGCCTGAAAGACACTGCACTCATCTGGGAGTCGGAATGACCTTTTCACGTCAGTGTCAGCAATAAAAACACCAGCCCGATTGCCAGTAACCATCTTGGGCCCGTCCGTATATACTGCCCACCCCTCAAACAGTCCGTTGGATCCAAGCCAAACTTCCATATCCGGGAATTCCACCGGTGGTGTTACACCGAAGTCCAAGGTCATACTCTTATGATCCGAGATTCCCGCCGGAATACTTTCCTGATCAAGCAGACCCACTTCGTATAGAATCCTTGTGTTGTCATCCCGCCTATGTCTAATCAACGAAGACTCGTAGAGGCTAAATAAGTTCCTGGCAGCCACACTCCTCAAATAATGTGCAAAGGGGGCCAGATGTAATAGGATATCCAACGCCGCCTGTGGCGTGCTTCTCCTTGCACCAGTGATGCCAAGAGATGCACTCCTCTGGGCCTTGTTTGGCATCTTCCTATAGCTGTCCACTCTCAACGCATCCCACCAAGCAGTGCATCCATAGGTAAGAATAGGCCTAACCACCGATGTGCAAGTCCAGTTTACCATATCTGGCCTTAGTCCCCAATTCTTACCGATGGAGTTTCTGCATGTGTAGTAGGCATTGAGTCCTCTTTTCATCCTCTCCTGGGTGTTTCTCCTCCAAGACTGTTTACAGTCGAGCAAGTTACCCAAGTACTTAGCACATTCAGATGTTAACTCGACGCCATCCAGCACTGCCCTCTTAAAACCCTCTTTCTTGTGCATTCTGGTAAAAAGAACCAGCTCAGTCTTCGCAGGATTTACCCCAAGCCCTCTATCCTTCGCCCAAGTCGAGAGTTCGCCCAACATCACCTGCATAATTTCACCGATCGTGGACAGAAACTTTCCCCTGACCAGTAGATCTATGTCATCCGCATAGGCGACGGCTTTCATACCCTTGGAATCAAATGATCTGAGAATCCCGTTGACCGCAAGCAACCGCAGTAGAGGAGATAAAACCCCCCTGTGGTGTCCCCCTGGTAATCTTCCTCCTAACATGCTGATCCCCCAGGCTCGAGTTGATAATCCTGCTGCCAAGCATGCAGACTATCCATTCCACCAGAAAGCCCTGAACTCCCAGCTCCATCAAGGAATCCTTATGCCTCAGGCCGTGCTCAATACAACTCACCACCTCATGTAGCGCACTCTCAACAGATTAATTTTACTCCTGAGATAAAGGTCTATCAGTCTCTCGAGTGTCTTCAATAAGAATGAAGACAGACTAATAGGCCTGAAATCTCCCGGCTTCGAGTGGCCTGCGCTACCAGCCTTGGGTATACAAATTACCCTGACCTCTCTCTACCCCCTAGGCAGATATTTCCTACTGAGGCATTTCCTAAATATATTTACCAGCAGAAATAATGCGTCGTCCGGGATATTGCAAAGCATGGCCGGAAAAATACCGTCCGGACCCGGTGATTTATATGGGTCGAAGGTTATGACAGCCCACTCAAGCTTCTCCCTTATGACTATTTCCTCGACGCAGGCGGACTCATGACTCGATATCAGACATTCCATCCCATTGACCATCGTTCATACCTCCGTCTTCCGTACACCCAGGAAAGTGCGCCTCCATTAGTAAGGTTAGGGTCTCAGAGCTAGACTCATTCCATGAGCCGTCATTCCTTTGGACATATCCCAGGGTCCTAGGATCCTTGGATAAAATCCGTCGGAATCTAGACAACTCGTTGACATTATCAATGGATTCACAGAACTGCCTCCATGAGAGTCGCTTTGCGCTTTTAAGATCCGCCTTATACTTATTTAAATGCACTTTATGGGTGCCTGAAGTTCCCTGGTCCACCATTTGGGCTGTTCAAGCCTACCCGGAAAAGTAACCGGGCAAGACAGCTCATAGCTCTCTCTTAGCAGATGAGTGAATCTATTCACATCACCTTCCACATAATTTGGGAGCAAGTCGCACAGGGCCCATTGCGCCAACCCAGAGCGGACCATTTCCTTAAAGAAGTCCCAATTCGTCCTCCTCGGGTTCCTAAACGGATTAACCCTAAACAGGTCAAAATTCAGTGTAAGGGTTATACGGCTATGGTTTGAGAAAGTAAAGTCCGTTGCCACCCTCCAATCCGTCGCGGTTCACTTATATCAGATCTATAACTGCTTGCCTCTCCTTATTTTTCAACGTCGGAGTGTTACCCATATTACGGATAATAAGATTGTTAGTAGTTATAAGATCAATCATTAACTCACCCCTTTTGTTAATATCAGCGCTCCCCCATTGGTTATGATGTACATTTGCATCACATCCCAAAACCAGGATGGCACCACTCCTTACATACGCCACCAATTTTTCCACCTCTGCGCCAGGTGGATCTATGGCCTCGTACGGAATTTAAACCGAAGCCAGTGTAGGAGTACGCTTACTTTTGGCTTCTCTATTAACGACGGTCAAGTCACCGCACCTGTAAGAATGAGATATGAGAAAATTCAATTCATTCCTTGCTAGTATACACGTTCTTACCTTGTCCTCTGTGGACGGGACAAACAGAGTGTATTCCGTAACCTTTAACCCGCAAACCTAATTCTTATTTATCCAAGGCTCTTGGATAAGGGCTACATCCGTCCGAGTGTTGCTGAGGAAACTTGCTAGTTCGGCTGAAGCTGCTTCACAATGGTGCAGGTTTATTTGCACCACTAACAGCTTCCTTGGTCCTGTCATGTTTCGGATACCGGAACCTGACACTACCTAAACCGAACTTAACAACCCCCCAATCTCCTCTAAGAAATTCATGGACTCCCGATCCACGGCGAACCGGAAGTGCTTCCCCGTGTTCTCCTTACAAGCCAGTGAGGTCACAAGCCTCCATTGGTTGGTAAGAAGCCTGCCGTTCTGGTTGCCCATTACTGCCAGTATGGTTTCCACCGCGCGTACGGGTGGTGGAATCCATACTGTAACTATGGACCTAAGTGGCAGTTCGGAGGCTTGTATGACTTCAAGCTTTGCCTCTGGGTTAAAGTCACTACACTTGCCAATCGTGGTTCTTAAGAATTCTAAGGAATTCTTGTTACCACAGTTGACAGTCTTCACTCCCTGGCCACTAAATACGGCCAATTCGTCGATGAGCCTACCTTCAACCAGCTGCCATAGATCGGTGCTTTTCCTCCCATATGGATCATTCCGATCGATGACGGCTACCAGAAGATGGTTATCCAGGCTCGTTGACTTCTTCGGTCTCTTGTTCGAAGAAGAAGGCTGATCATCGCCAGATCTGATTTTCTTAATGGTCTCCTTGTTGTTGGGACCCTTAGGAGCTTCAGCCGATGATGCACCAGTAATCTGCATAGATTTCCCTACTACCTTCGGTGTCGCTTTGCCCTCCGCAGCTCCTTCCGAAGACATGAGCGCCTTGGTCATTGGGGCAGCACCCTCTACGTTGCCTACCGTGCGGCAGGTTGCCCTTTACTCTTCTGAGCAGTGCCAGGGTTGGAAGCTGCATCCACCTGCTTGTTCCAGGGAGAGTACCAACCCAGAACGGTACTGACAGGGCCGTAAAATATTTCGAATTTAGCGACACTTTGTCGGTGCCGTCTCAGAAGGTACCTGTCCCTCGCGGAGAACGTTGAAGGATCTCTCTTCGCCATTTTGTCCAGATACACAATTTGTATTTGTATTTGATGTCCCCTGGCATCACCGGTGGAAGGGACAGGCTCTGTAGTCTGACTGTGAGCAGATATACTTTTAGTATCATTAACGACAGGTCGGTCAGCACTTGTCGCTCGTGCCCAACTATGCATGAACATCCGATAGGGTCAGCCCCCTCACAAGCACTGCCCGACTCCCCGACCGTGACGTCCGATCAACCCTCGACTCTACCCTGGTCGATAACCCCGTCCGTCGCGTCCTCTTTCCGTTCCTTTAAAATATATTTTTTATTATCAATTCTGTTCCCACGAGTAGGCCGTAAAGTCGGACCATCCACTCAGTGACGGCGTGCGCGGACTAGGCAACTGACATACAACAGCGCTTTGCCATGACGCTGAGGGAGCTGTTACCGACTAGTTTCTTTTTGCACTAACTAGCCACCCAGCCCTCGGCACTGCTTCCTTCACGTTGACCTTGAAAGGGCATATCGATGCCTTACTTTCTCAACCTCGTATCATAAAAAAATACGGTTTTGATTTTTTCATGTCAAACGATTGATATTTTTGTGTTCTATTACTGCAACAACTTATTATTTCAATAATTTATTATTATTTACAGAACTGAGACAAAGTATTAAACTAATAAGTTGTTGCAGTAATAGAACACAAAAATATCAATCGTTTGACATGAAAAAGTCAAAACCGTATTTTTTTAAGATACGAGGTTGAGAAAGTAAGGCATCGATATGTTACAAGGGGCGAACCCGCGGGCTGGCATGACGTGCTATATGTACTGATAATGGACAGGACAGTGTACATTTCCACCACCGCCTCATTATCCTGACAATATGAGTAACCTTTAGTCGCACACTCCTTCAGTATTCATAACCTCCTGCGAAGAAGTATCCAGATACAACCCTTCAGTAGATCAAAACCGTAGAGTGCACTTCAGCCCTCGCATCTCCACAAGATTGTTACCCAGGCGAGGGGAAAAAATTCATCCTCATGAGGGTGAGGAAAAATATATTTTGAATTTCTTCACTCATGAGGAGTGAGCCAAAACAGAAAATTCATATGTGATTTTTCAGATATGAAAAATTTGAAAAAATTCACGTTAAAATTCTTCACAAGGAAAAAAATGCGATTTGCCCAACCATTTCCAGCGGGAAAATCAAGTAGTTAAGAGGCCTTATGGAAGGCCTTTTTGCAGACATAAGATCTCCCAGCCGCATTCCAACTTTATTACCAATTAACAAGGTGTGTCATTGGAGACCAACACCTTGCACTTTTGCATCTGTTTATAATATGTTTTTATTAGTATGCTCAGTTTAAACACATAAATTTGAACTGTACTAATTTTATTTTTGTGTAATTTTTACTTTCAAGCACTTGTAACTTGAACGTAATGATCAATAAGTAAAAAGCGGGTTTTTACTACTGACCAACTTTAATAAGTTTTATTTATACTTAAATTATGCTTACTAAACTAAATTATATTAACTTAAAATTTATGGCCTTAGCCAATGGAAATCGATAATGCTCAAACTTGCTGAGTTATCATAATTTTGCTTCAACATTTGTATAAAAATTACGGCTTTTCAAGCCATGGTTAGAAAGCATGTAATCAATGCAACTAAATATTTATGTGACAAGTTTGCAATTAATGCAACTTAATATTCATGTGACAATTTTCGTTCACACAAGAGTAATATGAACCACTTGATATTAAGGTGGCTCACAAAAATAATTAAAATTAATATTAAGGTAACTCAATAATTTCAAGATTGAACATTCTCCCCCGCGTTGAACGAACGAAAAAAAAAAACAAAAAAATGAAAATAAAAAATTGATTCAATCAGATTCTCGACTTCGGCTGCTAGACGTCAAGACTGAATTTGGAATGCTGGCGTGGCATTGGTAGAGGTATCATCTCGTGTTGTTCGATGTATGGTTGAAGTTCAATGTTGTGGATTTTTAGCATTTTGATTCAATTTGCATTTTGACAGCAGAATGATGATTGCAATGCTGCTTAATAAGAGTGCTAGATAGCAAATTGTATGCCTGTGCGTCTGGTGGGACTTTAATTTATTGGGTAACTCAGCGATGTCATGTTGTTTTAGCGACCTTTGTAGAGTTGTTAGGTCTTTAATATTTTTGGAATATGTACTTTCCAAGGTTGTCAAGTTGACTTTATTGTAGTTTATGTGGAACTAGTAGTGTTGTTTGGTACTCTTAAGTCTAAGATGCTGCCAAGGCTTGTGTACAAAGTCCTCAATGTGCTCAATATGGTTTTTCTGCCGTTCATATTGACAAATTCGTAGTTCAGCATGCATTCTGGATCAAGAGTCAGAAAACCAGAGCCCTTTAATGATATAGGAATGATTTCCCTGTTGCAGACAGCTGTGGCTCTTGCGGATGGTGATGAAGCATATATCCATTGATTTCCTTTGCTGAGTGGTATCCATCGGATATTAGTTTTCCTTAGGATAGAAGTTGGTGTCGTTTTGTTGTTGAAAAAATAATTTCGCATGTACAGTCTTCCGAACCATAATTGTAACGGATTTGGATATTGGAGCAAATAAACACGCCTTGTTCCATTGTGTCGCAAGCGCTTAACTTTGAATTTGTAAAAGGAACATATGGTGGTGAATGGAGTGTGATCTGATTAACTTCATTTTGTAATTGTTCTGGAGTGAGTAACCACTGACTAATTTTTCCATGACGTGTATCCATGAGAGTATCAAGGATTGATGATTGTATGTATTTTATGTTGTTTGCAACTAATGTTAACTTAAGAGCAGCTGAATTAAATAGTTGATTAAGTCGCACTTGTAATAGCATATTTTTGATGTCTTGTATACCATTTGAGAAGATTTTAATTTCCTGCTCCAATTGTTCAAATTTTGCCTTAGCTGTTATTTGATTCTGCCGGATGATATTAATTGTAGAATCAACGATTGATGTCTGATTCTTTAACAATTTTAGCAAATACGATTCATTTTCATTGACTTGATTTATTGTTTCTGACATCTGTTCGGCGTATTCTGAATCCAGGACGCCAAATAATGAATGGACGATATTGCCAACAATATCCAGTGCTCCTCTTTTAGCTCGTAGTAGTCGATTATCTAATTGCAGTTCTCTCTCCAGGTGCTGAAAGTGCTCAATGATACCGAGACATGATGTGTTCGTTGTGATAAGCTTGCACACGTTTTCCAATGACCTTGTCCCATTGACAAGAATTAATGTTTCGGACCAATTCGAAGCTAAATCATAGAATACAATTTGTTCCAATTTGTTCAAAATGCATTCCGACTCTTGATCCAAACTTCTTATTTTTGATTGGAGAACCAATTACCAGTGGAAATAGCAACAGTGTGGTGAGTACTGCTAGGGTTACGTGATTTATTGGCATTTTCATTTTCTTCGCCTTAGGTTCTTCAACCGGAGTAGAAGTGGAATTGTTAATATTCCGTCTTCGGTAGTAATATATGCTTCTGAATCCTGTTGTATAGGTAAAAGGGCCAGTCGATGTATAGGACGCTTGAACATTCCTGACGCAGTTTTTACATCAGCAACTCTTGCTGCCCGTCATCACCTGGGTAAACTTGAATGATTCTACCTAAGGGCCATTTCATAATGGGTACATTGCCTTCTTTAATAACGACCATGTCCAATTTTGAGGTTAACAAATAGCCTTTGCCATTTATACCGTTGTTGTAGTTCAATTAAGTATTCCTTGGACAATCTATTCCAAAATTCCTGCTTAAGATGGGTTACATTCTTCCAATGAGATAATCCTGATGTATTTATTGGCTGTGCCCTGCTATCCACTTGCGATGTGAGTGCCTCGCCAATAAGAAAGTGACCTGGGGTTAAGGCCTCTAAATCATCTGGATCGTTTGTCGTGGGTGTTAGTGGACGAGAGTTTTATATCGCCTCAATTTCCACCACGACTGTTTCCAATTCATCGTGTGTTAACGATGCAGTCGCGATACTTCGAAGTATTTTTTGCAGATTTTACAGCTGCTTAACATAAACCTCCAAAATGTGGCGCTCTCGGAGGAATAAAATGAAAACGTATTGCCCTTGAGCTAGAAGTGGAGATAATTGATTCTTGAGCCTTGTTTGAATAAATTCTAGCGGCTAGTTCCGATAGCTGATTCTTTGCTCCGATAAAATTGGTGGCGTTATCAGAATAAATATTCTTACAGCGTCCTCTACGGCCAATAAGTCGCTTTAATGCGCCAATAAATGCGTCTGTTGAGAAATCAGAAACCAATTCAAGTTGAATGGCCTTCGTGGAAAAACAACAGAATACGGCTTTATATGCCTTTGTCGGCTTTTTGCCTCTGACCTTGTGGTGAATCCAAAAGGGCCCACAAAATCCACACCAGCGTTGATAAAAGGTCGTGCTGGAGTAACGCATTTCTGAACGGTTGATCGTGCCATAATTTTGCCCTTTATTGGCCAAAACTGTTGTCGTACTATGCTCAATAATGCTTGTGGTCCACAATGTTTGTTTTCCTCGGGAACCATTGTAAATAAAAGTTTCGTAAGGGGATCATTATATGGAATCAGCATTGGATGTTTCGTGTCGTATGGTAATAATGACGCCTCTAATCGTCCTCCGACTCGCAAAGTGTTTGATTCATCTAGAAATGGGGACAAACTTTTAATAGAGCTTTTCTTGTCGATTTACTTATGTTTTCGAAGCTGGTTGATTTCTGGTGAAAAGTCAGACATCTGAATGGTTTTAATGATCAAGGCCAATGCTTCGTCTAGTTCAGCAGGAGTTAATGATTTAAATGTTGGTCGATCTTCTTTTGTCTTTCTTGAATTTCTGATGAATCTGAGAGTATATCCCAGCACCCGTTGTAGAGTTCTGAAAGAGTTCTTATGTGGAATCTTGTATACGAAATCATTGCTGGCAACATTGATTGCTGAAATTACAGTTGTCTTCTTTTTCTCGGTGTCATTAGGGATTTGGAGTTGTTGTATGAACTTGGGTGGCCACATTCCTTCTTCTCCGTGGAGAAACAATGGTCCATAAAACCATAAATTGCATTCAGAGAGTTTATGTGCTGGTAAACCCCTGGACAATATATCAGCTGGGTTTTCCTTTGATCTGACGTGGCGCCATTGATCGGGCAACGTCAATGATTGAATTTTGGAGGCTCGATTGGCTACAAAAGTATGGTACAAAGAAGATTGGGCGTTGATCCAAGATAGCACTATTTCGGAGTCAGTCCATAAAAATATAGGCTGATTTTTAATCTGGAGATCCGTTTTGATTCTATGCACAAGTTGAGCAGCCATGACTGCAGCACATAACTCCAGTCGAGGTAAGGTTTGTTGTTTTAATGGAGCAACCCGTGTTTTGGCACAAAGGAGTTGTACAATTACTCTTTTATCCTTCAAAGTAGCTCGGATATATGCAACTGCACCAAAGGCCCTTTCAGAGGCATCTTTGAATATATGCAGCTCTGTTTTTGCTGGGAGGTTCCCCTTAAATATGTATCGAGGAATTTTGAAGTTGTTCAAACGGTCTAATTAATTTCTGAATTTTGTCCATATTCCATGAAGGTCCTCAGACAATGAATCATCCCACTCTAACTTCAATTGCCATAACTGTTGAATAAACATCTTCGCCTTGACAACTACTGGTGCTAGTAGTCCGAGAGGATCAAACAATTTTGCCAGATCTGAAGCTGCTGTACGCTTTGAGACAGTCTGTAAGTGATTTATCTTTACCTTGACGCAAAATTGGTCGGTCTTAGGCAGCCATAACAATCCTAATGTATTTATGGTGTTGGTGTTATTGCTATTGAAGTCTAAATCTACCTCCTGATACCGGGTGGAATGTTCTTGAATAGATGTTGATGATTTGCACACCATTTTTTCAGATTGAACCCATGCATTTTCAGAATTGTTATAAGTTCTTTTTGTGTTGAGACTGTCGGAAACACCAAGGTTGTCATTAAGGTAAAAGTTATTTTTAAGCATGTGAGCACCGAACGGATAATTTATAATGTTTTTATCAGCGATTTTTGTTAAACATCTAGTGGCGAGATAAGGTGCTGCTCGAGTCCCATAAGTGGCAGTTGAGAAGGTGATCGTTCACCTTTAAGCTACAAGTTACACTTTTACTACCTTTTACTACAGCCGTGCTGTAATTAGTATTTGACTACTCATCATTATTACAAGTAACTTGTAAGTTACACACCATTAGCAAAAACGACGTCTAATCTCGACACATCGCATCCAAAGATGCTCTATGGCTTCTTCCAATGAATAATGGGCTAGGAATTGGATTTTTTCCTATTGCACCCCGTACAATCCATCCTAATGTTGTGTTTTTAAGGGTTGGGAGATCGTCGGCAAGATGTATCGTCCCATTATTGATAAGTTTGTAATAGAACTCTGCTCCCAGTAGCTGGTAAAAATGAGGATCTGCAAGATGAATGTTGTTTGGGATGTCCCATGATGAAATGTCAATATGTTCACTTGGCAAAGGGAAGCCCCTGATGGATAATTTTTGGCAAGGACGTTTCGATACAATATTCACTTGTGATCCTGAATCCAATACCGCTCTAAATTCGTTTGATGCACCATTTGGGGCTATAATTATCACTCTTGCTGTTGCTAGCAAGACATAGCCCTGGCGGCCCGCAACGATGTTTGTCGTTGCTGATGTAATTGCTACGACTTTTGAGTCTGGCGCCTTTTTTGCCGTATGCGGATCTAATTTTTTATTTTCTAGGCTGTTGTTTTTCCGATTCAAATGAAGCATAGTGTTGCGCCTTTTTTCGCATTTTCTGCAATTACTTGATTTGCAGTTCTTCGACGCGTGATCACTTCCGAAGCAGTTGACGCATAGATTTTGCCGTTGTACACAGCGTAGTCGTTCACCTTCTGATAATTGGCGGAATTTGTTGCAATGGTAGAGTTTATGGCTACTGTTATTGCATAATTTGCATAAGCTAATGTTGTGTCCATTTGATGTTATTATTGTTGAGACAGCCTTTTGTGTCTGTTTTTCCTTTGGAATGATTGAAATTGAAGTTCCAGGAATGATAAAAATTCAGTTATCGTTTGCACATCCCTTGGGTTAGTCAGTGATTGCATGTACCTGATGTGCGTGTTTTTATCAAGTTTTTTAATCAATACTTGTATTAGTATTGCATCCCAAGTAGATGTTTCAATTTCTAAATTGTTCAACGCAAGTAAGCACTATTTGGTGTTGTCATGCATAGATTTGATTGATTGAGCAGAGGACGTCACGGACTGTTGGTTGAGTATTTTATCAACGAGGTTCAATACTAAAATTCTCTTGTTGTTGTAGCGATCCTGTAAGGTTCCCCAGGCAGTCTTATAATTCGTCTCGGATAGAGAAAATTGACTTATTAAATGTTCGGCTTCACCTGACACATTGTTTTTCAAATACCACATTTTCTGAATGGCGGGAATCGGCTGTTTATCCACCATTTCAGAGAACAAATCATAGAACTGTCGCCATTTCAAATAGTCGCCATCAAATTTCGGTATGGTAACTATTGGCAAATGTAATTACAAACTTGACTGATTTGAAGGAGTTGGCTGATTTGAACAGTCGTTCTGTACCTTGTTGGCCATTATGGACAGGCTTACCAAACGCTCTTGAACCTTGTCGTTTAACTCATAAAAATTGTTGATGTCAAAACCAGAGCGAAATGGATCGTCAAAACTTTCGCATATACTGTCGTATAAGTCCTCTATCTGGCCCCAAAGTTTGTTAATAGTTGCTTGTTTGACGTCGTAGAATGGAAGTGGTTGAATTTCATCGGTAGTGGTTTCTACCTCTAAAAATCTGCTTAGAGCTATCATCCTAGCTTGTGTCTTCCTGATCCTTGGTGTTTAATGGACTCCTGCTGAAGCAATGATGAGGCACCATTGTTTTAACCTGCTGGTAATTTTTGATGGGATACCGCCTTTATACGATTAGCCTCTGTTGAAAATATCCTTGTATATGAGTTTGTTAACTCACTGATTTTCGAGTAATAGTCCTCGTTAATTACTCATGCTCTGTTTTCAGCGTTCTAAATTCATCAAGCATACGTAATTCTGTATCCTTGGCCTCAAACTGTTCCCAAGCTTCCGATAGTCGTCGTATACGCTCCTCAAAGTATTCTGCGGTTGATTTTCTGTCCGCAGAATCCTTTTTGAAGTTTCGGACTATCGATTGAATTGTTTGTTGGGCATCCAATAAAAGTTCCGCCGTTTCCATTGTATATGGTACCTTTTGTCTGTTGTTATGCCGATTTGTTGATTAAAATCCCGGAACTGATGATTTGGTCACCAGTGTCATGGTGCTTGTTGTAAATTTCTAGTGAAATTTTGGAATTAAGGAATTTGGTCACCAATGTTCTGGTGCCTGTTGAATATGCTTCAATCAGAATTGCTGGACTGATGAATTTGGTCACCAATGTTCTGGTGCCTGTTGTATATGCTCCAATCAGAATTGCTGGACTGATGAATTTGGTCACCAATGTTATGGTGCCTATTGTATATGCTCCAATCAGAATTGCTGGAGTGATGAATTTGGTCACCAATGTTATGTTGCCTGTTGTTGCCTCCACTGGTGTGGAAACGTTGTAGCGTTGGCCTGCTGTCTCGCTGATTGAGGTTGCGTGTTGGTTCTAGATTGTTTAAATCCCCTTACCACTGGTGGTGGAAGCTTAAAATAGTGTCTAAAAAGTAGTCGGGGTCACCAAAAATGTTTATAATATGTTTTTATTAGTATGGCTCAGTTCAAACACATAAATTTGAACGGTACTAATTTTATTTTTGTGTAATTTTTACTTTCAAGCACTTGTAACTTCAACGTAATGCTTAATAAATAAAACGCGGGTTTTTACTACTGACCAACTTTAATAAGTTTTATTCAATTATTTATACTAAAATTATGCTTACTAAACTAAATTATATTAACTTAAAATGTATGGCCTTTTAGCCAATGGGAATCGATAATGCTCAAACTTGCTGAGTTATCATAATTTTGGTTCAAAATTTGTATAAAAATTACGGCTTTTCAACCAATGGTTAGAAAGCATGTAATCAATGCAACTAAATATTTATGTGACAAGGTGACAAGTTTGCAATTAATGCAACTTAATATTCATGTGACAATTCTCGTTCACACATGAGTAATATGAACCACTTAATATTAAGGTGGCTCACAAAAAAATTAAAATTAATATTAAGGTAACTCCATAATTTCAAGATTGAACAGCATCTATTTTAAACACTTGTGGAAGGGCTTCTAAAAAGATTTAAGAATAAAGCTTTATCCAAGTTTATTTGTTGTGGCTAATAATACGAAGTGAGAAAATTAATAACTAAACTTTCGACAGGCCTTATCTTAGAATAGAAAAATTTGGTAAATGTTTTACAAATTCAAATTTTTCTATTCTAAGATAAGGCCTGTCGAAAGTTTAGTTATTAATTTTCTCACTTCGTATTATTAGCCAAAAACCTTTCTAAAAGACCTTTTCAAAGAAGGCAGAGTGGAATTAGTAAAAGTTTACTAAAAATTGTTAACCTTCTTAAAGGCTTAAAAAGTGAATCGCTTGCAATTTTCCCCGCTGAGCAGCACGTTTAGCCTGTGTGTATTTTTTTTTTTTTGTAAAATTATTTCTTGACTGGTGAACCAAAATGTGTGTGCTATTTTTTTGTAGGCAAATATTATTGAAATAAAAAAAAAAACGAAGAGAACTGCACATATCGTCATATTGAATGCAGAATATTGTAACATCAAATTTCATAAATTTACATGAGAAGCAAAAAACGTTGAAAAATGGAAATTATATGAGATATTAGATTTGTAATTTGTAATTCTCTGAAACAAAACGACGAATCATCAACGAAATCATGATAGTATTAAGTTAAGCAATCATTTAAAATATTAAATATTTATATATTTCTGTTAAATTACAGGTATAATAGGATATAAAGATAATGTACATGGTTATAAATGCAATACTGTGTTCAAACAATAAATTTAAATATACAGGGGTGTTCTGGAAATCGAAAACGCAAAACGCAAGAATTTTGAAGTTATTTTATATATAAATAAATCCAATTTTTTTAAATTTTCTTATAAAATTCTGTTTAATAGAGAAATACTTGTATTGCATTTTTTTGTATATTTTTTACTACAAAAATGTTATTAAAAAAAACGAGTTTTAAATTCTTGCATTTTGCGTTTTCGATTTCCACAACACCCCAGATAGAAAAATGCACATATAAAAATTAAAATCACACAATTATGCTATGTTTCCACGGTACGTGCTTCGCTCTCTATTCATGCTTCACACCCCAATCATGAAGGAAGCATCTTGATTCGCCATACAAAATTTTGAGAGCGAATCAGGTAGATTCATATTGAATCTACTTGCGAAGCAGGAAAAATTCCTCTCTTCTCTAATATTTATCGCAAGTTTATCTGAACTAGCTGAATAAATCGTTTGTGTCAGCGTTGTCAACTCGGTGCGTGTTGTACCATTTTTGGTGCTTTTTTATATTTTTTATAATGATGAAAATATTAGCTTTATTAATTTGGAATGATTATTATAAATTTGTAATCTCTTTTTAAAAAGATCTAAACAGAATTTATTAAATGAATGTACGAAAATGTATCACCTTTTTTATTAAGTTTTTTGGTATTTTTTTCTAAATATATTCAGGGGTGGTCTGGAAATCGAAAAACGCAAGTATTTTGAAGTTCTTTTTAATACACTCTTAATCCCATTTTTTTAATTTTCTTATAGAATTCTGTTTAATAGAGAAATATTTGTATTGTATTGTATTGGTATTTCTTCAACTACAAAAATCTTTTTAAAAAAACGACTTTTAAATTCATGCGTTTTGCGGTTTCGATTTCCAGAACACCTCTGATTATCAAAGGCTGTTTTATTGTTCTATTTTTAATATGAAAGTATTAAACTTCTGAAAACAAACATTTTTTTTTAAATATTTTAATAAAAGGATAAGTAGATAACTATTGTTAATTTTGAATCCGTACTATTAATCGTAGATCCCTTTTTAAAAAGTTTTGTAAAGAATTTATGTAATTAAAAATAATTTGCTATTTAATACAAATGAATACAAGCAAATTTGTTTATTTTGTTTATGTTTTTTTTTTCTTTTTTCTAAAAAAAACCTGAACTGCAAAAGGCTGTTTTATTTTTATACAGTAGAATCGCGAAATGTTTCAGGGGTTGTATAGTTTTTCGAATTATTGACTTTTCTAAGCGGTATTTTATTCTAAAAAATGCAATAATAAATAAAGATTTTTCCAAAATAACATACAAAATTTATTTAAATTACTTTAATATCAAAAAATTTTGGTACATGTAATGTTTTCCTGTGTGCTTTTTCCTATGTGTTTTCCATAGCGTCGAGAATTTTTTGGCATTTCATTTTTATTTTTGAGATGGCTACTTCAAAAGTACCACTTTCTGCTTAAAATCTAATCTGATTTGTGTTGTTTTGCCCTGATTTGTTGACATTTTTTATTAATGCGCTCTGAAAAGTGTTCGGAACTAAAACAAAATTTCAGATTTTTGTTTTTTTTTTTGTTTTAAATGTAAGTCAAACGAATGAGTTGTGCGCTCGTGTTCTAAAACAAGCAGTTACAGTTTAGGGCCAACCATAATAAACATAATCTTGCTTAACCTTCTGTCAAAAATTAACAAAAAGTCTCTAAAATGTATTTAAAAAAAAAAACAAAAACCAAAAAAAAATAACATTTGATTCCTTACGGAATGTGCGATCAATTTCGTACTTTGCTTAAGCAAATGTCAGTTTCAAAAAACTTAACAAAAATATGGTTCAATATGGTTTTACCCATATGATATACATGTATTCGAACAGTTGCTTAAGCCAACTTAAGCACATTATATTTCGGTCTTGTTAGAGCGGCACAGGGGCGCTTAAATTTGGTGAGATTAACTTTTTCGCGATTATACTGTAATTTTAATATTCAACTATTATGCAAAATTAATTCAATAAGCTTTTAAAATAAAAAAAGAAAGTCTAAACTTGCTGCTTTTTTTAAATTAAGTGCTTTTTCTCCATTTTGGCGCGTTTCAAAAATTCACAGTTACCAACGCTGATTTTTTTATTAAAGACAACTGTCAAATCGAAGCAAGTAGACAAGTCGTGTAAACACCATGATTCATTCGCATGATTCAGAGAGCGAAGCAGGTGATTCAAGTCGTCGTGGAAACATGGCATTAATATGTAGCATCATTAAGTTTGCGTTGACATGGCGCAACAAGTTTGATTTTCTGATTCAGCGCAGGCAGTACTGCATTTGAGAACATAGAGATGTTATATTATTAGAGATATTATTATGACATATTATTTATAGTTTTTTATTTCTAATAAGAATTGGATTAAGAAGTAAATTTTAATTAGTTAAATTCTGAAAAATTTAAATAAGAAGAATGAAAGAGTTTTTCAATTAAGAGTAGCGTTGATAGCAGCCCCCGTATTCAGTGAACGAAAATGTTGTACAACTAAGCACTTATCCTAAAAAAATTCGATTAGTATTTAATAAAGCCGTAAAAGGATTAACACAAAATATATTCCAGCACTTTATAAAAAATGCTATTATTCTAAAGGTGTAGAAGACAAGTAATTTATTATTTAACACAAAAGGCTTTATAACAATCTTTTTGAGGATATTGATGAAGGACCACTTGGAAGAATGAAATCGTAACAAAAATACCAGATTATTTTAAATATACGTGGAAAAAATATTTCTATTATATTATAAACATTCTATATTAATCCAATAGTAACAGATTCATTATAGGAAACTCGACAGTATTAAAATTTATTAAAAAGTATATATGTACATACGAGTATATTAACTCATAAGATTAGAAACGAAACAAATGCTGAAAAAACCATATCATAAAAATAATGGCAGTCTGCTGGAAAAAAATAAGGATCTGCAGATGGTACTATTTATTCTTGATATGGGTCTTGCAATACATATGTACAGACATACATATATATATATATAAATATGTATATTTAAAGGAGGAAAGTCTTATATATATATGGACTCGGCTTATATTAATTTTACAGCACTGTTTTTCTTTTTGTTTATGCAATAATTTGCAGTTTGATCACTTATTCCACTAACACGTTCAGAGTATGATGCATGAGTTAATGTGTTCGTAAAAATATATCAAATACTCTGCAAATTGTTTTTTTACCCTGCTGTTAGGTTAGAAAAAACTTACTAATGTTAGGTTAATGGACCATTTGGTCCATATAAAGAGCTTATGTAAAAAGCAAGTGTGGGAATCCCCTTTTTTGCTTTTTTTTCAATCAACACAGAATAAATATGTAAAAGAAAAGTGTGGGATTTTCAATTGCTCAGACGTGTTTTACTTACGACATACCAAACGTGGGTGAAGGTGAGATACGAGAACTGCTCAATGCAGAATGTGACACCGATATTTTCGATTCGGAAATTGATTATATAGCAGAAAATAGCAAAACAAGTTCTTCTGAAACAGATACTAAACGGGAACCCTAGCTGCAGCTAGCTCTGTTGATCCGTTTTTTGTTTCTAGAAACAAAATGGTTTGGAGTGCCACTCCATTCGCTTAGCCTATTGATGCTATGGCTGAAAATATTATCTCAACACAACTAGGGCTGACTCGATTTGCAGAAAGAATTATCATCGAAAATACTAATAAGTACGTCAGGGTCAAGTTTTTAGACTCTGCTGATCATATGGCTGGTGTCTACAGCACAAAACGAAAACATATCGATGGCCAAACATGTATTTGCAAACATACTTGATATATCCGCTTTGAATCCGTACATACTTTTTTCTGAAATTTAAGTTTCATGGGCTCTAGCTGATCGGATCGCAGAAGACTAACTAACACTTTCTCTGGCTAAGGCGTATATGATGAAACGTACTAGATTATCTCAACAAGAGTTCTCACTATAGTTATTGACAGAAATACGATCACCATGCATAGTTCCAGTAGCCTTCAAATAATAATACTTTTAATTCTTTTAATAAATTTAAAAAAAAAAAAAAAAATGGTACCGTGAAGGTCCAAAAAGTACACTTTTTTTTGGAAGTTGGTACAAAATTTAAAACCCCATTTAACATCCCTGCTATGGACCAAATGGTCCCTTAACTTAAGATACGTAATTTTTTATTTTTCTTAGTCCTGTTTCAAGTTAGAACCTTGAATTTTTTATACAGAATTATTTTATAAAAAAAACCACATGAGTTAAAAAACTAAGTCAGTATATATCACCGTTCAAAAATTACAAAGGAAAGAATTCAAAAATTGGACCAAATGGGCTTAACCTAACAGCAGGGTTAATTAAGATTATTCATTATGTTGTTTAAGGAATATATATACTTAATGATAAGCCATTTTCGATTTTGTTAATAGCTTGGATATTTTTTAAGGTGGAAGTTTAATTTTTTTTTAAATATATAACGAGAATCGTAATCAATAAAAAAGTCTATTTCAATATTTTCAATGATACATTGCTTTGCATTTTAACAAACGATATATATACTGTTGTAAAAAATTCTTTGATGCTTTAAGCAGACATAAAGGCAAAACTCATTGAAAAAAAACTCCAAGTACTCAATACGTGTTGTTGTTGTAATACAGTTTTGGTTTTACCAACCAAAACAGTGGGTTTATTCGTTGATAAAATTTTTCTTAAGTAGGTACCAAATATTTGAAATTAAAGTAAAAAAGGCTTGTTTTGCTAAAAATTCTTTGTAAACAAATTTTATTCGTAAAAGCAAATGAGACAATATGTATAATTATTGGGTAATGCCAGTTTTTGTAAATTCAATAATGTACCTGCAATTTATATGTGGGTATGAAGCAAAGTTGTAATAAAACATTTTTTTTCTGAAGATCGTAAGCAAAAGGCAGTGGTAAGAATATACTTATACAGCATACTTTCAACTAAATGAGTACTTTCCTTTCAAAATGCAGCTTAAATTATTTTCTGAACATTTTTTAATTAGTTTATTTGAAACTGTGCGGTACATAGATACTATGTATATACATATTATCTGCTTCAAATTCTAAACATATAATATTTTATTATTGTAAAGGATCATTTGCTCAAAACATATGAAGCCATGCAAAAAACGTATGTATGTTTTTACTTTTCGGTTTACTAGGGAAACAAAACTTTATCTATATATTAAAACGTTTCTTACTTTTAACACATTGTAAAAATATTATATGAAAATTTTTTAAAAGATTATTATGTTGGGAGAATTCCAACTAATTGTAGCGGGAAATGTAAGAAAAGATAAAATTTCATCACTGATTTATTGTTTGGTATTTTGTTTAAGCTTTGATATCGTTGCAAAAAAGACTTTTTGAGTGTTTGTAGGTAATTCTCATTCCCTCTGTAGTCTTGTTTGCTGATTGCTTTGGCTTTTCTAAAATTATTTAGGAGAACGTTTCCTGATGATCTGGCCTAAGCAACCAGTGAAATGCGCATAGAAACATCTTATCCTCCAACAATAAATTTCAGTATTTTTTATCAATTATTTAAAAAGGGAATTAAGCACAACAAACAAAAATCTTTTAATAAATAATAGTATTCCCAAAAACAACTTTGATAATAAAATTTTAGCAAGTGCACGTCCATAAAAACTGAACTGGCAAATTGTTTTTATTTTGATTTCTTGTGAAAACAATAAAAGCACTTTGTTTTTGTTTTACATATGTTTTTTCTTTACCCACTTACAACTACAATTAATGTTGGGAGAATTCCAACTAATTGTAGCGGGAAATGTAAGAAAAGATAAAAACTCATCACTGATTTATTGTTTGGTATTTTGTTTAAGCTTTGATATCGTTGCAAAAAAGACTTTTTGAGTGTTTGTAGGTAATTCTCTTTCCCTCTGTAGTCTTGTTTACTGATAGCTTTGGCATTTCTAAAATTATTTAGGAGAACGTTTCCTGATGATCTGGCCTAAGCAACCAGTGAAATGCGCATAGGAACAGCTTATCCTCCAACAATAAATTTCAGTATTTTTGATCAATTATTTAAAAAGGGAATTAAGCACAACAAACAAAATCTTTTAATATACCTAATAACTCTTTTTCAATCACAGGTTTACTTTTCTCATGTTTATTAAGAGATCTACTGGCATAAGTTATGGGTAAATCTTCTCCTATCGGACCTTGTGACAAAACTGCACCTAATGCAAAGTATAATGCATCCGGTGTCAAAATGAAGGTTTTGTCAAAATCTGTGTATTGTTGAATAGGTGGGCTAATTAATTTCTCTTTTACATTTTTAAATGATGATTGACATTCTTCTGACCATTCAAATTTTGCTCCCTTCTTTAATAAATTAAACCGAATTAGTAACCCACCTCATCGATAACAACGTGGACGTGGCCTTAATCCAAGAGCCCTGGATCAACAACAATCGGGTAGTTGGATTAAAGACCACGGGATATTCACTGTTCGTACCCCACACGGATGAGAAGGTTCGAACTTGTATAATGGCAAAAAATGAGCTCAACTTTATGTTGTCTCATTCTTTCACTAATGGAGACCTCACGGTTGTGACAGGTGAATCTAGGGACAAAACGGTCCTAGCACTAGCATCGGTATACTTACCATATGAGGCTACCGATCCACCTGGTGTGAAAGTACGTGAGTTGGTGGAGCACTCGAGCAGAAGGGGCTCGAGATTGGTACTGGGTTGTGACGCTAATGCACACCATACCCAATGGGGAAGTACCGACATCAACAAAAAGGGTGAGTCTATGTTTGATTTTATTATTGCTAGCAATCTTTACATCTGTAATAGGGGGAATACGCCAACATTCAGAACTAGAGATAGGGAGGCAGTTGTTGAGCCATAGATCATTGTTTTTTATTTTTTGAAAGTATAAATTTAAATTTGAATTTTATGATAATAATAAAACCAATAATAATAATAATAAAACTGAATTTTATAATACTTACCCGATAATACGTACTTAATTTTAATTACTTGTAAACCCTTAAGGTAGCTTAATATGTTAAAAATAACTGTATTGCTTAATCTAAATAAATGCAGAAAATTTAGCGTCGCTTGTATATAAGAATAAATAAATAAGTTACTTGCAAAGTGAATCTCAAGTTTTTAAGTGCCCAAATTAACAAAATATTAATTCAAATTTAAATACCTGTCTGAAAAACTATTCAGATAAAAAAAAATAAAAACAATTCTTTTAAATAAATTATTTTTAAAAGTTGTGTGCTTACCAAAACAATATACCTATTCGTACCTATAAAGAAAATAACTTTTTGATAAGTTGTTTCAAAGAGCTTTTATTTTTAATAAAATTAAAAACAATAGTGAAGTGTTGTGTTAATAAACATTTATTATAAAAAAACGTACACAATAACAAAACAAATTCAAAACAATAAACAATAAAAACATTTAACCACTGGTGCACATAATCATAGCTTGTTCCAGATTTCTATATGCCTCGTCGTTGGCGTTGCATTATTTGTAGAGCAGAGAGAAACCAGGGGAGTAACTCAGAATCTGAACCAGAGGTAAAAAGTGTAAAAAATATTTGTGTTATTACCTTAAATTTGTAAAGTAATCCAATTTAAAGATTTTTGTAAATAATCAAAAATTATTTTCACTGTGCAAGTCGAACACAAACAATATTTGTTACACTTTATTGTGAAACAATTTATTTATTTAATAATAAATTTATTAAAAACCACTCTTAAAGTGAAACAATCGCGAGTGTTAATATTAAAAAATAAAAGTATATACACACACACGCACTCGTATAATTTGGTCTCTATTATTACTGAGAGACAGAAAATAAATAAAAATTCTTTTTACCGTCGGCATTTTAATTTATCAAAAAATTATTTATATTTTTGCACGTAAAAATTTAACGAAAATATTCGCGAGTGTTAATTTTTTTTAAGTTTAGATAAAATAATTAATTTATATTCAGTTTTTTATTTGACCTTATTTAATTTAATAAATGTTTATATTTATTTAATTTCCTGACGATGCTAACCAAAGGTTAGCGAAATATTGACAGTAAAAAAATAAATATTAAAAGGACCTAGAGCTTGAATAAATTTCAAGATCACAGTTATATTCACGTGTGCCAAGATAGCGTCGAATTTGGGAATTTAAAAACCGGGAAACCAAAATACCCGAATAATGGGGACTTACAGTATATGAACAAAAAGTAAGCGTCGAATTTAGGACTTTAAAAAGGGGAAGTAAAAATATATTTATATTTTTAATAAAAATACTAAAAATATGTACCACAGGCTTTTGCACGGTATAAACTGTATATTTTCTGAAAGTAAATAGTTTTCTGGACAAAATGAGCGATGCGTGCAAAAAATCGTTCGGACAGTTTCCGAGAAATCTGGGTTCATCCACCAAAATGGTCAATAAAAATCTTTACTGATTTATGCCATAGAACACAGGCTTTCGCACGGTATAAACTATATATTTTCTGAAAGTAGATAGTTTTCTGGACAAAATGAGCGATGCGTGCAAAAAATCGTTCGGACAGTTTCCGAGAAATCTGGGTTCATCCAAAATGGTCAATAAAAATCTTTACTGATTTATGCCATGGAACCCAGGCTTTTGCACGGTATAAACTATATATTTTCTGAAAGTAGATAGTTTTCTGGACAAAATGAGCGATGCGTGCAAAAAATCGTTCGGACAGTTTCCGAGTAATCTGGGTTCATCCAAAATGGTCAATAAAAATCTTTACTTATTTATGCCATGGAACACAGGCTTTTGCACGGTATAAACTATATATTTTCAGAAAGTAGATAGTTTTCTGGACAAAATGAGCGATGCGTGCAAAAAATCGTTCGGACAGTTTCCGAGAAATCTGGGTTCATCCAAAATGGTCAATAAAAATCTTTACTGATTTATGCCATGGAACACAGTCTTTTGCACGGTATAAACCATTTTGGATGAACCCAGATTTCTCGGAATCTGTCCGAACGATTTTTTGCACGCATCGCTCATTTTGTCCAGAAAACTATCTACTTTCAGAAAATATATAGTTAATACCGTGCAAAAGCCTGTGTTCCATGGCATAAATCAGTAAAGATTTTTATTGACCATTTTGGATGAACCCAGATTTCTCGGAAACTGTCCGAACGATTTTTTGCACGCATCGCTCATTTTGTCCAGAAAACTATCTACTTTCAGAAAATATATAGTTTATACCGTGCAAAAGACTGTGTTCCATAGCATAAATCAGTAAAGATTTTTATTGACCATTTTGGATGAACCCAGATTTCTCGGAAACTGTCCGAAGGATTTTTTGCACGCATTGCTCATTTTGTCCAGAAAACTATCTACTTTCAGAAAATATATAGTTTATACCGTGCAAAAGCCTGTGTTTAATGGCATAAATCAGTAAAGATTTTTATTGACCATTTTGGATGAACCCAGATTTCTCGGAAACTGTCCGAACGATTTTTTGCACGCATCGCTCATTTTGTCTAGAAAACTATTTACTTTCAGAAAATATATAGTTTATACCGTGCAAAAGACTGTATTCCATGGCATAAATCAGTAATGATTTTTATTGACCATTTTGGATGAACCCAGATTTCTCGGAAACTGTCCAAACGATTTTTTGCACGCATCGCTCATTTTGTCAAGAAAACTATTTACTTTCAGAAAATATACAGGTTATACCGTGCAAAAGCCTGTGGTAAATATTTTTAGTATTTTTATTAAAAATATAGATATATTTTTACTTCCCCTTTTTAAATTCCTAATTTCGACGCTAACTTTTTGTTCATATACTGTAAATCCCCATTATTTGGGTATTTTGGTTTCCCGGTTTTTAAATTCCCAAATTCGACGCTATTTCTTCGACGCTATCTTGGCTCACGTGTTATATTCCATATGTTCCTATACCACTTACCACTTTTAATACAAGTTTGAAAAAATAAATTGTTTGCTGTGTTCACACTAGCTTCGAAAAATTAAATTTCGTATAATCATAAACTATTAATTGATTAGTGCGTTCACACTAGTAACGATTATTTTTAACAACTTGTTTTTAAATGTATTAATGAAAAATAGTTCTTGGTAAAATAAAATTTAATTAGTTTAACCAAAGGCTGATTTAAGTTGAAAAAATAATTAAATACTTGAACAAAGTGATCGAATTGATAATTTTTAATAAAAATGTAATATATTTCTACGAATTAGAAGAAAAAGAATCCGAATATTTTCATTAGCTGGCGAGGGATTTATTTCAACTTTAATCAGTTGTACTTAGTTAATTTAAAATTGATTTTCTTTAAGAATAATTTACCAATAAGTTATTTTGGTATATTTAAACTTTTTATACTTACCTATAAAGATTATAAAAAATAATGCCTAGCAAAAAACACCAAGAATCTCCTTCCATAGCGGAAACGTTGGAGAAATTACTTGCTAAGAAAGCAAAGGTCGTACAAAACATTACGCGAATTCGTCAGTCCATTCGAGAAAAGACGATTTCTTTTAATCCAATCGAGTTGGAATGCAGGTTATGCATTCTGAAAACTTACATAGAGCATTCCGATAATGATGATAGCTGAGCTTGAAGACATTTGTGTGACCACTAAATCATTGTTTTTGAGTATTTTGACTCAAAATAGAAAGTCCAGTGTGCCTGAAACTTCTTTTAGTATACAGTCACATCATTCTAGAATCCCAAATATGAAGCTCCCTAAATTTAGCGGAAAATACTCCGATTATAAAAACTTTATGAGCCTATTTGAGAACTTGGTCCACAATGATCCGACGTTGACAGACATAGAAAAATTCAATCATTTAATATCATGCATGCCCGAAGAAGCTTTGGGTACAGTCAAAGCTTTTCAGATTTCTGAAGAAAATTATCCCAAAGCATTGGCCAGCTTAAAAAAGGTGTATGACAATGAATGTCTGATATTTTTTGAAAATATATTAAAACTTTTTGATCTACCAGAGATCACTAAATCTTCGGCATCTGCTTTGAGAAGTTTGATTGAGACAGTTTCTGCGATATATGATTCTCTTATATCAATTGGTGATGATAAGAAAATAACAAACGCTATCTTGATACATTTAGTGATGTCAAAAGTAAATCCAGTGACTAAGTAAAAGTGGGAAGATTTGCTAGATTTCGAAAGGCTGCCACTATGGCCAGACTGTGAAACCGCCTTGAACAAACGGTATCAGCTTATTGCTGCTGATGAATCTTCAAGTTCAAGACAGAGGTTTAATAAAAATAAAACTGATAATTTTACAAAGAAAAATAATAAAACATCGCTAAATTGTACAAAATCAAAACAATCTACTGACAAATGTTTATTTTATAAATCCAATCAACACATTATAACAAATTGCCCTTCTTTTGCTGCTGAGCCTATAAACCAACGATTTGATTTTATAAAATCTGTGCCATCGTGCATAAATTGTCTAAAAAAAGGACATACAGTAGCGAGATGTACAGCATCTAAATGTAGAATTTGCAGTGGGTCTCATAACTCATTGCTACATAGATACAGTACTAGTGCAAATTCTAATAATAACAACAGTAGTTCTTCAAATAACAATTTGAACAACCGTCAACTTCTCAGGCATCGGTAAATTATTCATCGTCTGATGAAAGAATTATTCTTGCTACAGCCGTCGTGAAAGTTAGAAATAGTTCTGGTGATTTTATATTAGCCAGAGCTCATTTAGATTCCGGTTCCCAACCAAACTTGATAACTGAGGAACTTGCACAGCAACTACGATTAAAACGAGAAGGAAGTAGATTTAATTGAAAATGGTATTAGCAAAACTAATTCATTTTCGAAATCGTGCGTAAATTTAACTGTCACGTCGAGGGTTAACTCTACACAATTTACTTCGAAGTTTTGGGTATTGAGTTTTATAACAAATTTACAGCCTGATCATAAAATTAGTACGACTAGCTTTAATATTCCAAAAAAATATAGAATTAGCCGATCCTTGCTTTTATAAACCTCTAAAGATTGATCTTTTATTAGGTGCGGAAATACTTTTTGACTTAATTTGTATTGGACAAATAAGGTCTGGCCATAGCCTGCCAATTCTTCAAAAGACTTCGCTTGGTTGAATTGTTACTGGAAAGTATAACCAATTAAAGGGCTCTAGCGGCAATAACAACGTTTTTCATTTAAGTACGCCTATGGAAAACGAGAGCAATATAGATTCAATTGTCAGAAAATTCTGGGAGTTAGAAAACTTCCAAAATGAAGCAACAAAAATGTATTCTGAAGAACAGCAACAATGTAAGGAAATGTTTAGAAATTCAGTACGACGTTTACCGCCAGGACGATTTGAAGTATCTTTGGCGGTTTCTTGCGCTAGAAAGGAGACTTTCTAGAGATTTAAATATGAAAGAAATGTATCACGATTTTATGAAAGAGTGTTTCGACCTAGGACATATGTCATACGCTGACAAAATGCCAGATTATCCTCATTATTTTGTTCCACATCAATGTGTGTTGCGGCTTCAGAGTTCAACTACGAAACTTCGAGTGGTCTAACAGTACAAGAAGAATTATATTCGACATTGATCCGTTTTCTATTTCCTAAGTACGCAATCACTGCAGATATTGAGAAAATGTATCGTCAAGTATTGGTTGGCGAGAATGATAGAAACTTTCAACTTATCCTTTGGAGACAGAATCCTTCTGAAGATTTAAAAATATTTCGGTTAAATACCGTTACTTATGGTACGGCTTCTGCGCCACTTTTAGCCATCAGATGTTTGATTCAGTTAAGCGATTTATTTAAAGAGACTTTGCCTATTGGTTCAAAAGTTGTTCGCAGTGATTTCTATGTTGATGATTTGTTAACTGGGGCTGAAAGCTACCAAGACCTTAATATTATTCGTAACCAGGTTAATGAAATTTTGAGTTCAGCCGGTTTTAAACTAAAAAAATGGGTTTCAGTTCAAAAGGAGAAACTATTACATAGTGACTCCGATTCAGCAAAAGCTCTAGGCATACATTGGGAACCGAAGAATGATTCATTTAAGTTTCATTTGGAACACAATTTTCGTGATTTAAAAGCGACGAAAAGAAACATTTTGTCTGTTTCTTCTCGTTTATTCGACCCTCTCGGACTTTTATGTCCAATTGTTACAAAATC
This sequence comes from Pollenia amentaria, assembly GCA_943735925.1. Classification (NCBI taxonomy): domain Eukaryota; kingdom Metazoa; phylum Arthropoda; class Insecta; order Diptera; family Polleniidae; genus Pollenia; species Pollenia amentaria. Next base: position 69,944,900 of record OX031009.1, read on the forward strand.
CAAAATGTTATTGCAAGAACTTTGGATACAAAAGCTTGACTGGGATAAATCAATACCTATGAGACTAAATACGTCATGGGAAAATTTCAAATCTAATTTAATGGAAATTGATTCAATATCAATCCCAAGATTCGTTTTCACAACATCGACAGCAAAAATTTAAATTCATGGATTTGCAGATGCTTCGATTCGTGCTTATGGTTGTTGCATATACATAAGAAGCTCCGATTCAAATAAAATTTAATCGAGACTGTTAACGGCTAAGTCCAAAGTTGCTCCACTCAAGACAAAATCTCTTCCGAGGCTTTAGTTATGTAGCTAAGTTGTGGAGTCGAATTAAGTTAATGATGAGCTTTGAAATTGAAAATGTTATTTTCTGGACAGATTCACAAATTACATTACATTGGATAAAAACTAGAAACATTTGTTTCGAACCGAGTTGCTGAAATTCAAGAATTGTCAGATCGGGTCTCCTGGTGCCATGTGCCAACTAAACAAAATCCAGCTGACATTGTTTCAAGAGGATGTGATGTCAAATATTTCAAAAATTCTATTTGGTTTGAAGGACCTTCATTTTTACAAAGCGATAGTTCACCTTGGCCTATTAACGAACATTTCGAGTTAACAGAGAATCAAAGGCTTTTAGAAGCAAGAAAAACAAATATACTTCTGGCAGTGGTGGATTTACAAAATTGCTTGTTGGATCTGATAGAAAGATTTTCGTCATACAAGAAGTTTCTAAGAGTAACTTCCTTTGTTTTCAGATTTATTGACATCCTGAGAAAACGTGAAATAAATAAGAATTCTACACCTACTGCAATCAAATTAAAATGGTCATTTTACCGATTTGTAGAGACAATCCAGAAATTCAATTTTTCTGAGGAAATTGCATAAATGCAAAAATCTGAAGTCTTGCCGTCAAACAATCAGAGATTGACGCCATTTATTCATTTATTTATTGAAGAAAACAGAAAGTTGTCACTTATAAGGGTAGGTGGGAGACTGCTTAATGCAGATTTGGAATATAATACCAAATTACCACTATTACCACTGTTATCGAAAAGAAATAGTTTTGTCACACTTTATTTGTAAAATCTCCATGCCGAGAATTGTCATGCGGGCACAAAGGCTCTAATAGCTCCTTTACGAGAAAATATATGGCTCATAAATGCCAAAGAAGAGTGCAGCAGAATAATTCGCAAGTGTGTTCATTGCATCCGCTATAAGCCAAAACTTATGTCCCAAATAATGGAAAATTTGCCCACTAATAGAGTGAGAGCTTCTCGGTCATTTTCAGTAGTCGGATTAGACTTCTGTGGTCCTATAAACATTTCATTGAGAATTCGTGGTAGGCCACCGTTAAAAATGTATATAGCGGTTTTCGTATGTTTCACTTCTAAGGCGGTACATTTAGAATTAGCTCTTTCTACTGATTCTTTTCTTCTTTGTTTTAAAAGGTTCGCTGCCAGGAGAGGTCTACCACAGACGGTGTTTTGCGACAACGCGACGAACTTCGTCGGAGCCAGCCGCGTTCTTAGAGAGTTGCAGCAAGCGTTCCACAAGAGTCGACAGGCCGTCTAGTCGTACGCAGCGTCGTCCGGGGTGAAGTTCAGCTTCATACCACCTCGGGCGCCTCACTTCGGAGGGCTGTGGGAAGCCGCCTTCAAACAGGCGAAGTATAAATTTAAATTTGAATTTTATGATAATAATAAAACCAACAATAATAATAATAAAACTGAATTTTATAATACTTACCCGATAATACGTACTTAATTTTAATTACTTGTAAACCCTTAAGTTAGCTTAATATATTAAAAATAACTGTATTGCTTAATTTAAATAAATGCAGAAAATTTAGCGTCATTTGTATATAAGAATAAATAAATAAGTTACTTGCAAAGTGAACCTCAAGCTAACAAATTGTGTTTCTTTAGTAAAGTTTTTAAGTGCCCAAAAAATTAATTAATCCAACCTTAAATATCTGAAAAACTAGTCAGATTAAACAGCAGAAATAGATGTAACATTGACGAACTATAGAGACTTAGTAGATGATTGGAGGGTGGCTTTGGGATTTTCTTCTCTCTGACCAAGGAGGACGAACTGGGATTCCTTTTCGGGATTGGTGAATAGTAACCTTAGAGTTACACACGATTGGGGGTCGACTACGGTGGAGCACCTGGTGGGTACCTTTACGGAGGTGTTGACCAGTAGCTATGAGCGTTCTTGTCCGCTGAATTTTCCGGGTAGGCGCTCGTAACCGAGATGGTGGACAGGTGAGTTGCGGACTCAAAGGACCACTGTCAGAAGGTTATTCAATAGAGCGAAACATACGCGTAGGGATGAGGATTGGATTAACTTTAGGACAAGTTATAATAGGTATAAGGGAGATATTAGAAGGGCTAAAAGGGACTCGTGGATCAAATTTAGCGAATCAGTGGAATCTGTAAATAAGATGTCCAGGTTCGGATTTAATCCAAGGACCCTGTGGTCCCGGGATTTATTCAGAGACCGGACGACTCATGGACGGAATCTAGCTCCGAATTTCTCTGTTTGCTTATGGAGACTCACTTCCTGGCTTGTGTGGATCCTGGGACGGGGGAACAGGTAGGGTGTGGTAACCTTTTCTGGATTGGGCTCGGGAGGTGAGAAAAGGGAGGCGGTGGGGCATATCATCACCTTGGATAAGGTTACATGGGCGGTTAATACTTTTGGGTCTTACAAATCGGCAGGACCAGATGGTATATTTCCGGCTATGCTACAGAATATCCAGGGATCATCACTGTTATTGCTGGTGGAACTATTTAGGGTATGTCTGCTAAATGGCTACATTCCTAGAGGGTGGAGAGAGGTCAGGGTTCATACCTATGGCAGGTAGAACCGGTCCCTCTAAACCCAAGGATTTAAGACCTATCAGCCTATCGTCTTTTCTTTTGAAGACATAAGAAAGACTGATTGATCTACATTTGAGGATGAAGATTGACGCCGGCATCATCAGCGGCGTTCAGCATGCCTATCTTAAGGGTAGGTATGTTGAGAGTGCGCTTCATGATGTGGTGGGTTATATAGAACGGGGATTGCGAGACAAGGAATACATCTTGGCGGCATTCCTGGATATAGAGGGGGCCTTTAACAATGTGAGAATAGGGGCCATAAGGTAGGCACCGAGTGATTTGGGGGTTTCGTTATTCTTGGTTGATCTGATGCTAGCAGCAGAGTTATTCACTCGGACTGGGAAAACGAGCGCTTAAGGAAACTCGTGACGAGGGGGACCCCACAGGGGGAGTTCTCTCTTCCTTATTGTGGCTCTTGGTTGTCAATGTCGTTTGTGATGGGAATGGCAGCAAGGAGCATTCTTAGGCTGAGGGAGCTAGGACTGGGCACTAGGGTCGATTTTGGGCGTTTGCCAGAGGTGCTATTGCCTTCTAGGGAGAGCTGGACAGGGCAGAGCAGATTGTATAGGGGATTTGCTATTTTCACTGATGGCTCGAAGATGAAGGGCACGGGTGCGGCGGTCTACATTGAGAATCTGGACATCAGAAGGTCATATAGACTTCCCGACGATTGCAGTGTATTTCAGGCGGAGGTTCTGGGGGTTCTCAGGGCCGTGGAAATGGTAGGAGCTAACATTTCGAAGGGCTCGGAGGTCACTATATATGTGGACAGCCATTCGGCTCTAAGGGCTCTAGACGAAATCTTAGTGAATTATGTTGTGAGGCTCTGCTGGATACCAGGTCACTGCAACATCACCGGCAACGAGATAGCTGATGAGTTGGCAAGACTGGGCTCGGAAATGTAGGATCCTGACAGTTTGCAGGTGGTCAGGCCTCCAATGGGCTTCTACTTTGGAAGAATTAGAGAATGGATTCTGAGCGGGACTAATCGGGCTTGTCGGGGCCGAACGGACTGCCGAGTATATTGCAAAATGCTACGAATCTTTTAACGTTATCAGCGTTTTTAGGAATTGGGTATTTAGAAAATGTTTAATGTTTACTTGGGTCTGGTTTTACCACTAGATGTTATCAAATGTCCCAAATATACAACTTCTGGGGGGCTACTCTCTATTGTGATGCGAATACAATTTCGATGCGAAAGTTAAATGCCAACTTGGTATTCTCTATTACTTTCGCAAAATTGTTGGAAAAATAAGCAATACTGGTAATAAAAATCAAAGATAGCACAGATTTCCTTCCAGTAATGAAATGCCAAATATCTAAAAAAAATTTAAATTGGAAAGTTTAAATAAAAGAAATAATGATGATTTGCGTAAAGAAAAAAATAAAAAGATGCGAAAGACAAATGCGCAAATGAATAAAAGAGTACCAATCACTAGATTTTCTTTCGCATCGCAATAGAGAGTAGCCCCCCTGGTGTTAAGAAACAACACTCGCTTGCATTCAGTTTCAGATTGTATCTAGACGATCTGTCGAGAACATATATCAACTTGTTGTTGTGATTTTTTAGACTACATCCAAAAACTATTATGTCATCCACATTTAAAAATGCTTCAGATTCTAACCCCGACAATGCTATGGTTAGCATTCTCTGAAAGCCTTTAGAAGATATTTTTAATCCAAATGGTAGCCTTGTATATTGGTAATGACCATTAGGATTTGAAAAAGCTGTAAAAGGTCTCGATTCTTGGTCAAGTTCAATTTGATGGAATGAACTTGTCATGTCTAATGTGGAAAAGTATTTCGCCCTACCCAATCTATCCAATATGTCGTCCAGTCTTGTTAAAGGGAACTTGCCATTCACTATCTTATCGTTTAATTTTCTGAAATCGACGACTAGTCTCCATTTGTTTATATCATTTTGTCCCTTTTTAGGAACCAATAAGAGTGGCGCGTTATATGGACTTAAAGATGGTTCTATTATCTTTTGTTACAGTAAACCTTTAACCTGGTTATTTATTTCCTATATGTGTGTATGTGGTAATCTGTAATTTTTTGTGTTAACGGGATTTGCATCATTTAGTTGTATAGTCTGAATATAGAAATTGTTCGTTGCCAGGTTTTCGCCTTCTAAATGAAATATAGACGAGTATTTCCGTAATATCTTAACTAATTCATTCTTTGCAATATCATCATGGTTATCGAACTTTAGTTCACCTAATAACCTATTGAATCTCTCGTTTCCGCTTTTAGTTTGTATGTTATTGTTATTAATTATGTGTATGTCATAGTTTTTTAATGGAATTGTTTCCACGTTTAAATTTTCTACTATTGTTGTCTTATCTGAAGTGTTTAATAATCTGATGTGTTTATTGCCATTTTTTGGAATTATTGCATTCGCTAAGATTACACCTTTTCCGATCTCGCGATTGCATATTACTTCGTCTTCTTCGATGTCTAAGTCAAATGGTAAAATTACTTCACTCCTTGTTGGATTTTTTGCCATAGTTATCTTAAATTTGTCATTATGTATTGGTAATGTCAAAATTTCTTGGTTAGCCATAATAGTCAATATGAATTTGTCATAATCTATATTACAATTATATTTTAGGAGAAAATCTCTTCCAAGTATGCCGTCTGTATAAATGGCAAAATTATAATTTACTTATTGTATCTTTTGAATTAACACTGTTTCTCCTACTTGTATCAATATTTCCGTTGAACCTATAGATCTAATCTCTTCTTTCTTGATTCCTGTAAGACGGCAGAAATCATCTGGATTTTCATCATGTCTATGTAATAAGTCTTCTTTGCATAAAGAGACATCAGCTCCAGTGTCTATTAAAAACGTCAATGCTCGATCTGTATCTTTTACATCTTATTTTACATAATTCTTAAGATTTGATGATATGCAAAATATCCTATTAGTGTTTATTGTTCTTCCTCCGAATATCCCTGATGTCTTAAGATCTCCGGGCGAGTTTCCCTGTTCTTGTAGTTGGTTTATTCTTCGGTTTCTATTACTTTTAGTGTTGTTATAGTTATTATTATTACGATGATTATTGTTACGATAATTGTTGTTGTTATTATTGTTATGATTTCTGTGATTGTCTCTATTACGGTTGTTTCCTCCACGATAGTTATTTCCATTATTATTACTATTGTTAAATCTGTTGTTATTGTGATTGATATTTCTATTGCCATTACCATAACAATTATAAGTGTTATTGTTGCGACCATAGGAATAATGGTTGTATCTTCTATTATCTCTGTTATTCCATGTTTGAGCAGATTGGAGTCATACCTGGCTCTGTCTCATATCGGATGAAGTTTCCATAGCTATTTCTAAAGCCTCACTGAGTTTCTTTACTCTACTTGCTTCAATAGTCCTAGTGATATCTTTATTCTTAAAGCCGTTCTTAAAAGAAATAAATGCTATCATAGCATTCGTCTGGCTAATTATGTCCCTACTTTCTTTTCCTAACGTACTTATTTGGATTTCATTAAGTTCCATTGTTGGTGGGGTGTCACAAAGCCATAGGACATAAAGCCATAATGGCTTTATGTCTCAATCCAAACGGACATAAAGCCATAATTTTCATATGGCCTTAAGTCTCATATCAATTTTAGTGAAATGGGACATAAAGCCATTATGGTTTTATGTCCCATTTGATGTTTTGCGTTACAAATGCTTTATTTCACTAAATATGCCTATTTATCTATGAAATTAATGATTTTAAAAAATTAAAAATTTCTAGGCTCCAGGAATTACAGCATTTTGTGAAAGAAAAATCCTTAGTTGTCATTGGAAAACATTTTTTTATTCTTGTGACGCACGCAGAAAAACTTTATTCAGCGAAGCCACCTGCCGCGTCCTACTGAAGGAACAAACCCCTAAGCGCAGAAAAACTGTAGTATGCGAAGCCAGATTTCAATACTTAACTTTAGTGTCTCCGGAAAAAAATATGGCTTTATGTCTCATATTCGGAAAAAAATTTATGGCACTTATGAGACTTAATGGCATATGCCTTTATGTCTTAATGGAATGGGACTTAACGCCATATGGCTTTATGTCCTATGGCTTTGTGACACCCCACCTCCATTGTTAGTGATTCTATTTTGTCAGCAAATTTTCTAATTGTGTCTGTCTGTGCTATCATTGTTAATTCATTTATATGATGTTTGGGGACTTTTTTAATTTATATGCATCTTTTAAAGCCTTGACCAATGTGTCAATATGTGTTGGCACCTGTGTCTGTCGAATTCTATTCTGTACCTTGGTTGTTATTTTTGTTTTATATAAAAAATTGAAAAATGAATTATGTTTACTACCAGGAAATGTGTCACGAAGTATTTCTAGATTGGCTAAGAATGGATTCAATTCTTCCTTTGTTCCATTGAAGATAGGTAACAATTTTGAAACTGATGCCAGTTCCGTTGTACTTAGACTTTCATTCGTCATTTTAACTAAATTATCTTTCTTTGCTTCTAATGCAACACAACTATTACCTTGTTCTAATTTGTCTTCGTGAAGTTTCAGTACCGCTAATGCCTCTCTTCTTAATTTATCAAATCTGGTAGTGTTTAATTGTACGTCTTCTTCTGATAATTCAGTGTCCCATAATATTTTTACAGTCTTTTCCGTTAATTTCTCTAATTCTAGTCTCTTTAATTGTATAGTTTCAGCTGTGTATCCCTTACCTAATGATTTTTTTGCGTTAGATACTAAATTGTTTACTGTATCAAATATTTTTTCCATCTGAGACAATTATCAAGTTTTTTTTTGTATGTTCAAATGTTTTTATTTACATTGAAATATTATAATTATTGATAATAAAAATAATACAAAAATAGTAATAAATGTTTAAATGAAATTTTAAGCTAATTATAATAAAAAATTCATTGAAAATTAATTTTTCTAAATATTTAAATATATTGTTTAATCTTTACTTTTTTTTTACTTTACTACTTCCTATGTCACCTATGTCTTCTTCTATATTACTTTTCTCTAAGAAATCTTCAAGTGTTGGTCTCCTTTTCATCCCTATTTGCTCTCAATATTCTGTTAACCATTGTAATCTTTCTTCTTAACTTAATTTTCTTCTTTCTCTAATTGTAAATTCTATAGAGTTTTTAGGTTTTATTATTCTTCTCCACTTGTCCATTTTGAAATAACTGATTAAACATATATCCTTGTAAAAAAATTCCTTGTATTGTTTTAGTTTAATTTTGCATCTTCAACGGTGTCAAATCGTAGCTCCGAGGTGGCCAACCGACATCAGCTCTGCGGCTGATAATGCGATCTTCAAAAATAGGGCGCAAAACATCGAGTGTAGCTTCGGCTGTGTGGCACGTAGCGCCGTCCTCTTGAAACCAAATGTTGCCAATATCCTTTTATTTAAAATTTAAACTTCCACCTTAAAAAACATCCAAGCTTTTAACAAAATCAAAAATGACTTATCATTAAGTATATAAATTCCTTAAATAACATAATGAATAATCTTAATTAAAAAAAATTTGCAGAGTATTTGATATAGGTTTACGAACACATTAACTCATACATCATACTCTGAACGTGTAAGTGGAATTAGTGATCAAACTGCAAATTATTGCATAACCAAAAAGAAAAACAGTGCTGTAAAATTAATATAAACCGAATCCATATATATATAAGAAATTCCTCCTTTAAATTTATATATATAGTATATATATATATGTATATGTATTGCAAAACCTATATTAAGTATGACTATCAGCTTCTTCAACATTGGACTGCTTAACCCATTGCACTCCTATACGCTTAGAATTGCCTAGAATAAATGGTACCATCTGCAGGTCCTTAGTTTTTTTCTTTCAGCAGACTCCCATTATTTTTATGATATGGTTTTTTCATAATTTTTTCGTTTCTAATCGTATAAGTATGTACATATATTCTTTTTAATAAACTTCAATTCAGTCGAGTTTCCTATAATGAATCTGTTACTATTGGAGCAGAATATTTCTTCATTATTAATATAGAATGTTTATAATATAATAGAAATATTTTGAAATAACTGATTAAACATATATCCTTGTAAAAAAATGCCTTTTATTGTTTTAGTTTAATTTTGCATCTTCAAGGTATACATACATACATATATATTTTGTAATGGTACTATAAAGCAATATTATATATTGATTAATATATAAAATTATTTTTTTGTTTTCTTATTAAGAAAAAAAATTTATTAATGTTCAGTTTTATGTTTCTATAAAAAAAATTTTTTTTGTGCCTCTATGTTTTTGAGGCAATCATATAGTGATTTAACTTAATTTAATTCCTATTTTGCCACGAGCGAATAGTCGCATACTGGCCTATGTGCGCGAATAAAACGCACTACAAATTTATTTAATATATTATTTTTTTTTTTGAAAATTTAGTTTTGTGACGTTTTCTGGCATCTTTCCAGCTGCTGCCTTATAAGGAACTCCAGCTCACTTATTTGCTGCCACATCCTCGTTGTAGATTCCCATGATGGTGGTGGCTGCGAACTTACCAACCTTTTCAGTATAGCTTTTTCTCTTTTCAGCTTCTGTAACTGGCCTCCTCTCCATTTAGGTTTTATTTACTTTAGGGATTTTTTTTGTCCTCTTCTGGCTCGGACTTTTCCTGAAACCTCTTCCTATAGTCCTCGATGCTTAGAGGTTGGGGACCTGGTTTCATGCCTGCTTTTTTGTTTTTGTATAGCTCGCCTTTTCTTCTTTGTGTCTTGTAAAACACTCCGAAGCAAGAGTTCTAAAGGTGCACTTATATTATTAAGCACTCTTTAGTTCTGCTTTTTTTGTATAGCTCGCCTTTTCTTCTTTGGGTGCAATGGTCTTGTAAAGCACTCCGAAGGTAGAGGTCTAAAGGTGCACTTACATTATTAAGCACTCTAGTTCTGCAGAATCGGTTGAAGGATCGCCATGTAAAGTTTTTTAAACTTCAGTGTAAATAAAACTCAACTTTTTGGCTTTCCGTCAATAATTAATTTTTAATTTTATTTTCTTTCCCTTATATCTATTTTTACTCAATACAATGGTTTATACATGTTTGTGTGTTTGTTAAATGTAACGCAGCAATCGAAATTATGCTGACTTCTAAATAATTACTTAGTGCCATTAAACCTTTAGTTTAATGCTCATGTCTTAATAATTGTTTTCAATTCGTTGAACTTTTTTTTGTTTAATAAAATTATGAAAAAACAGAAGTCAAAATTATGCTGACTTCAAAATAATTAATTAGTGTCATAAACTTTTAGTTTAATGCACTCGATATTTTAATCAACCAATGGACAAACACACATACATGATCACTAATTGCACCAAAGTAATTTATTGGCATATTACACTTTATGTGCACACTACACCTGAAATGTTATACTTGCTCATGGAAACCAAAATTTTTTTCAAAATTGTTTGTAAGAAAATTTTTAATATATTGAAAATATATTTTTTTCGAACGTCAATAAAACAAATTGTCATGAGTAAAAATTCCTACATTCTGAGTTTAAGGAAAATATCTCCGCAAATATGAATATCTAAATGGCATCATATTAGCGCCACATATCGGCTCCATTCATAGATACATATGTATACAAAATAGTACATACCTTCTGAATGCCGGCAAATAAGACTAAAATGAATAATTCTGTAAATAAATTGATCCCAGCGCTATATACTGGGTAAAAATTTTGTCCGGAAAAATTTTTGCTTAATAAATATACATTGTGAATTTCAGCCAAATCCATAATTACGACAACAGCGACACCTTCCCGGATTAAACTTAAGAGAAACGTGGTTACAGTCTAAACTAACTTATTGTCCAAGTTTATCAATCGGTCCCGCGGTTCTTGATTTTTAGTAACACGTACCCGGAACAAACGTGTTTATATAAGTTAATACAATAATAATTACTGCCCTAACTATTTTCCGCAACACATACGTTTTAATTTCTCATATTTCTCTTTAAATAATTTTCACATTTGTTTACGTCAGCGTCTGCTGTTATTAACGAAAACAAAGTATAAGGTTTCAAGCTACACGCGCAACCAAAATATTGTCGCATCAGCAATGTAAGGGCTTTATGCTCCAAATAAATTATTGTATTGTATGATTGGAAGTTTTTTAGTTTTGTACCAGCACCCGTAGTCATAAGTAACGGTATGAGCATAGCTCAGCACGCGTATTTCTAAATAAAACATATTTAACTAAGAAAGTGTATGGGCATAGCTCAGGAGGAAATATAATTAAAATAAAGAAATAATAAACCTTATTAATTTGAAAACAATAAAAGTTATTAGTTTTATTAATTGGCGCCCGAGCAGGGACCCTTGAATGCAAAAGTGTCCTTGAAATACAAAAAATCTTTTTTTTACATAAGTCTAAGAACGGTGCCCTAGTAGCGAAAGCAAACGGGAGCAGAGCAGCGCCTTCTGAGTGTAAAAAGTAATAATAAACACTACTCTACTACACCTACAGTTAATAAAATTTTAATTTAATTTTAAATTTATCGATAAAAAACAAACCTACTTATTGTAATTTAATTGAATAATATACCAACAAAAACAATAAAGTTTAAAAAAGAAAAATAATTAATTTATGACTGTTCGATCATAAATAAACAAGCACTCGAAACAAACATTAAAATTTAGTTTTAATAAACCGACTAAAAAATTAAAAAGCCTTAAGTAGTACTAAATAAAGTAAAAAGTTGTTATACCAATTTTTTTATACCAAATTTTTTACGTGAAAAAAAATAAGTTGAAAATATTATAAAGAAACTTTGAAGTGAATAAAGAAACAAACAACCGACTCTTAGTAAGTTCATCCAGAAAAACATAAACTAAGATTAAAAAAATAAATCAAAGGAACCTAAACAAATAAATCCAAAATAAATTAGTGGTGATAAATAATCTTAAAACCTAAGCCAAAGATTAAATCTATAAAACAACCGAGAAGTGACTCATCAGGGGAACGAGGAAACCATTGGAAGAAAGATGATCTTTATAATATCCATTCTTTCACTGAATTTTCTTCTCTGCTACGGTTCAGTCGAAATACTTGACTATTCCCGATCTGAAATCGTTACCATTGAAGATGGCCCCGGGAAAATTCAGATCGGAACCTACAGAATCATTCACGTAATAAATCTAACAGAGTACTTGGATATCACAGAGGACTTAAAGCATAACTTCATCAAAAACATACCTTCATCTCATCCCCTTTATCCATTTGTAGCAGAAGAAATTAAAAACGTAAACGAGACCATTAACAACATAATTCCCAAAAACAGACATAAACGAGCACTAAATATCATTGGATCAGCATTGAAATGGGTAGCTGGAAACCCCGATCACGATGATCTTGAGGCCATAAACAAAAAATTCGAAGAAATAATAGATAACAATAATCAGCAATTAGTAATTAACAAAAATATTTTAGAAAGAATTAACAATGTAACCCAAATAAGTAACACCATCATAAAATCATTGAGGAATAGTAATGAATATCTAACAGCACTAATATTACAATAGTTAACATTGATAGAGCGATTCACCTCACAAAAGCTAATATTATTAACACATTCATCATTTCAAATCAAGAGGCTCACAAAATTAATGATATTTTCGTAGGAGATAATTTACCATTTAATTCTCTAAAAGAGTCACTAAATTTTGCCGATATCCAAATAGCATTTAAAGAAAATGTATTATTTTATATCATAAAAATACCAAAAACAGGAAAGGAAAATTGTAACTCTATTTTGATTAAACCTCTAAGTAAACAGAACTCGATTTTAAAAATAATGTATGAAAAAATATTAAGGTGTAATAAGAAATACTATGGTATTAAAACAGATTGTAAACTTAAAAGCGAAATTAAACTTTGTAAGCAAAATGAAATTATTAATTTGGAAAAAGAAAATTGTATTAAAAATTTATTAGAAAATAAGCCATATGAGTGCACCGTTACAAATACGGAACATGTAAACGAAATAGATGAAATAAGTGATGGATTAATTTTATTAAATAACTTTAATGGAGATATACTAATACAAAATAATACAAAAAAGCTAAATGGAAATTATGTAATAAAAATTATAAATGATACAATTAAAATAAACAACCTAAATTTTGTAGCTATGGAAACACTTAGCCTAAAGCCTTTACCTGCATTGCTTAAACATACAGATTCCCGTTCGAAGTACGAAGAAGTACTGTCTTTACAATTTATGAAAGAACTAAACGTTAAAAACATTAAGAAAATTAGTTCACTAGATTTGCTAGTTAAGTCTAGCATGTTTACACAATTTGGGCTTCTAACCTTCATTATAATTCTAATTCTAATTTTCAAATGGAAAAAACGTACAACAAAAGAAGTTATTGTCAAGAATATCGATTTTCCTCAAACAGCGCCTAGAACAGCGCCAAAACACATTAGTCTAAACGATATCCCATATTTTTGACCCAAACCGGGACGTTTGGAATTTCAGAGGGAGGAGTTAATACAATAATAATTACTGCCCTAAATATTTTCCGCAACACATACGTTTTAATTTCTCATATTTCTCTTTAAATAATTTTCACATTTGTTTACGTCAGCGTCTGCTGTTATTAACGAAAACAAAGTATAAGGTTTCAAGCTACACGCGCAACCAAAATGTTGTCGCATCAGCAATGTAAGGGCTTTATGCTCCAAATAAATTATTGTATTGTATGATTGGAAGTTTTTTAGTTCTGTACCAGCACCCGTAGTCATAAGTAACGGTATGAGCATAGCTCAGCACGCGTATTTCTAAATAAAACATATTTAACTAAGAAAGTGTATGGGCATAGCTCAGGAGTAAATATAATTTAAATAAAGAAATAATAAACCTTATTAATTTCAAAACAATAAAAGTTATTAGTTTTATTAATTTATATAGATAAAGTTTTGTTCCGCTAGTAAACCGAAAAGTAAAAATATACATACATAGATAGCTGATATGTATTTTTTTTGATAAGAAAAAAGGATACTTTACGCATTTCTTATAATTTTTTTAAATAGTCACTAACGATATATGTACATATTTAAGAATGTCTACATACATATAAAGGGTCCGCCAAACTTTTTTTTTTTTTTTTTTTTAAAATGCTATAAAAAAAACTGAATATTTTCTCAAATTTCTTTTTTTATTTGAAAGTACAATCCTTCCGGTTAATAATGAAAAATAATTTCATTCAAATGGCTGCCTCGGCTGGCCATGCAGTAGCCTACACGATCGTTCCAATTTTTAAGCACATCGATTGTATTTCACCAATGGCTTCACGAATATTGTCCTTTAAAGCGTCAATTGTCTCTGGCTTGTCGGCGTAACACTAATCTTTGACGGCACCCCACAAATAATAGTCCAACGGTGTCAAATTGTATCTCCGAGGTGGCCAACCGACATCAGCTCTGCGGCTGATAATGCGATCTTCAAAAAAAAGGCACAAAACATCGAGTGTAGCTTCGGCTGTGTGGCACGTAGCGCCGTCCTCTTGAAACCAAATGTTGCCAATATCCTTTTATTTTAAATTAAAACTTCCACCTTAAAAAACATCCAAGCTTTTAACAAAATCAAAAATGACTTATTAAGTATATAAATTCCTTAAACAACATAATGAATAATCTTAATTAAAAAAAATTTGCAGAGTATTTGATATAGGTTTACGAACACATTAACTCATACATCATACTCTGAACGTGTAAGTGGAATTAGTGATCAAACTGCAAATTATTGCATAACCAAAAAGAAAAACAGTGCTGTAAAATTAATATAAACCGAATCCATATATATATAAGAAATTCCTACTTTAAATTTATATATATATATGTGTATATGTATTGCAAAACCTATATTAAGTATGACTATCAGCTTCTTCAACATTGGACTGTTAGAAATTTCACAGCTTAACCCATTGCACTCCTATACGCTTAGAATTGCCTAGAATAAATAGTACCATCTGCAGGTCCTTAGTTTTTTTCTTCCAGCAGACTCCCATTTTTTTTATGATAAGGTTTTTTCATAATTTTTTTCGTTTCTAATCGTATGAGTTAATATACTCGTATGTACATATATTCTTTTTAATAAACTTCAATACAGTCGAGTTTCCTATAATGAATCTGTTACTATTGGAGCAGAATATTTCTTCATTATTAATATAGAATGTTTATAATATAATAGAAATATTTTTTCCACGTATAGTTAAAATAATCTGGTAATTTTGTTAGGATTTCATTCCTCCAAGTGGTCCTTCATCAATATCCTCAAAAAGACTGTTATAAAGCCTTTTGTGTTAAATAACAAATTACTTGTCGTCTACATCTTAAGAATAATAGCATTTTTTATAAAGTGCTGGAATATAAATTGCTTAACTATATTTTGTGTTTATACTTTTACGGCTTTATTAAATACTAATAGAATTTTTTTAGGATAAGTGCTTCGTTGTACAACATTTTCGTTCACTGAATACGGGGGATGCTATCAATACTATTCTTAATTGAACAACTCTTTCATTCTTCTTATTTAAGTTTTTCAGAAATTAACTAATTCAAATTTACTTCTTGCTCCGTATATAGCGTCATAAGTATGGGCTACAGAAGTTTTTTTTAAAATAATTCCTTATATGGAGACAAATATGTATGTATATGAGTCAAATTTTGTTTACAAAATTTGTTTATTGTAAAAACATTCAGTTGATAAAATTCATTATAAGGAGATCAAAATAGACGTTATTGATAATGGAAAAGTTCGCTATTTAAAATCAATTTATAGTTAAATTTAATGAAGTAAATTTTTTAGCTTAATGCACTTCTTATTAGTAATAAAAAACTATAAATAATATGTCATAATAATATCTCTAATATTATAACATCTCTACGTTCTCAAATGCAGTACTGCCTGCGCTGAATCAGAAAATCAAACTTGTTTTACCATGTCAACGCAAACCTAATTATGCTACATATTAATTGTGTGATTATCTTTTTTATATGTGCATTTAACCATATTTGAATTTATTGTGTTATATTATTCTGCAATTAAGATGTTATGTGCAGTTCTTTTAGTTTTTTTTTTTTTAATAATATTTGCCTACAAAAAATTCAACACACACTTTGGCTCGTTGCCTTTAACAACAACAAAAAAACACAAAGGCATTTCGTGCTGTGGTCATGCAAACTGTCGTGCAACAACAACATTACTGGTGAGGAGCGTTACGATAATTTTTTGTTTCCTCATTCTTCATGACTGAAGAAAGGCAAAAATTTCTTTTTCCTCACGCTCATGAATGAATTGGCGAAAAATTCACAATTCATTCATGGTTGTGAAAAAAAGTTACACGTTTTAAATTCATCATTCATGAAAAAATTCATTAATGGTTAAATATGAACGATCATATATGAATTTTTCGGAACTCTGCTTTTTGCTCAATAACTGGATTTAAAATCCACAAATATGCTGTTTTTTTTTTTCTTTATAAACTTTATTTTGCATGAAAATAATAATTCCGATTCATATTACATCTATTCTTTCACAGAAAATATAGGATTTTTATTGTTTATTTATGCATGGAAACAAAATTTAGAACATGTTCAATTATTGTCGATATCCATCCTCGTTGCATTTGACGCTTGTGGTTCTGATGGTCTTGTTTTCTCGTGGGTTGTTCATATTCATGTTCTGAGTCTGCATCATCATCATCCGAGTTAGACATAATATTCAAGGGCATGTTTTCTTCAGAGTGTCCACCAATTTCACTGTCATCTTCATATTCAGTGCTTTCGTCTTTAAACTGCATAATTTTAGAATTCTACCAACAAACCGCTGCAAGCAATGCATCTAATTTTTTGCCTTTGAATCGTTTTTCCACTGGCATGATTACCTGGTGTAACCTCTCTCCTTGTTCGTCCGATTCCTGAAGAAATTGTGCCAAAAACGTATCAAGGTGGAAATGCATAAGATGAATTTTAACATCATGGATGCATTTATAATAAAACCACTTTATATTTATTTAATAAAACAACTTTTGAATTTATTTTCTTCTCTTCTATTAATTTAATTCTTTTATTATGGAAAAGCCGCTTGCTGAACTGATAAGTTTGGTGTTTGTGGACATTTCTGTGGTTGTAATGGTTCAAAAGGATATTTGTAAAAGATTCGCTTTTCATTAATTTTCGTATACCCGGTCCATTTTAAGGCGCTGGATGCATTTTTTCGGGTAGGTATTGCGTACGATATACCGAGATATAACCGTGTTAAAATATTGTTACGAAAGTAACTTTAGTTAAGAATTAGTTTAATTTATTGGTTATCTTGTATTTATTAGTTATTTTGTATTTGTTAGTAATTTTATTAGTTTAAATTGTTATTGCATTAGTTATGCATATTTCTTATGTAAAAATCACTGTATACCATTTTCTAGTACAAATATAATTTTAAAATTGTTATACATTATTGTACTTCAACCCCACTGTAATTTTCGATATTGATAATTACACTGTGCTAGAAATTGAAACTTTTTTTTGAGACAAGCTGGGCACCTGGCGTTTTAACATAATTCGGGTACGCTGAATCCAGTGGTGCTAACGGTTTTTTAAGTTAGCTCTGGTTTTTGAGATATACCGTTATTTCGAAAATGGAGGATGTTGCACAACATATGTTCGTGTCACTCAAAAACGGTTCAGGTTATTAAACAAACTCAAAGAACCGCAAAAGACAGGTAAAATTTTTTTCTCATGTGCGCATTCGTGTTAGAAACAAAATTATTTTTTAGCAACGTTCTGACATTTTTGTTTTTTAAAAATTCATAAAAAATGGGAAAGTGTAGCTGCGCTGCTAATTTGCAAAATAAATGATTGGGAATGAAAACTAAGTGGTGTTGGTCATACATTTGACCCATCTAGGGGCATCCTAGGCACTGCAGGGGCCAAATTTAGAAATTTCAACCATACAAATAAAAACGGTTAGCACCACTGGATTCAGCTTGTTAGGCTTGTCTGTTTTTTCAACTATCACAGTGTTATTAAGCCTTGAAGTATACTTAAGTTTATTGATGTATAATAACTCAATTTGAATTCAGCCATAGTGTTAATGCATAATGTTATTAGCTGAGTAAGTTTAGATAATAAGAAGCTAGAGAGCCTTCCGGAAACAATTCGAATAATCTAGAGACATCTAGACGTTTAGGCTAGAGTATAAATACTGCATTCAGAAGGCACTAAGAAGTCTGTATTAGTACAAACGTTAAAGTATGTAGATCGCAATCAAGGTCGCGATTATAAGTTGTTAAAATGACTAATTTCTAACTAAAGTTGCGTGAATAGTTTATAGTATCAGCTTTAAATAAAGTGTTTAAAGTGTTTTATTTATTTTATTTAAATTGCAATAAAAAAACTCAAGAGGTTTATT
This sequence comes from Pollenia amentaria, assembly GCA_943735925.1. NCBI lineage: Eukaryota > Metazoa > Arthropoda > Insecta > Diptera > Polleniidae > Pollenia > Pollenia amentaria. The sequence goes on from OX031009.1 coordinate 69,963,239, forward strand.
ATAAAGGAAATAAATAAAAAACGTTATTGAAAAGGCAGTAGCGTAACATTATAGAAAAAGTGATAAAAATCCACCTTGAACAAAAAAAATCGTATAGCAATTAAATTATTAATGCAGTTAACTGGACAAAACAAATGATGCAGAAGTTCTTATTTTTGGGGCTACTTTAACGTGCAATTTTCAGAAAAAGTCATTGAGCTGACTCACTCTTTAACTCTTTTGGTTTCAGATTTTTTTTCCTTTTTCGTAAAACGATACCTATTCTTATTTTGTTCAATTAATTAATTTATTTGTTATAAAGGTTTTTTGTCTCTTATAATTTCATACGCTAGCACTTCACTTGTAATTTTTCTTTTCTTATTGGATGTACTACAGTAGAAACAAATTGGAATGAAACAATAGCCGGTAGGTAGAGATGCATGAACACTTTTAGTTATACATTTCATAGTTGTCGCTTTCTTTGTTAGTGATGACAAATTTAGTGGTGTAATTAGTGGTTTTATTGTTAATTAGTGGTTTTGTAAAATGTTCGATTATTTTATGTAACTTTCCATGTTTATTAACTATGTATGTACATATGTTATTATGAAATCTTTTACCTTGTTGCTTGTTGTTCTTCTTCGCGTTTTTTAATTTTATTTTGAGAAAAATTCTGTCGCACAAATTATCACAGTACATACCTTATTTTTCCTGTTTTTAGTCCAAATTCTTCTGTGATGTGCGTTGTGCTGGCACCAGCATTGGATGCATAAAAAAGACCATGTATTTGTTGATATCTTTAATAGCAACGGGATGCTGTACACTGGAGTACGCTTTTATTTCATCTGTCGGGATCACGATAAAAAAACTTGTTGTTTGTCTTGTAAAGTTGAAGTTGTCGTCGGTAGAGACAACTGCCAATCAGCTTTACTGATGTTTGTTGTTTTTAAAGTTGAATTTGCAGCTGCCATCGGTAGATACAACTGTCTTTTTTCTTCAGGTTGAAGGTTAGTGGCTTCCAATCCAACGATTATTTCCTTTCCTAGCCTACTCTAGGAGTTGTCGAAGGACCATGTGTTAGGGTCGGGAACCTTTTCTTTGCCTAAACTCATGAGTGTGCTTTGCAAATAAAACACAAATTTATTTCATAAACCTTAACTAATAAAAACCTTCTTGCTTTATTGACTTTAGTCTTATAACTCACTTATAAAAATCAAAAATTTTAATTTATGTCTATACAAAATCAGAGTAAATAGTTATATACAAAACGAAACCCCTAACTGGAGCAGATTAAACATGTTCAAGGGGAACAAAATGCCTCTTCATACACTCACAATATTATTACAGTAACGGACTGTAGGTTATTTAAGAAGTATTCCGTTGTCATTTTTAAATAAATAAACATTTAATATTCCAAGTAAATTTATTTTTAACTGATTCTATCATTTATTTAAAAAACTAAGCACACATTTATACGGATTTTCGGTTGCATTTAATATTGTCAGTTGATTAAGTAAAAGTAATCCGTATGTAAAATTAAATGAAAACGAAATTTAAAACAACTGTAAATTTACTTAAAAACCGATTTACTTATTTTGCATTTTATTTTAACGAAAAGTTAATTTAATTTTTACTGTCAACAATTCAACCGCGAATTCCATAAAAAATCAACCACAAATTCCTTAAAAACAAATGAATTTTCAGTTATTTTATATAATTTAACTATCAAAAAAATAACCTACAAATTCCATCAAAACAAATGAATTTTCAGTTATTTTATATAATTTAACTCGCAAAAAATTTATTTTCAGTTATCTATTTATAGATCTGTGGCAAAAAGTAAAATAAAAAAACGATTGCTTGTTTTGTGTAAATTCCCATATTCTATTTGTTAAAATTATTAAGTTAAATACATCAAATTTTTAGGGTAAAATAATTGCGAATGCCATATCGGGCATGCTGCTGGTGTCTTATAATTGAAAGTTCTTCTATAAACAAACTGGTCAGTACAACCAAAGTAAAACAAACATGTATAACGGGGTAAGTTAATTAAAATAAATATTCTCTCTCTCTCTCTCATTAGAATAACAAGCGGACAGGAGCCTTGTATTTTTTAGAAATTCGAGTAAAACCTGTATTATATAAAATTACTGAATTACATAAAACAACTGAAAATTCAATTGATTTTACGGAATTTGTCAGTTATTTTTTGATAGTTAATTTTAATAAAATAACTGAAAATGCATTTGTTTTTACGGAATTCGTCGGTTATTTTTTTGATAGTTGAATTATATAAAATAACTGAAAATTCATTTGTTTTTACGGAATTCGCAGTTGAAATTTTGACAGTAAAAAATGAATGAGCTTTTCGTTAAGAATAAATGAAAAATAAGTAGACCGGTTTTTAACTGAATATTCATTTATTTTATATTACAATTTCAGTTAATTTTACGGACAGAATATTGTGAGTGTATTGAACACATTTCAATATGCTCTTTAATAGCCACATCCAAAGGTTTTAAAGCATTGCTTAAGTTTGTCAATATTTCAATTTCGTTTTATGTGAAACAAGCCAAATTAAAATCAGATAAAGCGTGATTCACACATTTATATATTCGAATAATATTTTGACTCATATTAGATAAAGATGACCAACTTTTCTTTTTTGCAATATAACATACTTAGGTTTGAAGTTTTTGTTGCTTTTCATTAGATTAATTAAACGATTTGCAACACTTACGTACACGATTAATAACTTTACTTATTTCAATTTTAAGTTCAAATTCATCTGATATCTAATACATCAGCTTCATCTTCATCATCACCCTGGCACTTTCATCTTCATTATCATCTACGTTGTCATCTATAGTTGTTTTATACGTTTTCGCATAGATTGTCTCAACAAATGCAAGGTGAATAGCATGATTAATGCAACGTTGAGACTCCACTGTCATATCATTACCGATTTTCAAAATCTAGTCAAAAATCTTATAATTTATTTTTAATGGAAGAAAAGTACTGGAAGCAGTACCCTTTGTTTATTTGTTCTAAACCCAATTTAAAATATTAAAAGCTTTTGATTCGGCATTATAATTTCTAGTAAAGTTCATGTATTTGATGTGGGATATGTCTGTCCACTCGCCCACTGTAAGTGAAAAGCATCCATTACTTGCTGTTATATGGTGTATCTCCTTTGCAATTTTATCCTTCTTTTTTAAATAAAACTTGTCAATGTTGCTCCAAATTGTTGCTTCACTTTTGGGAATATTTAAGCCCTTAGATTTCAAAAGAGTCAATATAACTTTAGATTTTTTGAAACTTTTTACGGCCATTCCATCTTCTGATATGCTTCTGCAAATAACTTCCTCAGGAGAATCGATCGAAGTATTTTGTTTAAAATATTTATTCATTGGACCACTTGCAGCTTTCTTTGATGTTGTTGGTGGAGCATTTTCTTCAAGTACTATGTTGTGGTCACTGCGCAAGTGGTAAATTAGTGAAGATATTGAAGACCCTTTACGTTTATACATTTTTGGACACCTGTTACAGTTAGCATTATTATTTTTATCCTTCGTAAAATATTTCCAAACCAAACTCATTCTAAAGAGAGGAACGCATGAATTATTTTGTTAAAAATAAATTATTATAAATCTTTGAGTTAACATACCTTAGTTTTTTTTCTTTTGTAAAATTAATTATTAAATTGTGTTGATTTAATAGTATATACCATTTTTTTTGCTAGCAGCAAATCAGATAGCTTCCCTACAAGAAATGAATAACCAAAACTAAAAAAAAATTTTACTAACACACTTCCAACAATTTTACATTGAATTAAAAAGTTAGAGAGAGAGAGAGAGAGAGATATTATGAGTTAGAGAGAGAGGAAAATTCACATGTACACAAGGTTTCGGTCAGTTTTTTAATTTTGCTCTTAATAAACTAATATAAACTATAACCAATATATCGGTGAGCACTACTGGTCATCTAACTAGTAAATGACTGGTGGTCTTCTTGTAGGGTTGTTTGCAAAAACGGAAAAACGTTTGATTTAAAAACAGAACAACAAACAGCTGATTTAGAAGTGTGTTTGAAAAATATGCACGAAAACAAATGTATGCTAAATTACTCACTAAACATGACTTTTTTTCCAATTCCAACGGACACACACATTTGGTTTGTTTCTTTGACTTACGGACAGTTTTTGGCTTTGATAGTATATAACATTTATATTTAAAATCGTTTTAAATACAAAATAATGTTCTTCACTAAGCACTTGAATGAAAGTTAATTCACCAAGCTGGTGCAAGGCGAATTAATTTTTCAAATGGCGTTGAAAGCACAACAGTGGTAATTTTTTTTTCTTAAATAGAGAGAGGGTTGTCAAAAGTTGCTTGTGTTTTTACATATCGATCAACGAAAGCAACAAAAAAAAAATACATATTTAAGTTTTTATCGACCTTTTCCTTATTTTATTATTGATTTGTTTAGAAAATTCTAAATCGGGCTTATTAAGGTCATGTATTCTATGCAAATAAAAGATTATTTCATAATTTTTTCCGACGTTTCGTTGGAGATTCCCAACATCATCAGGGATATTTTATTAGATCTGGCAACATCAAAATAAATACACAATTGAAAAATAATAGTTTAATAGCAACAACGATAACTTAGTTCTACAGGAATAATATTACTCACATATAATCTTTCGTCAATAGTTTTGCATTGTGAATATTTAACACACATTTCGTTTAACATAAACACAACATAAAACATAAATTTAATTAAACAAAACAAATGCAAAAATATAAATAAAAATAAAAATATCACAGTATAATTAAATTGTATTAAACTAAGTATCACAGAAGCAGAACTAAACTAAAAAATTGCGATTGTATAAATTGCATTCGTGTTGTTTTTGTCGTCTTTTGTATTTAAGGCATTCGTAGCTTTTTCCTGAATTCTCAAACTTTCCAGTGTATATCGTTTATTTGTTCTCTTTTCTTTGTCTAATATTTTAACGTTTGTGAGATCGGGTAAATGTTTTTCTTCAACACAGTGTATAGCCAGAGCTGTAGTTATTTTGTTTCTCCTTATGTCTGTTTCGTGTTCTGATATTCTTGTACCAAGGCTTCTCTTTGTAGTACCCACGTAAACTTTACCACACTCCTCATCTGTATTACCTAAACATGTGATTTCATACACAAGATTACTTTGCTCACTTTTTTCTATTTTTGTTTTTGTTTGTGTAAATAGAGTATTGATTGTTTTGCTCGCTCTGTGCGCTAATTTTACTTCGTTGTCGTTTATTATTTCTTGAATTTGTTGGTTTTCTGTGAGCTTTGGTATGTATGGGAGGCTGTAATATTTAGTGCTGCCAGATGTGTTGTTTATGTTTTTCCCAATTCCTTTTCTGTTTGTGCCTTTTTTATTAAATTATTTATTAAATATGTCGGATAGCTGTTTTTTATTAGTATGTCCCTTAATTTGTCAATATTTTTGGATTTAAATTTGTTATCGCTCAATTTTAAAGCCGTTGTTATTAAATTAAGTGCAGTATTTATTTTTTGACTTTTTGGATGTGTAGAGTGATAATTTATAAGACGACCTGAGGCAATAGTTTTCGAATACCAATCCGTTATTATAATTTTGTTTTCCCGAAATATTTTCATATCTAGATATGGGATACAATTGTCTTCTTTTTTTTCTATCGTGAATTTTATTTTATTGTGGTAGTTATTAAATGTTTTTAAAATTAGTTTTTCGTCCTTTCTTTTAATAATCGCAAATAAATCGTCCACATATTTTGAAATTAGTTTTATATTTACATCTTCCTTTTCAAGATCCGTGGTAACTTGTTCTAATAGTGTATCTAGAACGATATCAGCTATTGTTGGAGATAATGGATTACCCATGGGCATTCCGTAAGTTTGGTTATAGTAGGTGTCGTCATATATAAAATAATTGTTGTCGTTAAGACAGAACTGTAGTATTTTAAGAAATTGAGCCCTTGGTATTGTGGTGTGATTTTTCAAAATATTCCATTGTGACATTATGTTATTTATTGCCAAGTGGATTGGTATGTTCGTAAATAGGGATACGACGTCCAGGGAAATAAGGATTTCGTCGTCTTCTAAAGTAATATTTTTAAATTTTTCCTTAAGTTCTAATGAGTTTTTTATATTATATTTTTCTAATATAATATTTTTTAAAATGTGTCCAATATATTTTGACAGGCTGTAGCATGGAACCTGATATCTAATACATCAGCTTCATCTTCATCATCACCCTGGCACTTTCATCTTCATTATCATCTACGTTGTCATCTATAGTTGTTTTATACGTTTTCGCATAGATTGTCTCAACAAATGCAAGGTGAATAGCATGATTAATGCAACGTTGAGACTCCACTGTCATATCATTACCGATTTTCAAAATCTAGTCAAAAATCTTATAATTTATTTTTAATGGAAGAAAAGTACTGGAAGCAGTACCCTTTGTTTATTTGTTCTAAACCCAATTTAAAATATTAAAAGCTTTTGATTCGGCATTATAATTTCTAGTAAAGTTCATGTATTTGATGTGGGATATGTCTGTCCACTCGCCCACTGTAAGTGAAAAGCATCCATTACTTGCTGTTATATGGTGTATCTCCTTTGCAATTTTATCCTTCTTTTTTAAATAAAACTTGTCAATGTTGCTCCAAATTGTTGCTTCACTTTTGGGAATATTTAAGCCCTTAGATTTCAAAAGAGTCAATATAACTTTAGATTTTTTGAAACTTTTTACGGCCATTCCATCTTCTGATATGCTTCTGCAAATAACTTCCTCAGGAGAATCGATCGAAGTATTTTGTTTAAAATATTTATTCATTGGACCACTTGCAGCTTTCTTTGATGTTGTTGGTGGAGCATTTTCTTCAAGTACTATGTTGTGGTCACTGCGCAAGTGGTAAATTAGTGAAGATATTGAAGACCCTTTACGTTTATACATTTTTGGACACCTGTTACAGTTAGCATTATTATTTTTATCCTTCGTAAAATATTTCCAAACCAAACTCATTCTAAAGAGAGGAACGCATGAATTATTTTGTTAAAAATAAATTATTATAAATCTTTGAGTTAACATACCTTAGTTTTTTTTCTTTTGTAAAATTAATTATTAAATTGTGTTGATTTAATAGTATATACCATTTTTTTTTGCTAGCAGCAAATCAGATAGCTTCCCTACAAGAAATGAATAACCAAAACTAAAAAAAAATTTTACTAACACACTTCCAACAATTTTACATTGAATTAAAAAGTTAGAGAGAGAGAGAGAGATATTATGAGTTAGAGAGAGAGGAAAATTCACATGTACACAAGGTTTCGGTCAGTTTTTTAATTTTGCTCTTAATAAACTAATATAAACTATAACCAATATATCGGTGAGCACTACTGGTCATCTAACTAGTAAATGACTGGTGGTCTTCTTGTAGGGTTGTTTGCAAAAACGGAAAAACGTTTGATTTAAAAACAGAACAACAAACAGCTGATTTAGAAGTGTGTTTGAAAAATATGCACGAAAACAAATGTATGCTAAATTACTCACTAAACATGACTTTTTTTTCCAATTCCAACGGACACACACATTTGGTTTGTTTCTTTGACTTACGGACAGTTTTTGGCTTTGATAGTATATAACATTTATATTTAAAATCGTTTTAAATACAAAATAATGTTCTTCACTAAGCACTTGAATGAAAGTTAATTCACCAAGCTGGTGCAAGGCGAATTAATTTTTCAAATGGCGTTGAAAGCACAACAGTGGTAATTTTTTTTTCTTAAATAGAGAGAGGGTTGTCAAAAGTTGCTTGTGTTTTTACATATCGATCAACGAAAGCAACAAAAAAAAATACATATTTAAGTTTTTATCGACCTTTTCCTTATTTTATTATTGATTTGTTTAGAAAATTCTAAATCGGGCTTATTAAGGTCATGTATTCTATGCAAATAAAAGATTATTTCATAATTTTTTCCGACGTTTCGTTGGAGATTCCCAACATCATCAGGGATATTTTATTAGATCTGGCAACATCAAAATAAATACACAATTGAAAAATAATAGTTTAATAGCAACAACGATAACTTAGTTCTACAGGAATAATATTACTCACATATAATCTTTCGTCAATAGTTTTGCATTTTGAATATTTAACACACATTTCGTTTAACATAAACACAACATAAAACATAAATTTAATTAAACAAAACAAATGCAAAAATATAAATAAAAATAAAAATATCACAGTATAATTAAATTGTATTAAACTAAGTATCACAGAAGCAGAACTAAACTAAAAAATTGCGATTGTATAAATTGCATTCGTGTTGTTTTTGTCGTCTTTTGTATTTAAGGCATTCGTAGCTTTTTCCTGAATTCTCAAACTTTCCAGTGTATATCGTTTATTTGTTCTCTTTTCTTTGTCTAATATTTTAACGTTTGTGAGATCGGGTAAATGTTTTTCTTCAACACAGTGTATAGCCAGAGCTGTAGTTATTTTGTTTCTCCTTATGTCTGTTTCGTGTTCTGATATTCTTGTACCAAGGCTTCTCTTTGTAGTACCCACGTAAACTTTACCACACTCCTCATCTGTATTACCTAAACATGTGATTTCATACACAAGATTACTTTGCTCACTTTTTTCTATTTTTGTTTTTGTTTGTGTAAATAGAGTATTGATTGTTTTGCTCGCTCTGTGCGCTAATTTTACTTCGTTGTCGTTTATTATTTCTTGAATTTGTTGGTTTTCTGTGAGCTTTGGTATGTATGGGAGGCTGTAGTATTTAGTGCTGCCAGATGTGTTGTTTATGTTTTCCCCCAATTCCTTTTCTGTTTGTGCCTTTTTTATTAAATTATTTATTAAATATGTCGGATAGCTGTTTTTTATTAGTATGTCCCTTAATTTGTCAATATTTTTGGATTTAAATTTGTTATCGCTCAATTTTAAAGCCGTTGTTATTAAATTAAGTGCAGTATTTATTTTTTGACTTTTTGGATGTGTAGAGTGATAATTTATAAGACGACCTGAGGCAATAGTTTTCGAATACCAATCCGTTATTATAATTTTGTTTTCCCGAAATATTTTCATATCTAGATATGGGATACAATTGTCTTCTTTTTTTTCTATCGTGAATTTTATTTTATTGTGGTAGTTATTAAATGTTTTTAAAATTAGTTTTTCGTCCTTTCTTTTAATAATCGCAAATAAATCGTCCACATATTTTGAAATTAGTTTTATATTTACATCTTCCTTTTCAAGATCCGTGGTAACTTGTTCTAATAGTGTATCTAGAACGATATCAGCTATTGTTGGAGATAATGGATTACCCATGGGCATTCCGTAAGTTTGGTTATAGTAGGTGTCGTCATATATAAAATAATTGTTGTCGTTAAGACAGAACTGTAGTATTTTAAGAAATTGAGCCCTTGGTATTGTGGTGTGATTTTTCAAAATATTCCATTGTGACATTATGTTATTTATTGCCAAGTGGATTGGTATGTTCGTAAATAGGGATACGACGTCCAGGGAAATAAGGATTTCGTCGTCTTCTAAAGTAATATTTTTAAATTTTTCCTTAAGTTCTAATGAGTTTTTTATATTATATTTTTCTAATATAATATTTTTTAAAATGTGTCCAATATATTTTGACAGGCTGTAGCATGGAACCTCTATCGAGGATGAAATTGGGCGGAGTGGCATATCGGGCTTGTGGATCTTCGGGAGTCCGTATAGTCTGGGTGCTGTGGCTGAATCAGATGTTAGTCTCAATTTTTCGTATCTTGTTATGTGTTCCTCTTTGAACAAATCCATGACTATTTTGTTGTTTGTACGTTGTAATTTTTGTGTCGGATCTGATCGTATGGTTTTGTACGTTGTTTTATCCTCTAAAAGTTTGGTCATTCCTGATTTATAGTCTTCCTTGTACATAATTACCGTTTTATTACCTTTATCTAATTTGGTTATTACGATTACATCTTTGTGTTTTTTCAGAATTCGTTTCGTCTCTTCAAAATGTTTAAAATGTATTTTTCCTTTAGATTGTTTTTTGATTTTCTTTTAAACGTTAGTATTCTGTTCGCAATTTTTGATCTGATTATGTCCTTTTGCCTGTCGTCACACAGAGTTTGAACCCACTGTTCTAAATCGGCTATTAGGTTTATTGATGAAAAGTTTTTATCACTGACTGGTACATTGTACATTGTTGTGTTTTTGGTGTAGTTACTTGTTGAAGTATCGACACCACCGTATACATAAATGCGCCTTGACCTGGTGCATTTAAATTCAACTTAAGTTTCCATTGTAATAACTTAGCAAGATAGCCTCAATACCACAACATTACAACAGCAACAAGCAAAGCAATAACTGTCAGCTGTTTTTTGAGACCACCTTGTAAATAAATGCACGTTTTATGATATTTTTTTTATATTTAGTAGTGCCCACATACTTTTATCTTAATTAAATAAGACTTTTCCAATAAAACTCAAAAAATCAATTTGTATTTAAATACGATTTAAGCTTATATGAAAATTAACATAATATTGCTTTAAATACTATCCTGAAATTTGGACATGAAATTAAAAAAAAAATAAAACATTTAACAGAAAAACCATATATTATTATTATTCGATTAATTGGCATAAATTCTTCGATTAATCCTTTAATCGAAATAAGCAATTTTAAATTAATCGAATAATTAATTGTCTAAGATTGTTCGATTAATCGAACAAGAATTAAACGATTGAACATTCTATATATATATCGCTTAAAAAAAATGGAGAGATTTTTGCAGGCACAATTTTTTGAGAGCTTAGGACAAATAGGGATTTTTTAGGGTTGCGTAGGGACTTTTTAAAAAAGTTTATAACATCACTGCCTAGTACTTATGGTGGTTTCTTTTCTACAAAAATTGTGACATTTCATTTAAAAAAATGCATTTTGGTGTTCGTTTCTTAAAAATGTTTTGCGCTCTTAAAGGGTAGCATGTTTTATTCTAAAAAAATCACCCTTACATAAGGCATTGACTTTACGCCCCGTACAAATCGACAGTGTTAAGAATGCCCTGTAAAAGGATGGCTTCTGTTTATATATAGGGCTACCAGACGAAGTTGGGAAAAAATCGCCTCTAATCAGGAATTTAAAATTTTAATAGTTATTTTTTCTATTATTTAATAGTAAAAACATAAGAAAGCATTACACTGTTAATAATAGGTTGTCAGTGATATAAAATTTAAGTGCATTCGGTGTAATAAAATTGTTTTTGAAAAAAAACGTCAAATCAAGAAATCTTAAAAACTTGGTGTTAATAAATCGGCAATCTGGCAAAGGTATTTTCTTGTTTACATATTTTAAAAAAACAAACTAAAGAAATTGGAATTTCGTCATTTATTGTGTTCATTTATTTAATATCAATTTTTAACAAATTTTGGTTTATGTATATTCTTTTTTATATTTTGAAGAACAAACTTTTTAATTTATGTACATATTTTCTTATATTTTGAAGAATAAACTTTTTGTCAGCTGTTAAAAACAAGGTGGTCTAATTAAGTGTTTTGTTCTCGTCAAACAAAAAATTGCATTATTACAGGGTCGGCAAGATATTTTATACATGTACCTTTTAACAAGGTGGTATTTTTTTAGAAAAGAAAACATCATTAGAGAAAGTGCAAACGTGATGAAAACTGTGATATTTACAGGCCTGTCATAGAATTCCATTCTGATCGAAAGTGGTTTTAATTCCGTATTTTGCTTCTTCAGAAAACGAAAAACGAAAAATTTTTTCGGAATGAAACCACTTTTGGTTTTCTAAGTGGAATTGATTGTTTCAGTATTTTATAACCGAAAAAACTACTTAAAACTATTTTTTATGGATAAATAAATGTTTTTTATGATATAGATTGAAGATATAACACACTTTTGATTTATTTATTTTACTTTATATTGATTTTATTAAAAACATAATAAATTCTTTACCGTTGCGCTGCCACCTTTTTCCCTCACAAACCACTTTTTTCATTGAACGAAAATTAACATCTGTTTCATAAAATCAAATACTGGCAAGGCTAAACGCCAATCAAAACAAAAGAAAAATAAACAATCAAGAAAATAATTTGTACAACATGTAAGTATTTTTTATTTATTTTTTTTTTAAATGAATTTAATTTTATTTTTTGAATTTTTGAAAATTTGTAATATTTTAAAATGTCTATCTCTTTTACTTTGTTTATTAAAAACATATGATTTTTGTTTTTCAACGCTGAACATTGTCATACTTAACACAAAAATCATATGTTTTTTATGTAAAGTTGCCATATCCAATTGTAAAACCAGAGTTGTTATAAAAAAAAACACATTTAGCAAAATCGATCGGAATCTGAAGAAGCTAAAACTAAATCGATCGGAATTGAACATACGGAATTAAAACCATTCCGATCGGAATTTGTGACATGCCTGTTAATGATATAGAGTGAAAACATAACTATGAAATCGATAACCAATTTAATCATTGTTTTGTCAATAGTATTAAGTCAATTAGAAATACAACAGAAACGTGCAATATATAAACATAAAGGGTAATAACGATGTGTAGTGCAAAGTGTGCAAAGATGCAAATGAGTGCAAAAATTTGCACAACACAACAACAAAATGTTCGTATTTGCAATTTGCTTCATTTTACTTCGCATTACAAAAAACTCTAGCAAAAAAACTTACTTCCGTAATAAAAGTTTCAAGTTCACTTTCAAATTTTTGTGTTTCATTTTATATTATAAATCGAAACTCACGATGAATCACCCGATATTATCTTTTGTCTAAGGTATATATTTGTATAAGTTCAAAATAATTATGAGTGGCATTAACACCTATTCATTACGAACTTTTTATGTCTCATTCGACGAACAAACGCAACGAATTCTTGCCGATGAATTCGTCGTGCTAAGCGAAGTTCGTCCCAGTTGTGTTTATACCATTACACAGTTGTTTTTCCAATTCACTCCTTTCATGCGAAAAATTTCCCGATGCTAGAAATGTAGAAACGGGCTACTGAACATGATAAATATGTGTTGATTTAGAATTTATAAAATTTGTGTTATTTACAAAATATTCTTTTTACTTTTTAGGAGACATTACACAAAAAGGTTATGAGAAAAAAAAATCAAAGTTGCTGCAACCGTTTTTCTCCAAAAAAGCTGAAAGTAAGTAAACATTATTTATAATTTTGTACAAAACCAGTATTTACTAAAGATCTGCATGACTACATTTAAAAGGCATATTAATACATTCATTTGTTTTTTAAGTAGGTAAAGTTAAGTACAACACACGATTTAAGTACGCAGTGCTTAACATTTTGTGTTAAAAAACAAATGAATGAACACACAAAGCGAAAGAGAAAAGAAAACAACTGTATTTGAACAGAAAAAATACTACCACATTCAAATAAAACAGACATAATAAAATCTGTATAAGTTTTGAATATAATATTTTTTGAATGTTTACTCCTTACATGAATATATTAATATTATTACTAGTTACTTTTATTATCGAAATCGAAAACTTAAAACGCAAGAATTTTAAAGTCCTTTTTAATATAGGTACTTTTAATCCAATTTTTATAATTTTTGTTACAAAATTCTATTTAATAGAGATATATTTGTAATGAGAATGTACATAAGTACTAATTTTACTATGTAGTATTTCTTGCACGCAGTCTAAATGTTACCATATACTTGTGTTTGTTTGCCTTTGCAAATTAAGTAAATAAATATTCAAAGAAAAAGAGTGAATAGAATGTGTGTATTTGTTATGATAAAGTAAAACACAGACTACACTCTCTTTTATATTTTAGCTCTTAAGCTCCGAAAACCACGCTGTAACTATTTAAATATTTGAATGAATATTGGGATGCTTGTGTGTGATAAACAAATAAATGTATTCTTGCAGCACTTTAGTATTTACACATTGTTTAAACAAATTCTTTGGTCACGGAAATAGGTGACGAAAAAGCTAATACGACGTCACCACCTTACTATAATCTTAAAGAAACTCATTTGGAAAGTAATAAAGCTGTACAAGATGGTGCTTTGATTTCAAACGAGGGTTATAGTTATGTAACAGAGGTGCCATCTCTTCCATCTTCTCATCAAAATCATTCCAATTTATCAAAAAAATCTGAATACCATCAACCAGATGATAATGAAGTTGAACATGGATATGAAAATAGCCGTGTTCGTAGAACGCATCGAAAAATAACGCACAATGAAAAGAGATATCATTCAGGTAAATAAAAAAATATTTATGATATATTGTAACAATAAATTGTGTTAACGCAAAAAAGCTATTTCTTTCAAGAATAGTATATTTTGTTTACTTTATGCAAAAATGAATTAAGATGGTTTAAATTTCGAAAGTCCAATCTTTAGATAACGAAACATTTCTTCGGAATGGAATCACTTCAAATTTTTGATGTGGAATTAATACTTGGATTGAATTAAATGGTAATAAAACTAAGTCAAAATGAAAGATTAAATAGTATGATTTATTATTGCATTGATTTCTTTAGCATTTAGTGAAGGCCCACAATGTCGAAAAGAAAATTTCTTTCGCATGTTTATACTCACTCATTCGGTTGTGCTTGCTGAAATATTGTCAACACTTGCCTCTCTGATATAAGCTTTTTTAACAGATTAAATGAATGATGCTGTTCTTCGTTAAATTTAAATTTTACATTTTGACGTAATAAGTCACTAAGTGGTTTGCGATTAGAGCGAAATCTTGGATAAACTTTCCACTTTATTTTCAAGTTATAATCTTCCGCAATAGATAAAATAAGTTTCAATCGCTGAACTGCTTCCTCTTCGTTTTCTGCTAGAATAATCAAATCATCCATATAAATTAAGACAATGCCTTTGATCAAGAGCGGATTGAATATAGTACTGATGAATTGTTGAAAAATTGCTGGTCTGGTACATAATCCAAACGGAACCTTCATAAATTCAAATTGACCCACTGGCGTGACAAAAGATGTATACTTACCACTTTCTTCATCTACTGAAACGTGAAAAAATCCGTTTTCCAAATCAAGTGTGCTAAAAACTTTATTCTTCAACATATCTATTTGGTCCTCTATGACTGGCATCGGATATTTATATTTAATAATTTTTTGATTAAGTCGCCGATAGTCGACGCATAATCGTTTTGTTCCATCTTTCTTACTTGCGAGCTCTATTGGACTTGCATAATCAGATATACTAGGTCGAATAATTCCGTCTGCTAGCCAAGAATTTATTTGTTTTTCCACTTCCGCCTTTTCAACTAGTGGTAAACGACGAGGTCGCTGAGCCACTGGAACGTCATCAGAAAGAACTATTTTCATACTTACTGGAGAACTCTTAGCTGTTCTAGGCTTCAAAGCTTACAATTGCCTGATTCGTCAAATTTGTGCCTATAATTACATCGATACTCACACATTCATTTGGTTAAACATGACACTGTCCCACTAGTTTGCAATCGTCCGCCACTACTTCGACATCAAATACACCAATTGGCTTTTGTATATGCTGATCCGACCCCACATACTGTCATATGTATGTGTATATGAATATTTTCCAACACCCTTTAAAAAAAAAAAGTCTTTCCGAATTGTAGTTATTTGACTTCCGCTGTCTATTAATGCTTCCATTTCAATACCGTTTATGTTGACAACTTTAAACGATGTTCTGTTTTCCACTACGTGAACATTGGTCTTTGGCATACGCTTTTCAGTTTTACCACAGCTGTTAGATTTATGACCAAACTCGTTACATCGGAAACATTTAGGTCCCGTATTTTTGTTCGGACATCTGTCTGATACATGAGATTTTTCGCCACAGTTAAAGCAATATTTCTCAGACTTATCATTTTCTCGTTTTAATACAATTCTAGCTTGAATTTGCAACCTTTCCTTCAATTTCCGCCAGTGGATTTCGATTCATATAAAAACGCTTTGTTATATGGTGAGCCTTTTATACCATCGGCAATATAACTGATGATAGAGCTTGTGTCTATTCTTGCCTGAGAAGCAATGTCAATCATCGTATATACATATTGGCGATACGATTCGTTTGTTCTCTTTAACCGCTTACCCAACGTTCGGTGTACAGTAGCACTGTTAACCATTAATTTAAATTCTTCTTTAATCCCAGTCACAAGCGCAGCATATGATTTCGCCTTGCTTTCGTGCTCTATAAAGAGCTTTGCAGTACCTGTTAGCAGCCTTTTTGCGTAGATGAGTTTCTGAAAATCAATCCATGCTAGCAAACAAGCGTTCTGCTCAAAGTCATTTAGCCATTCATCTATGCCACGGCCACCTTCGCCAGAAAACTTTTGCATTGATTCATCAACATCTCGAAATTTAATTTCCGGCTGATTTCCCCGTACAGTTTCATCAACAATTTAATAACAACCTTTGCGTGGTTGGATTGCTGCTTCTGATCGTAGTTATATATCTCTTAGCCGTAGTAATTCCATTGTGACCATCTCTTCAAATCGTTGTTCATCTTCCTCATCGTTCCTTTTAGCTTCTTGTCTTACTTTTTCATCAAATGTTCTTGAAAGAGTGTGAAGTTAAATACGTCAGTTAAATACGTCCCACATTTATTTAAATACGTTCCACACGCTGTTAAACGAATTGGTAAAGCAAATAACTTTTCTTTTGGTAAACAAAAAACAATATAATTATTAAAATTAAAAGCAAGAACAATTTTTCAATAAAAAATAAACTGAAATTTTTATTAAAAAAAATATTTTTTTTCATTAAAAAAGTATTTTCCTAGAAATTCACATTATAAAAGGGCCATTTATAGGTTGATCCAATCGGTATTTCGAGAAGGCATGAACCGGGAAAGCGGAAGACTGGAAGAAGTCTAGGGCTAGTGGATTCTAGGACTATAAGTTCCACGTCCAGTCCTGGAATCTACTAGCCGTATGTGAATTTCTATGAAAATACTTTTTTAATGAAAAAAAAATATTTTTTTTAATAAAAATTTCAGTTTATTTTTTATTGAAAAATTGTTCTTGCTTTTAATTTTAATAATTATATTGTTTTTTGTTTACCAAAAGAAAAGTTATTTGCTTTACCAATTCGTTTAACAGCGTGTGGAACGTATTTAAATAAATGTGGACGTATTTAACTACTAGCCGTAGATTCCAGGACTATAAGGTCTACGTCCAGATTCAGCCCGATATCGGAGATATATAATTTTGAAAATTATCCCCATTATCACTATTAAAAAGGTTTGTAATGTACTTTTTTATTTGGCCTATTCTAGGTCATAAAAAATTGCGATACATAAAAACAACCTTAATGTACAAAAAATTAAAGCTCGCAAGAAACTATTCAACTTTTGCTAAGGAAGTAATGCGATAATTCCAGCAGAAACACGTTTAAAGTTAGTTAGAAAATTAAAGCTTGCTAAAAATCATTACAGTTTTACCAATGAAGAATTACTATAATTGCTGCAGGACAGTCCGCATATACAGTCGGATCTTAAAATATTATAAACGAAATCGTGTCTTTTGGTCCACCCCTCTTGCTTTTTTAATTCGTTCGCTCCCAAACAAAAGCTATTTTTTTTTTTGCAACAAAATAAAATTATTCTCCGATAGAATTAAATTTCCCTTTTTTTTGTTTGTTTTTCATTTTTCACAAGCAAATTCTTTATGATTATTTTATTTAGCAACAAAATAAAGTGAATCTCCCATAGAATTAAATTTCCTGTTTTGTTTTCTATTTTTGTTCCCACATTCTGGTCAGGCAAAGCGTGAGAAATCATACGTCAGCTTAATTGATGGCACAAACTAAATATACGAAATATTAAATTTGCACGTGCCTATTCAAATTACCAGCCAGACAGTATGAAAAGTATGGGAAAGCGGAAGACTGGAAGTAGCCTAGGGCTAGTAGATTCCAGGACTATAAGTTCTACGTCCAGTTTCAGCCCGATATCGGAGATATATAATTTTGAAAATTTGTATTTTTCATTGACTTAGCATGAAAAATATGGTAATTTCAAGTCCAACAAATATGTATTTCAAGAAGACATGAATCGGGGGTAGCGGAAGACTGGAAGTAGCCTAGGGCTAATTGATTCCAGGACTCTAAGGTCTACGTCCAGATTCAGCCCGATATCGGAGATATGTAATTATGAAAATTATCCCCATTATCATCATTATTTAAAAAAGGTTTGTAATGTACTTTTTTATTTGACCTATTCAAGGTCATAAAAAATTGCTATACATAATAACAACCCTAATGTACAACCATACTGTCAAAAAATTAAAGCTCGCAAGAAACTATTCAACTTTCGCTAAGGAAGTAATTTGATAATTCCAGCAGAAACACCTTTAAAGTTAATTAGAAAATTAAAACTTGATAAAAACCATTACAGTTTTGCCAATGAAGAATTACTTTAATTGCTGCAGGACAGTCCGCATTTTCAGTCGGATCTTTAAATATTATAAACGAAATCGTGTCTTTTTGTCTAGCTTCTCTAACCCGTTCGCTCCCAGACAAAAGCTAATTTAATTTTTTTTTGCCGAACGTAGGGGTTACCTCTTTACATTTTTCGTTATATCTTAGGCATTTACAGTCCGATTTTAAAGTATGATGTATGTTTTTGTCTCGAGAAGACCAATTTTTTGCCCTTAGGGGCCATTGACCTCAAGTATCTCGTTCTAGTATTTATCCACCAGATCTCCGTCCGTACACACAGAGAAAAACATGTTTAAATATGGTCACCTCCAACAAAACTATAGAGAAAATGTTAAATTAAAATTAAACCATATTATTGTCACCGACAACAATATTATTGCTTAATTCGTCCTCTGTCAAGAAGCCACAACCGTATTATGGTTGCCTCTAAACATGTTATGGTTAAATATGACAATAATTTGCTTTTAAATTAACAATATTATTTTCCTCTTCTCCAAGAGCAACATGCTATGGTTGAAAACCAACCTTGCTATTATAAGTGTTAAACATATTTAAGTTACAATTGACCAAAACCTGTTTGGAGGCAACCATAATATGGTTGTGCCTTCTTTATGGAGGACACATTTAACCATAATACGTTATCAGAAAAATGGTGTCGTTCCGTTCACCATTTTGGCGAAAGTAAGGTAATTGCTTTAGATGTTCAATAATAGTACTAAACTATATTGAATTGCAGTTGAATTTGTACAACAGTAGCACTTTAACTATGTTGTGATTGTTTTGTTTGGGCAACAACAGCACTTGAAACAGTGTTGCTTCCTCTTAATTAAAAGTCGTTTACCTTCAAAATAAGAGTCCCTTTATTAATAAATTTTCTTAACTTATATACTAATTTTACAATAAAATTGTGAACAATTGTTTATTTAAATTTGCTGACAGTTTATTTTGTCATGACCTAATTAATAATACATTGAACCATTTTTCTGCCGAATCTACAAATTATCATATAAACAACAACTGCGAAGTTAATAAACCTTAAGTTTAAAGTCAATGAAACTTATAGATTTGTGAGTAAGCAAATTTAGTTAAAGTCACATTAATAAACAAATCAGAAAATATGTATTAAGTTGCAATTATAAATAAACTACCGAACAAAAAAAATAATAAGTATTGGGTTTCAATTATAAGCAAAAAATGTGTTAATTCAAATAACTCAAACTAAGCAAAATATAAGCAGAGGTTCAACAGACTTAAAAATAAACAATTAGGCAAGAATAAAATATGTATTAACATGTAAATTCAAAGAACTCAAGCTAAGCAAAATATAAGCATAGGTTCAACAGACTTAAAAATAAACAATTAGGCAAGAATAGAATATGTATTAACATGCTCCCCCCGTTGAGTGTAGCTCAAAATATAGTTTGCGGTTGGAGTCTGCTGAATTGCTCTCGCTTGTTCATTTGGTGAGGGATGGTGTTGATTTCTGATGGAACTGCATTTTGGCCTGCTGATGTTGATCAAATGTGCACAGTGAAGTTTGATGTTGTTTGTTGTTGACGAGGTGCTGGAATTGGATGATGTTTATGGTTTTTAATTATATATAATAAGATGCCGCACGTGATTATTAGGGCTGAGTAACCGACAGTCATGTGATGGTAATTATGGGTCGCAATTCTATTTGGTAGCTGAAGTATCTCTTGTTCTTTTAATGAGGTTTGTAAATCTGTTAGGTTTTGTATATGTGAACTGTATTCGCTGGACTTTACGTTGGCGTTCCGTGTTTTCCACTTATATCGATACTGTAGTTCGCACAAGTATTCCCTTGACCATCTCCTCCAAAATTCCTCCTTTAGGTGAGTGACCAATTTCCACCTGGTTAAGAGACCCATCTTTGGGTCTTTAGAACTTAAGTTTACCTGCGAATTAAGTGGTTCCCCAATTAGAAAATGACCAGGTGTTAGTGCAGCCAAATCATTTGGGTTGTTTGACAAGGGAGTGATTGGTCTTGAATTTAGAATGCCTTCGATTTCAATTATGATGGTATCGAGTTCCTCATATGTCAACGAAGCTGTTGCTACACTTTTGAGTAAGAGATTCTTCGCTGACTTTACTGCGGCCTCCCATAAGCCCCCAAAATGAGGTGCTCGTGGTGGTATGAAGTGGAACGTTATACCTTTGGATGAGCAGGCTTTACTGATTTCACTTACGGCCGGAATGGAATAGATTGAATCCGACAATTCTGCGAGATGATTTTTTGTGCCCACAAAATTAGTCGCGTTGTCACAGTACAGCTCTCTGCAATGGCCTCGCCTGCTGGTGAACCGTTTTAGTGCTCCTATGAAAGCTTCGGTGGTTAAGTCGCTAACCAGTTCTAGATGAACAGCCTTAGTCGCGAAGCAGCAAAACACGGCTATGTATGCCTTTTGAGGTTTCTTACCTCGTAATTTGTAATGAATCCACAGTGGTCCGCAGAAGTCCACACCGGAGTTGATGAAGGGGCGAGCTTGTGTGACACGGGTTGATGGCAAATTACTCATGATTTGATTGAGCAATTGTGGTTTGGCTCTGGTGCATCGTATGCAGTGTTGGACAATTGATCATGCTATTGTTTTACCTTTTACTGGCCAATACCTTTGCCTCACATGTGATAACAGTGCTTGAGGCCCACAGTGGCGATTCTTTTCATGTGTCATTTGCATTATCAACCTTGTTATTGGGTCATTGTAGGGAATCAACATTGGATGTTTCGCGTCATATGGAAGCACTGATGATTTTAACCGACCTCCCACTCTGATGATGCCGTTAGTATCTAAGAAGGGGGTGAGATTGCGATATTGACTGCCCTTGCTTACTTCACCATGCCTTTTCAAGTGCTTCCAATCTTCTTCAAAATCTGATCGTTGTATTTCACGTATAATGACTGTGAGGGCCTGTTCTAATTCTTGAGCCGTTAAGTTAAGTTCTTGATGTTGCTTTATCTTTCTCGCATGATTAATGAATCGTAGCATGTAAGCCACAACTCTCTGGAGTGTTTGAAATGAACCGTTGTGTTTTATTTTGTAGATCATATCTGATGAACTGTCATCTGCGGTCGTAACTGCAGTCGCCCTCTTTCGTTCCATATCGTGCTCACTTGGTATTGTGCGTGTGTTGGTCATGGCTGCCGGCCAAACTTCCTCTAATCCGTGAAGAAATATGGGCCCATAGAGCCATAGGGTGCTTGCTGCTAGGTTTGATGGAGAAAGGCCTCGCGACAGAATATCCGCCGGGTTTTCCTTTGATTTAACGTGTCTCCACTGCTTCGGTATGGACAGTTCCTGGATTGCCGCGATTCGGTTAGCCACAAACGTTTGGTAAGCTGCTGATTGCGAGTTTATCCAGGATAAAACGATATCTGAGTCGGTCCATAGATAAGTGGGTGCATTTTCAAGTTCCAAATCAGCCTTAACCCTTGCTGTTAGTTGGGCGCATAATAAGGCTGCGCAGAGTTCCAGACGAGGCAAGGTCTGGCGTTTCAAAGGGGCTATACGCGATTTTGCACAAAGCAGTCTTACTATCACCTGCCCGTTTTTTATTTTTGATCGAATGTACACAGCAGCACCATATGCTCTTTCTGAAGCATCCGCAAAGCCATGAATTTGTGTGGTTGAGGGAATATGTCCTTCAAAAACATGTCGTGAAATCTCTAGGTTATTTAAATGTTGTAATTCACTGCGGAACGTCATCCATCTTTTGGAGAGATTTGCTGGCAATGCTTCATCCCACTCCAATTTTGTTTGCCAAAGCTCTTGAATAAATATCTTGGCGGTGACCACAACTGGCGCCAGTATTCCCAAGGGATCGAAGAGTCTTGCCAGATCTGACGTTACTGTTCGTTTGGTGACTTGTTTAGTTTTTTTCTGGATATACTTTGACACAAAATTTGTCAGCGTTTGGCAGCCAGGTTAAGCCTAAGGTTTTTACCCTTTGACCCTCTGTACTGTTGAAGTCAATATTGACTTCATGTTCTTTATCTGCTACATGTTGAAGTAATTTTGGATGGTTGGCATTCCATTTTTGTATTGGTATTAAGTTGATAATATTTGATTGGCGTAGATGGGTTCTGTCTCCAGATAATCATCTGAAACCTTCTGTCGTCTGGGTGTATCAGCACCTCGCGATACATTTTCTCTATGTCCGTTGTAAAAACGAAACGTGGTAGTCGAAAGCGCAGTAGTATTGAGAACAGCTCGCTTTGAATGGTGGGCCCTGTGTACATCAAATCATTTAGTGCCAAGCCCGAAGAAGTTTTTGTTGAGGCGTCAAAGACCACTCTTAATTTTGTGGTTAAGCTATCAGGCCTCAATATACTGTGGTGCGGGATGAAGTAGTTTGGTTTGCACAGCGAATTTATCTCTATTTGTGTCATGTGGCCCAATTGCTCATATTCCTCCATAAATCGTATATACTGTGCTTTGACTTCTGGTGCCTTTGCCAGTCGACGCTCCAGTGATAGGAATCGATTAAAGGCTACCCCATGTGAATCGCCTAATGCCTCGGGTTTGTCACTAAACGGAATTCTGACAACAAATCTTCCA
The DNA here is from genome assembly GCA_943735925.1 of Pollenia amentaria. Taxonomy (NCBI): domain Eukaryota; kingdom Metazoa; phylum Arthropoda; class Insecta; order Diptera; family Polleniidae; genus Pollenia; species Pollenia amentaria. The sequence goes on from OX031009.1 coordinate 69,986,298, forward strand.
TTCACATCAATGCTGTGTGTCTGCGCAAAATGGTTTTCACACTGTCTTTCTGACACTGACAGAGGTTTCTCTACCGTATTTATCTTTTCTAGTTCCCATAGCTGAGCGATGTCCTCTTCTAACGTTGTTTCATTTTCGACACACATTCCGCATGCTGCAGTAGTCGTCAGGTGTTCCCCAATTTTTCCTGCAATAACCCAGCCGAGTTCAGTATTTTGCAAGGAGGGCAAATTATTGGCTAACTTGATACGCCCATCTGTCAATAATAGGTGATGGAATTCAGCACCCAACAAAATATCGATACTGTCAGGGCGGTTAAAACCTGGGTCAGCTAGTGCGATATTGTTAGGAATTTTCCAGTGATTTGTGTTAATCACTTGTGAGGGTTGTGGCGAGATTATGTGTTTAAGGACAGCTGCCTCAAGTCGTGTAGAGTAGTTATTAAATCTTGAACACAATTCGACATTAACTCGATGATGCACTTTGGTGTTGCTGGATCCAATTCCACTTATAGAGATTGAAGTTGGTTTCATTGCAATCCCAAGACGCTTAACTAGGCGTTCGCTTACAAAATTGAGCTGAGATCCCGAATCCAGCAGCTCTACATTGTACCTCTTTTTCGCCAGCTCTGATGTGGACAGCGGCTGTGCTAAGTAGTATATAGCTATTTGATGTGGTGTGTTTGGCTGCGCTTAGTGATGCGGCTGTTTGGTTGATTTGTGTGGGCCTTGTAATCTCAGCCGAATGGCTGCCTGTTACCTTTGAGGTTGAGGGTTGTTTGCTTGTGTTTTGATCCGAGTCCTTTAAATGCAACAGGGTATTGTGCTTGTTGGCACACCTCGTACAACTTCTTAGACTACAATTTTTTGCCTTATGCCCTGGCCTCAAACAGTTAACACAATACCTTTGGTTTTGAACGAATTGAAGTCGTGCTGATGGTGACAGCCTCAGAAATTCTGTGCATGCAAATAGCGGATGTCCTCCAGATTTGCACATGGTACAGAGTTCATTGTTTCGTCTTTCCATTGTGATAGATGTGCAAACCTTTGCCCTTGCGCTTGGCGACTTCTCCTTTTCGGACATTGCTTCTACTGATTGAAAATTCCTCTCCAAAAAGTTTAGAAAGTCTTTGATAGTTGGCACTTCTCGTGGATGCAGAAGGGACTGTTCATAACGAAGTCGTGTAACTTGATCCAGCCGTTTAATGAGCAAATGGATAAGTAAGGGATCCCATGTTGATGTGTCTATTTCAAGATTTTGTAGTGCGAGTAAACACTCCTTTGTTTTATCATGTAGGCTTTTATAATTATCGACTGACGTCTTGTTTGGTGTATCTATCAGCTCTTGAAGTAGTTTACTAACCAACAACCTTTTGTTGTGGTAGCGATCTACTATGGTTGACCATGCAGCATCAAAGTTTTCTCCAGTGGCAGTGAAGTGTTTTATAAGATTTGCAGCTTCCCCCACTAGATGCGTTTTCAGATACCAAATTTTTTGGACCTTTGGGATTGGTTGGCCTATGACCAATGATGAAAATAAGTCGTGGAATTCTTGCCACGTTAAATAATTACCGTCAAATTTTGGTAATGTTATTTTTGGTATTGGAATTGACTCTGAAGGACTATTAGTATGTCCAGAGTTTGGTTGGGGTGTGGTAAAGTTGGTGATGGACCTCAATGCCCTTCGTACATCGTTTTCCAAGTTGATAAATTGCTCAATGTTGTAGCCTTGATTCACAGGTTCGTCACTTAGCTCAGATATTTGAAGATGAAGGTCTTCAATGTTTTGCCATAGTTTGGTGGCGATTGGCATGTCCTGAGTTGTTAAACTGGTTTTAAGTAACCGCTCAAGAGAAGCCATAATTGCTTTTTGTCTACGAATTAGCTTCAACAGCTCCTCTGTGCATGCTGATGTCCCGTCAGAACGTGCTGCTTGTATTTGATTTGAGAATGCGCCTTGAGTTTTGGACACCTTCAACATTGATGATTCAAAGATGTCTTTGTATTGCAAGACGGCATCCATAATTGCGTTGTAGTAGTTCTCAGAGAAGTACTTGTGGTCTAGCGGAAGGTTTTCCTGCAGGCGAATTGTGTTGTCGTTGGATTCGAATTGCGACCACTCTTCATCCAGCCTTCGAAGCCTCTCTTGGAAATATTCGACGGAATTCTTCCTTGTGGCGGAATCCTTCTTGAAGTTTCGGATAATTGTTTCAATCCGTTCTCCTATTTATTTCTGCTTACCAACTAGTTCTGCGAATGAGGCCATTGTTGACTGCTTCTTGTTGCTTGTTCAAAATGTTGAAATCCTGCGCTTGGTACAGGATCACGTCGGGGTCACCAGAAATGTTTTCGACACACATTCCGCATCTTAAAGAAACTCATTTGGAAAGTAATAAAGCTGTACAAGATGGTGCTTTGATTTTAAACGAGGGTTATAGTTATGTAACAGAGGTGCCATCTCTTCCATCTTCTCATCAAAATCATTCCAATTTATCAAAAAAATCTGAATACTATCAACCAGATGATAATGAAGTTGAACATGGATATGAAAATAGCCGTGTTCGTAGAACGCATCGAAAAATAACGCACAATGAAAAGAGATATCATTCAGGTAAATAAAAAAATATTTATGATATATTGTAACAATAAATTGTGTTAACGCAAAAAAGCTATTTCTTTCAAGAATAGTATATTTTGTTTACTTTATGCAAAAATGAATTAAGATGGTTTAAATTTCGAAAGTCCAATCTTTAGATAACGAAACATTTCTTCGGAATGGAATCACTTCAAATTTTTGATGTGGAATTAATACTTGGATTGAATTAAATGGTAATAAAACTAAGTCAAAATGAAAGATTAAATAGTATGATTTATTATTGCATTGATTTCTTAAGCATTTAGTGAAGGCCCACAATGTCGAAAAGAAAATTTCTTTCGCATGTTTATACTCACTAAATCGGTTGTGCTTGCTGAAATATTGTCAACACTTGCCTCTCTGATATAAGCTTTTTTAACAGATTAAATGAATGATGCTGTTCTTCGTTAAATTTAAATTTTACATTTTGACGTAATAAGTCACTAAGTGGTTTGCGATTAGAGCGAAATCTTGGATAAACTTTCCACTTTATTTTCAAGTTATAATCTTCCGCAATAGATAAAATAAGTTTCAATCGCTGAACTGCTTCCTCTTCGTTTTCTGCTAGAATAATCAAATCATCCATATAAATTAAGACAATGCCTTTGATCAAGAGCGGATTGAATATAGTACTGATGAATTGTTGAAAAATTGCTGGTCTGGTACATAATCCAAACGGAACCTTCATAAATTCAAATTGACCCACTGGCGTGACAAAAGATGTATACTTACCACTTTCTTCATCTACTGAAACGTGAAAAAATCCGTTTTCCAAATCAAGTGTGCTAAAAACTTTATTCTTCAACATATCTATTTGGTCCTCTATGACTGGCATCGGATATTTATATTTAATAATTTTTTGATTAAGTCGCCGATAGTCGACGCATAATCGTTTTGTTCCATCTTTCTTACTTGCGAGCTCTATTGGACTTGCATAATCAGATATACTAGGTCGAATAATTCCGTCTGCTAGCCAAGAATTTATTTGTTTTTCCACTTCCGCCTTTTCAACTAGTGGTAAACGACGAGGTCGCTGAGCCACTGGAACGTCATCAGAAAGAACTATTTTCATACTTACTGGAGAACTCTTAGCTGTTCTAGGCTTCAAAGCTTACAATTGCCTGATTCGTCAAATTTGTGCCTATAATTACATCGATACTCACACATTCATTTGGTTAAACATGACACTGTCCCACTAGTTTGCAATCGTCCGCCACTACTTCGACATCAAATACACCAATTGGCTTTTGTATATGCTGATCCGACCCCACATACTGTCATATGTATGTGTATATGAATATTTTCCAACACCCTTTAAAAAAAAAAAGTCTTTCCGAATTGTAGTTATTTGACTTCCGCTGTCTATTAATGCTTCCATTTCAATACCGTTTATGTTGACAACTTTAAACGATGTTCTGTTTTCCACTACGTGAACATTGGTCTTTGGCATACGCTTTTCAGTTTTACCACAGCTGTTAGATTTATGACCAAACTCGTTACATCGGAAACATTTAGGTCCCGTATTTTTGTTCGGACATCTGTCTGATACATGAGATTTTTCGCCACAGTTAAAGCAATATTTCTCAGACTTATCATTTTCTCGTTTTAATACAATTCTAGCTTGAATTTGCAACCTTTCCTTCAATTTCCGCCAGTGGATTTCGATTCATATAAAAACGCTTTGTTATATGGTGAGCCTTTTATACCATCGGCAATATAACTGATGATAGAGCTTGTGTCTATTCTTGCCTGAGAAGCAATGTCAATCATCGTATATACATATTGGCGATACGATTCGTTTGTTCTCTTTAACCGCTTACCCAACGTTCGGTGTACAGTAGCACTGTTAACCATTAATTTAAATTCTTCTTTAATCCCAGTCACAAGCGCAGCATATGATTTCGCCTTGCTTTCGTGCTCTATAAAGAGCTTTGCAGTACCTGTTAGCAGCCTTTTTGCGTAGATGAGTTTCTGAAAATCAATCCATGCTAGCAAACAAGCGTTCTGCTCAAAGTCATTTAGCCATTCATCTATGCCACGGCCACCTTCGCCAGAAAACTTTTGCATTGATTCATCAACATCTCGAAATTTAATTTCCGGCTGATTTCCCCGTACAGTTTCATCAACAATTTAATAACAACCTTTGCGTGGTTGGATTGCTGCTTCTGATCGTAGTTATATATCTCTTAGCCGTAGTAATTCCATTGTGACCATCTCTTCAAATCGTTGTTCATCTTCCTCATCGTTCCTTTTAGCTTCTTGTCTTACTTTTTCATCAAATGTTCTTGAAAGAGTGTGAAGTTAAATACGTCAGTTAAATACGTCCCACATTTATTTAAATACGTTCCACACGCTGTTAAACGAATTGGTAAAGCAAATAACTTTTCTTTTGGTAAACAAAAAACAATATAATTATTAAAATTAAAAGCAAGAACAATTTTTCAATAAAAAATAAACTGAAATTTTTATTAAAAAAAAATATTTTTTTTCATTAAAAAAGTATTTTCCTAGAAATTCACATTATAAAAGGGCCATTTATAGGTTGATCCAATCGGTATTTCGAGAAGGCATGAACCGGGAAAGCGGAAGACTGGAAGAAGTCTAGGGCTAGTGGATTCTAGGACTATAAGTTCCACGTCCAGTCCTGGAATCTACTAGCCGTATGTGAATTTCTATGAAAATACTTTTTTAATGAAAAAAAAATATTTTTTTTAATAAAAATTTCAGTTTATTTTTTATTGAAAAATTGTTCTTGCTTTTAATTTTAATAATTATATTGTTTTTTGTTTACCAAAAGAAAAGTTATTTGCTTTACCAATTCGTTTAACAGCGTGTGGAACGTATTTAAATAAATGTGGACGTATTTAACTACTAGCCGTAGATTCCAGGACTATAAGGTCTACGTCCAGATTCAGCCCGATATCGGAGATATATAATTTTGAAAATTATCCCCATTATCACTATTAAAAAGGTTTGTAATGTACTTTTTTATTTGGCCTATTCTAGGTCATAAAAAATTGCGATACATAAAAACAACCTTAATGTACAAAAAATTAAAGCTCGCAAGAAACTATTCAACTTTTGCTAAGGAAGTAATGCGATAATTCCAGCAGAAACACGTTTAAAGTTAGTTAGAAAATTAAAGCTTGCTAAAAATCATTACAGTTTTACCAATGAAGAATTACTATAATTGCTGCAGGACAGTCCGCATATACAGTCGGATCTTAAAATATTATAAACGAAATCGTGTCTTTTGGTCCACCCCTCTTGCTTTTTTAACCCGTTCGCTCCCAAACAAAAGCTAATTTTTTTTTTTTGCAACAAAATAAAATTATTCTCCGATAGAATTAAATTTTCCTTTTTTTTGTTTGTTTTTCATTTTTCACAAGCAAATTCTTTATGATTATTTTATTTAGCAACAAAATAAAGTGAATCTCCCATAGAATTAAATTTCCTGTATTGTTTTCTATTTTTGTTCCCACATTCTGGTCAGGCAAAGCGTGAGATATCATACGTCAGCTTAATTGATGGCACAAACTAAATATACGAAATATTAAATTTGCACGTGCCTATTCAAATTACCAGCCAGACAGTATGAAAAGTATGGGAAAGCGGAAGACTGGAAGTAGCCTAGGGCTAGTAGATTCCAGGACTATAAGTTCTACGTCCAGATTCAGCCCGATATCGGAGATATATAATTTTGAAAATTTGTATTTTTCATTGACTTAGCATGAAAAATATGGTAATTTCAAGTCCAACAAATATGTATTTCAAGAAGACATGAATCGGGGGTAGCGGAAGACTGGAAGTAGCCTAGGGCTAATTGATTCCAGGACTCTAAGGTCTACGTCCAGATTCAGCCCGATATCGGAGATATGTAATTATGAAAATTATCCCCATTATCATCATTATTTAAAAAAGGTTTGTAATGTACTTTTTTATTTGACCTATTCAAGGTCATAAAAAATTGCTATACATAATAACAACCCTAATGTACAACCATACTGTCAAAAAATTAAAGCTCGCAAGAAACTATTCAACTTTCGCTAAGGAAGTAATTTGATAATTCCAGCAGAAACACCTTTAAAGTTAATTAGAAAATTAAAACTTGATAAAAACCATTACAGTTTTGCCAATGAAGAATTACTTTTATTGCTGCAGGACAGTCCGCATTTACAGTCGGATCTTTAAATATTATAAAAAAAAAAAACCATAATACGGTAGTCGGTGATAATAACATGGTTAAATTTAACCATAATATGTTTACAATTTTCTTTTAAAATAGTTTTGTTAAAGGTGACCTTATTTAAACATAGTTTTTCTCTAAGTGTACCACCCTAATGTCAGAAAATTAAAGTCCGCAAGAAACTATTAAACTTTTGCTAAGGAAGTAATTCGATAATACCAGCAAAAACATTTTTAAATTTTATTATACAAAAATAATTAAAAAATTAAGATAAAATAAAATGTTGGAAATTTTAATTAGTCATATTTCGACGTGATTCAAGTTGGTTGTATTTTTGTCGGCTCTCTAGCTTAGAAAAAATATGACCTGTTAATTCTTATGATTATTTTATTTTGGCAACAAAATAAAATTAATCTCCGATAGAATTAAATTTCCCTTTTTTTGTTTGTTTTTCATTTTTCACAAGCAAATTCTTTATGATTATTTTATTTAGCAACAAAATAAAGTGAATCTCCAATAGAATTAAATTTCCTGTTTTGTTTTCTATTTTTGTTCCCACATTCTGGTCAAGCAAAGCGTGAGAAATCATACGTCAGCTTAATTGATGGCACAAACTAAATATACGAAATATTAAATTTACACGTGCCTATTCAAATTACCAGCCAGACAGTATGAAAAGTATGGGAAAGCGGAAGACTGGAAGTAGCCTAGGGCTAGTAGATTCCAGGACTATACGTTCTACGTCCAGATTCAGCCCGATATCGGAGATATATAATTTTGAAAATTTGTATTTTTCATTGACTTAGCATGAAAAATATGGTAATTTCAAGTCCAACAAATATATATTTCGAGAAGACATGAATCGGGGGTAGCGGAAGACTGGAAATAGCCTAGGGCTAATTGATTCCAGGACTCTAAGGTCTACGTCCAGATTCAGCCCGATATCGGAGATATGTAATTATGAAAATTATCCCCATTATCACCATTATTTAAAAAAGGTTTGTAATGTACTTTTTTATTTGACCTATTCAAGGTCATAAAAAATTGCTATACATAATAACAACCCTAATGTACAACCACACTGTCAAAAAATTAAAGCTCGCAAGAAACTATTCAACTTTCGCTAAGGAAGTAATTTGATAATTCCAGCAGAAACACCTTTAAAGTTAATTAGAAAATTAAAACTTGATAAAAACCATTACAGTTTTGCCAATGAAGAATTACTTTAATTGCTGCAGGACAGTCCGCATTTACAGTCGGATCTTTAAATATTATAAACGAAATCGGGTCTTTTTGTCTAGCTTCTCTAACCCGTTCGCTCCCAGACAAAAGCTAATCTAATTTTTTTTTGCCGAACGTAGGGGTTACCTCTTTACATTTTTCGTTATATCTTCGGCATTTACAGTCCGATTTTAAAGTATGATGTATGTTTTTGTCTCGAGAAGACAAATTTTTTGCCCTTAGGGGCCATTGACCTCAAGTATCTCGTTCTTGTATTTATCCACCAGATCTCCGTCCGTACACACAGAGAAAAACATGTTTAAATATGGTCACCTTCAACAAAACTATAGAGAAAATGTTACATTTAAATTAAACCATATTATTGTCACCGACAACAATATTATTGCTTAATTCGTCCTCTGTCAAGAAGCCACAACCGTATTATGGTTGCCTCTAAACATGTTATGGTTAAATATGACAATAATTTGCTTTTAAATTAACAATATTATTTTCCTCTTCTCCAAGAGCAACATGCTATGGTTGAAAACCAACCTTGCTATTATAAGTGTTAAACATATTTATGTTACAATTGACCAAAACCTGTTTGGAGGCAACCATAATATGGTTGTGCCTTCTTTATGGAGGACACATTTAACCATAATACGGTAGTCGGTGATAATAACATGGTTAAATTTAACCATAATATGTTTACAATTTTCTTTTAAAATAGTTTTGTTAAAGGTGACCTTATTTAAACATAGTTTTTCTCTAAGTGTACCACCCTAATGTCAGAAAATTAAAGTCCGCAAGAAACTATTAAACTTTTGCTAAGGAAGTAATTCGATAATACCAGCAAAAACATTTTTAAATTTTATTATACAAAAATAATTAAAAAATTAAGATAAAATAAAATGTTGGAAATTTTAATTAGTCATATTTCGACGTGATTCAAGTTGGTTGTATTTTTGTCGGCTCTCTAGCTTAGAAAAAATATGACCTGTTAATGCTTATGATTATTTTATTTTGGCAACAAAATAAAATTAATCTCCGATAGAATTAAATTTCCCTTTTTTTGTTTGTTTTTCATTTTTCACAAGCAAATTCTTTATGATTATTTTATTTAGCAACAAAATAAAGTGAATCTCCAATAGAATTAAATTTCCTGTTTTGTTTTCTATTTTTATTTCCACATTCTGGTCAAGCAAAGCGTGAGAAATCATACGTCAGCTTAATTGATGGCACAAACTAAATATACGAAATATTAAATTTACACGTGTCTATTCAAATTACCAGCCAGACAGTATGAAACTCAATATCTTTTGCATTGACCAACGGCGAGCACTAAAATTTGTGAAGCAAAAGAATGAACGATTTCTGACATGCATTTGCTTACATTTTTGTTTTTTATATAATTTTTTTTTTTTTGTTTATTGTTTAATTTTAGGTTTTTTTTTGTAAATAAATTTAGAGTATAAATATGTTTAGTTTTTAATAAAGTTCACTCTTTTGCACATAACGTGTGGTAAACAACACTTCGTGATTTTTCATTACCTTCATCCTGGTGCATCACCTTGATAAAAAAAAAGTTACCAGTTATCCTTGTGAAGCACTCGGGTAACTCAACATACACAATAGGTATCTTGGTGTACCACCTCGATAACCAATTATCTAACAAAGTTTAACGAGGCAAACGAGCCTGCGACTGAACATGACCCATGCGTTGTTCATCGGTGACCGTCTTGGAAGGTTCATGTACTACATGAACATAATGCTCGGTGTTTTGTGAATGGTATGGGCAAGCTGTGAAAATAATCAAGTTTAGCAAAGAAGAGTATCAAATGAAATTATTTTCCTTGTGCTAACCTGGTATTTCGATTATATCGTTGGAACACTGAAATGTTTTCAGCTGATTTTGCGCATAGAACTGCAAACATGGCGGCTCAGTCAATTCAAATTTGGTCCAATTGATCATGTCAACGTATGAGTCACTCTCGAAGTTTATGAAATTCTGAACTTGCGGACTGAACATTTGACGAATGCATCCTGTTACTTCATTGCGGGCGGATAACATTTTAGCAAAGACGTCTGAACGTACTATCGGATCTTGGTCTGTTATCATTGATAACAACACATTCTCAGGGTGGAAAAAGTACGTCTTGTTTTAGACGAACGGACGGAGGACCTGTTGGACGTCTTTCGGCAGCTGACGAATCCAATATATTTATTGGAAAACTTTGCGACTTCCATGAATTGCCAGTGGTTTGTTTTTTACAAGAAACCACAATTTCGCTTTAACATTCACAACGAACTGGGCCAGTTAATTCAATACCATCGAGGGCTGCGTGCACGATACATAATAGCGATGTATTCGACAGGCTGTTGTTAGCCAGCGTGGTGTGCTAATAGCACCAAACTTCTCGCTGGCTAATCTCTCATCGCATTCTCCGATATGAACGGCTCGAACCATTCGGTACAGATAAAGCTGGTCGCCTCGAACATCGCTAGCATTTCTCCCATTGGAATGGGTTCGAAATTTTTGTTTACCTGACCAAAGGGAATAAGCAATAAAAAACCCGAATTATTAAGTAAATGTGTACAATAACATGGACTTATATTATGCAGAACACATTGAAGTTTATATATTAAACTTACAGAATAGTGCATACAATTTTGAATGCCTTCTCCGATACTTCCTAGCCAGATTCCAGTTCCTTACTGTTTGCCAAGCAAGTATCTCAACAGCGCATTTAATTGTAACTCGTTGAAGTGGAAAAGCTACACGAACCATTGCAATAGTCTCTTTAAATGGCGCTCCATTCTTCAATCACTCCATTTTTGTAGCCAGTCTTGGTGGGAGTTCCATCGCAGCTTATAGCAATTAAGTGGTCCATATTAAAGTTTTCATGACTCAAGTAATCTGCAATGCTCCTCTGGCAGTGCTGGCAATGGGTGTTGCATAGCCGATGAATTTGGAATCTGGTTCTTTCACAATGAATGAAGAACAATTCACCTCCGTTACTCTTTTCAAAGTTGGCTTTTTCTTGCCATCAAAAGAGATACACGTGAATAAATCTTTACATCTTGCAGCGAGTATTGCTTATTGACGAAACTTTACACGTTCTCTAAATATTTTGTTTTTGTTTGAGTGTAAACGTCAAAACGCAAACAACGTAAATAAAACAAAGCACAAGAAAATAAAATAAAACTTGATTAAAAAATAGATAGGACTATTAAAAATCACTAAAATAAAGCCAATACAACAAGTGGAATATAAAGTTATTTTTTAAAAGTAAAAATTTATTTATAAAATAGCCTAATGACTAAATGCAGTAAATGCAGAACAGCAATTAGAGGGGAAACGGGTGTACAATGCATGGGAGTATGCAATAAAGTGTATCATTGTACCATAAAATGTGCCGGCATACACCAATACTCAGCAAAAATCTTGGATGCAAATAATTTTGTTCGATTTTTATGTGATGACTGTCTCGAGTATATACAAAATGTTTATTTGGTATTTAAAGATATTCAAGAAGATGTTAAGAAAAACAAACAAAACTTAACGGATTATAAACATGAATTTAAAATGTCTCTTAGAGAAAATGAATGTAAAATAAAAAAACTATTAGAGGCAATAGAAAAGCGATATGAGGATAGGTTAAGAAAACTAGATAGTGCACACAAATCTTTTGAAAAAAAAAACGCTCGGGAAATACAATAATTATGCGAAAATGTTAATGAATTTGAAAATAAAAATAAGGAAATATGTGACAAAATTTAAGAAAATAATGTGAAAATTTGTAGAGATATAAAAAAAGTAATAACAGAAGCAAACGTCAAACAAAGTAAAATGTCTTAGCAGAAACAGTGCAAACCAAAAAAGTGATGCCAGATGTTAACAAGCAAATGCCATTAATAACACTATGCTAGTTGAAAAAACAGACAAGCCGGGTACATGGCGTTTTAACATAATTCGGGTACGCTGAATCCAGTGGTGCTCACGGTTTTTTAAGATTGGCTCTGGTTTTCGAGATATACCGTTATTTCGAAAATGGAGGAGGTTGCACAACATATGTTCGCGTAACTCAAACACGCTTTAGGTTATTGAAAAAAACTTTAAAAACCGAAATTCCGCAATAAAATTTCCTTTAAGAAAAGTAAAACTACTTTCTAATATCCGCAGTCGTTTTAGAAACATAATTTTTTTTTTGGAAAAAAAATATTTTTTTTAACAAAATTTCGAAATTTTTGTTTTTTTAAGGTGCCCAGCTTGTCACGAAAAAAAGTGTCAATTTCTTGCACAGTGTTATTAAACCTAAAGAAAAATAAAATATTGAAAAAACAAAAGGTGAGTTAAACAGAAAAGTTAATCCGGTTAATTTAAAAATAGCTAATGTCGAAAATAGAAGAAACGGGCCAATAGTAATTCAAAGTGAAAATAGCGAACAGCCATAGAAAATCAAATGAGTGATAACTATGTAATTAAAGTGTCTAATCCAACGGAATTTTATATAGATATAACGGACATTTCATTTAAATAATCTGAAGAAGAATTTACTGAGAAGATAAAAAAACAGAATCCGATAGTGAGATAAAAATTGTAAAGATATTCGATTTTAAAAGAAACAATAGAACAGTATACAATATTAGAATTAAAACAGATAGCGAGCTATATACAAAATTAATTGGTGCACAGAAATTAAATCTAGGATGGGAAAGATGCAGGGTGTTTGATGGAACTGATGTAAGCAGATGTTTTAAGTGCAAAGGATATTATCATAGATCAAGTGAATGTAAAAATCAAGAAATATGTATTAAATGCCATGGAAATCACAAGTCTCTAGAATGTAATAAGGAGCCATTAACTAACATTAACATTAAAGAGTGTCCAGTTTACCAAAATAAATTGAATATGCAAAAGAGAAGAATGGGGTTGTCAATGTAACAATTAAAAAACACATATATTTTATACACAAATGTACAAGGGCTAACAAGTAATTTTAATCAAGTGGAGATAATAGCTGCAACAGAACAGCCCGAATTTATAATACTGTCGGAAACGCATATGACGGAACATGTAAATGAAGACGAAATTAGCCTGCATGATTATAACGAATTAATATCGTTGTCTAATTTAACAAGAACTGGAGGTGTAATTATTTATTATATAAATGAATGGAAAGTTAATAAGATAATTGAAAATGTTGATAATAGAAAACATTGGATTATAGCCTGTAGAGTACAACGTGGGAACACACAAATTATAATAGTAGCAACATATATCTGAATTCTGTGAAATTTTTCAAGAAACTGTAGAGAACTTGAGTGAGGAAATATATGACATTATAATTACTGGTGACTTTAATATAGACTGTGCCACTAATAATTTTTATAAGAATCGAATCAATAGCGTATTATGACAACGGACTTAAGCAAATAGTTAAGGAATATACACAACGGACTTAAGCAAATAGTTAAGGAATATACACGGGTAACAAATACAACAAGAACTATAATTGACTATGTAATAACAAATAACAGCTACAAAATATCAGCACAAAATTGTAATAACAACAAAATATCAGATCATGAAATAATAAAAATTTTAGTCAAAAAGGAAAAAAAATATAACAGAAACGAAAACAACAAAATCACATCTAGGTTTAAATATAATAGAGAACTATTTACGAGAGAACTAAGTGCAATAATCAGATATGAAAAAATAAATGTATTGATGTTTGATAACTGCATGGAGCAAACAATAAAAAAATTTACTACAACACAAACAAAAAAGAAAAAAATAATGTTAACCAGTGGTTTAATAACGAACTACGTCTAATAAAAGAAGAAAATAGTTTAATACCAAATTGCAAAATTTGAAAACAATATCGAAGCATGGAATAATTACAAATCAATAAGAAATTTATACAAAGTAAAAATAGAAAACGAGAAATATAAATACATAAACAACAAAATAAACAATGCAAAAAACAAATGTGGAGGGAAATCAAAGACCTAGTTATAAAGAAAAGTCAAAAAGTGATAAAATCTGTAATATTTAATAACGTAGAATACAAGGAAAATACCCAAATCTCTAGTCATTTTAATAAATACTTTATAAATAGTGTTAAGATAATACGAGATTCAATAGAAAATGTGCAATACACAAATCAAATACATATGGCTAACTCAAGATTCAAATTCAGTGCAATAACAATGTTAGAACTTAAGAATATAGTAAAAGAAATAAAAATCAAACCAGACTTCTGCAAAATATCAACGAAAATTATACTTGATAACTGGCATATAATTGGGGAAAATATTCTGAAAATTTTAAACAAATCAATGGAATCTGGACAATTTCCAGATAATTGGAAAGAAACAATGGTTACACCAATTGAAAAAGTGGCTAAAACAGAAAATGTGAAGAATTTCGTCACATAAATACTTTAAAAACTTGTGAAAAATTACTGGATAAAGTCGTAAAGGAACAGCTGGAAAAATATTGTTACGTTACTGCCTTTTCAATAACGTTTTTGGTTTATTTCCTTTATAATAAACCTCTTGAGTTCTTTTATTGCAACTTTAATAAAATAAATAAAACATTTTAAACACTTTACTTTGTAGCTGTACTATAAACTATTCACGCAACTTTATTAAGAACTTAGTCAATTTTACCACTTATAATTGCGATGTACACACTTAAATAATCGTACTAATACTGATTGTCGATGCCAACCTTCGCGAGTATTTATACTCTGTTCACTGACATCTAGATGTCTGTAGATCATTCTACTCGTCGAAATGTCTAACATTTTCGACATTTCTGGGCGAATCGAGATTTTATTATCTTAAAGCGAATATCATTATGCATTAACACTGTGGATGAATTTAAATTGATTTATACATCAATAAACTAAAGCATACTTTATGGGTTAAAGATAATCTCAACACTATTATGTTATACATTTATCTATAACAATCATAACATTACATTTGTACTAGAAAATTATGTACAGTGGGTTTACATTAAAAATATGCGAAACTTATACAATAACATTTTAAACTAATAAAATTACTTATAAACTAAACTTATTCTAAAGTTACTTTCATAACACTGCCCCCCCACTTAAGCCTGTTCGTCCCGAATAGGCTCAGAATCACCTCTTCCATAAGGGGCTAATCGTTCCAAATGAACAACTTTCATTTTTGCCCTTGGACTCTTGTGTTTTTGTATTCGATATACAACGTCATTTAATTTCTTTATCACCTTATATGTCCCATCCCAATTTGTCTGTAGTTTGGGAGATAAAAAACAAAACCAACTGGCCCTCATTAAATCCCTCCGAATTTGCCGCTCGATCGTATCTGGCTTTCATCTTGTCACTGGACAGCTTAATGCGGTTTCGTACAAATTCATGAAGCTCATTAAGAGTTTCTTGTTCTTGTGAGGTGAAGCCTTCATTGTTTTCACCCGTTGGTATAGGCTTAACGCCAAACTCTAGATCTCCTGGTAGTCTGAGCTCTGTTCCAAATACAATTTTGGCGGGTGTACGAGATGTGGAGTCGTGAACCGCTGATCTATACGCCAACAAGAATTTTAAAATGTGCTCATCCCAGTCTTTTTGTTGTGTGCTAACTACTTTTCGCAAATGTTCCTCTAATGTACGGTTAAATCTTTCAACCATGCCGTCAGATTGCGGGTGCAATGGTGTTGTTCTTGTTTTCTTTATTCCGTACAATTCACACATTTCTTTAAATATAGCAGATTCAAAATTTCTGCCCTGGTCAGAATGCAATACCAATGGAACGCCATAGCGGCACACCCAATTGTTCACAAAGACGTCCACAACCGTCCTAGCTTCTTGGTTTGGGATGGCATATACCTCCGGCCATTTACTAAAGTAATCAATGACTACTAGCACATATTTGTTGCCGGCATTACTAACAGGAAAAGGCCCAGCTATATCCATTGCAATTCTTTCAAACGGGCCACCAGAATGGTACTGTTGTAGCGGCCCACGACTTCTCCTTACTGGACCTTTGGCGGCCATGCATTGTGCGCAATTGGTTATCCATTGGGTTACGGCTTGTTGACAGCCAATCCAATAGAACCGTTGTTTTAATTTTTCTAAGGTCTTTGTCACACCAAGATGACCACCACTTGGACCGTTATGAAATTGCCTCAGAACTTCTTTTACTTTCACTGACGGCACTACTATAAGGTTTTTAACTGATTTTCCATCAGGGCTTTCCCACGTACGGTATAAGCAGCCATTTACTACTTGAAGGCTGTTCCACAGAGCCCAGTATGCTTTCATCAATGGACTTTCTGGCGTAATTTTGTTTCGAGTGGGTCTTCTGCCCTCTTCCTTGGCTTTCAGAATATTTGCTAAAATTGGGTAATTTTTCTGCGCCATTGACCAGTCTTCATGGGACTCTATCTGCAATAGACGAACATCACAGAAGTTTTCTTTTCCTTCAGCCCTTACACAATGCTTGCATTCCAGCTTACAGGGTCGCCTAGACAGATCATCCGCATTGCCATGTTTTCCACCTTTTCTATGTTCAATGCTAAAATCGTAGCTCTGAAGGCGCTCAATCCAACGCGCTATCTGGCCCTCCGGATTTTTGATTTGTAGCAACCACCTGAGTGCAGAATGGTCTGTTTTTAAATCAAAATGTTGACCATACAAGTATTTGTGGAAATGCTTTATGCACTCTAGTACTGCCAGAAGCTCTCGCCGAGTTACGCAGTAATTCCTCTCAGGCTTCGAAAGTATTCGACTGTAATACCCTACAACTTTCTCTACACCATTGACTACTTGGGACAGCACACCTCCGATTCCAAATCCGCTTGCATCGGTATCTAGTACAAATTTCATTCCCGCGATTGGATAAGCCAAAATTGGTGCTGTGCACAATAATTCTTTAAGCTTCTGAAATGATTGTTCCTGTGCTTCACCCCAGTTATATACCTGTGCCTTTTTGGTCAATTCATGCAAACTGGCAGCAATATTGGCAAAATTCGGTACAAAACGCCTGTAGTATGTACATAAGCCCAAAAAACTGCGTAACTCATGTAGATTTAGAGGGCGAGGCCACTCCATGACTGCTCGTATTTTCTCTTCGTCTGTTGAAATGCCATCAGATGTTACACGATGCCCTAGGTATTTTACTTCCTTCTGGAACAGTGAACATTTCTTAACACTTAACTTGAGTCCGGCTGTAGATATACGTTTTAACACCTCTTCGAGGTTTTTCAGGTGCTCATCAAATGTTTTTCCTATGACAATTATGTCATCAAGGTACACCAAACATGTCTTTCGGTGGAGACCTTTCAACACCTGTTCCATCAAACGCTCGAATGTAGCTGGAGCATTACAGAGCCCAAATGGCATTACATTAAACTGCCATAAGCCATCACTTGCACTAAAAGCAGTTTTCTATTTATCCTTGTCTGCGATTTATACTTGCCAATAACCGCTCTGCAAGTCTAATGTGGAGAACCATTCTGTTCCAGCTAACGTGTCTAGGGTGTCATCAATCCTAGGCAACTGTCCTTCTTGGTGACGTCATTAAGTTTCCTGTAGTCTACGCAAAATCTAGTATTTCCATCTTTCTTTTTTACCAAAACCACCGGTGAACTCCCGGGACTTGATGATGGTTTTATTATGCCATCCTGTTCCATTTCATTAACCAGGTCTCTAACTTCATTTCGTTTTGCTAGAGGAATGCTTCTTGGGGCCTGTTTAATTGGTTTAGCGTCACCGGTGTTAATTTCGTGTTTCACGATTGACGTTCTGCCCTGGTTTTTACCTTTTGACGCAACTATTAAGGCAT
The DNA here is from genome assembly GCA_943735925.1 of Pollenia amentaria. NCBI lineage: Eukaryota > Metazoa > Arthropoda > Insecta > Diptera > Polleniidae > Pollenia > Pollenia amentaria. Next base: position 70,004,182 of record OX031009.1, read on the forward strand.
ATTTCTTTAGCAACTGTCTTGCCTTATTTCCCTCGGGCGGCCTTAGATATCCCGTCCATTTCCGCACATGTTCCTCTAGTAGTTCCTGGTCCTTGGTACTCTTTTTAGCTGCGTCTGGATGGTTCTCGCAACTTATTATTGCCTCCGTTGAAGCACATTGTCCAATCTTAAAATTCTGCGTAAGGACCTTTTCGTTGCTGGACAAATTTAAAACTCTTACAGGAACTAAGCTGTTGCTGGTTTTAACGAGGGCATTCGCTGTTACTATATCACCTGTAATTGCTGTTGGCTCTACCACCCATAATCTATTGTTGTCCTCACAATCTCCTTCCATTCGCGCCCATACAATGGTTTCTGACTTATGTGGCAATTTTTCACGTTCAAGGGCGAGTAACTGTCTTACATGTGCCTTGATTTCGTATCCAACAACAAGGGGAATTTCAACATTACGCCAAGACATAATTTGTTGACCCATATCCAGTTGAATACCTTGTCCAATCATAAAATCTGAGCCAAGGATTACTTCATCTACAATATCAGCCACAATGAACACATGGTGGGCGCTTGTGTTGGCCATACATAATTTAGCTTTTACTTTCCCATAGACAGTGGCAGACTCCCCCGTAGCTGTTCGGAGACTTACACCACATAGTGGTTCGATGGACTGTTGTATTACATCAGGCCTAATTATTGAATGCGATGCCCCAGTGTCCACAGTCAGAATCCGTTTTTGACCGTTTATATAGCCACAAGCAGTAAGATTTCTGTTTTTCTGTGTGGAGCTAGCTCATGCCCCGCAGTGCTAGCTCTTTTTAGTTTAACGGTGACTCCTGCGATGAGTGGTGGTTAGCCCGCTGGTTCTTTCTGGGCGGTGAAGCAGATCTTGAACGTTTCTTTTGTGCTTTACAGTTTCTCTGCTTGTGACCAATCTTTCCGCAGTTATAGCATTTTACTTTAATTTTACTTTGCTTCTCGCTTAAAGCTTCCATAACTGCCTCTTTTATATCCTGCACAATATCCCTTTCACCATTGGTGGTCACATCGAGCCTTCGCACCTTGCCTACTTGTGGTCTTAAATTAATTCTTGCGGTGTCCTGGGCCAGGGCAAATGAAACAGTCTCTGCAAAGGTAGACTTTTGTGACGTACATACCGCAATTTTTATATCTGCATCCCGAATACCGTTTACAAATGCCTCAGTTTTGAAGTGATCCAAGAATGAATGACTCTCACCAGGATAAGTAAGCTGCACCAATCGCTCAATCTCCAGTGCGAAGTCTTGTAATGTCTCATTAGCCTTTTGCATTCTACCACGTAATTCCATTTTGTAGATTTCCTTTTTGTGGTCGCCACCATATTTACGCTGTAGTGCCATCATCACGTCATCATAATTGTTTTTAAAGCTACTTGGAACACTTTGTAGAACTTCCGCTGCCGTTCCTTTTAAGGCTAAAATTAATTCAATTGCCTTTTCTTCATTGTTCCATGCGTTTTTGTTGGCTACTGTTTCAAATTGAAACTTGAACACATCAAATGGAACACTGCCATCATAACTTGGGGCTTTTATTCTACTAGAGACTTCTGGAATAACCCGCACTGGTCCCTCTTGACATTGAAGACTATTTACTTTTGCTTCAAGATGGTGTAGTTTTTCATCAGACAACTTTTTGTTGAATTCTATTTCTAGATCGTCAACTCTTACATTTATAATAGTTGAAATCTCTTGCAGCTTCTCAAGTTTTTCATTAGTAGCCCTGGAATTCTCTTGAATTTCAGCCAATATGGTAATTGAATTTTCCTTTACCATTTTTTCTACATTTCTTGAAGTTTCATCAAGAATATCAATCGAATTTTCTTTGATCAACATCACCATGCTTCTGGAATTATCGTCCATTTTTCTAAAATTTTCTTCCGACATTTTTTCCATTTTTGCCATTATAGCAGCAAACATTGTGTTTAAATCCATACTGCTAGCAACTTCACGTGTACATACCTCTATTTCTTCTTTATCCTCGAATTCGTGGCTACCAATGTCAATATTGCGTCGTTCGAATTCATCTATTAACCTCCTCTGCAGCTCTGCTTTATTTCCTGCAGTTGGTAGATCTAACTTGCTCAACTCTTTCTTGAGCTGTTCCACTTTAAGTTCTTCAAATTTCATTGCTGTCTATTTTTTTTTTCTATTTTAATTTTTTTTTTTTTTATTTTTAATTTATTTTATTTTTGCGATCCCACTTCTGACACCAATTGTTACGTTACTGCCTTTTCAATAACGTTTTTGGTTTATTTCCTTTATAATAGTTCTTTTATTGCAACCTTAATAAAATAAATAAAACACTTTAAACACTTTACTTTGTAGCTGTACTATAAACTATTCACGCCACTTTATTAAGAACTTAGTCAATTTTAGCACTTATAATTGCGATGTAAACACTTAAATAATCGTACTAATACTGATTGTCGATGCCAACCTTCGCGAGTATTTATACTCTGTTCACTGACATCTAGATGTCTCTAGATCATTCTACTCGTCGAAATGTCTGTAACATTTTCGACATTTCTGGGCGAATCGAGATTTTATTATCTTAAAGCGAATATCATTATGCATTAACACTGTAGCTGAATTTTAATTGATTTATACATCAATAAACTAAAGCATACTTTATGGGTTAAAGATAATCTCAACCAGAGTACCGATACGCTCGCTCATTCTTCATTCATGAGCGAGCGTGAAAATTTAAAAATTTTTCTGGAAATTCATCCTCATGAGGGTTAGGAAAAAAACTATTTTGATTTTCCTCGCTCATGAGGAGTGAGCAAAAACAAAAAATTCAAATGTGATTTTTCAGATATGAAAAATTTGAAAAAATTCACGTTAAAATTCTTCACAAGGAAAAAAATGCGATTTGCCCAACAAAAATTATGGAAATAAATATGAACACTGAAAAAGTATTTAAAATTAATAACGAAGTTATAGAAAAAGTAAAAAATATTAAATATCTAGGATTCATAATAGACGACGAAATTAAATTCAATATGTAAAAAAATTAGTAAAAAATGGTTTTTTTTAAAAGAATAAGAAATAAAATATCTGTGATAACTTCTATTAATATATATAATACAATATGAAAACCTCATTTCGAGTTCGGGTCTTCAATAATATATACGTGCTGTAATGAATCCCAAATAGAGAGACTTCAAAAGTTAGAAAACAAAGCGATGCGAACTATCTTAAAATGTAATAGATATACAAATATACGAACAATGCTTGATACGCTTAAATGGCTCAAAATTCAACAGAGACTGACACTAAATACTTTGAATTTTATTCACAAAATTAAGTATGGGAATGCCCCTAAATATATATGTGATCAAATCAAATATTTTGGCGAAGCACAACCTTATGGATCAGAAATGCTAATAACTTCAGACTAAAGAAGGCTAATACAACCGCAAAGATCTTTATTCTACAATGGACTTAAATTATTTAATTCACTCTCAAATGAAATTAAAGATGAGACAAATATTTATATTTTTAGAAAGCAATGTGTAGTTTTTGTTAAAAGCAATAATAATGTATAATATTTTATTTATAATATTAATGTGAAAAATTTGAAAGTATTTTGAATACTAATAAAGAATGATAATAAATAATAATAAGCCCGTCAAGGAACTGACATATTTTTTCGGCTGTTTCTATAGATAACTCTTCTTTGGCTTTTGCGGTAATCGACAATGCTAGCGCGCTGCTACAAAAGGGTAATACTTTTCCAAACTTTTTGTTTAAAAGCACTCAACTTTCGACTTCGATCGGTACTATGTCGCAGATACAAAAGAAATTATTAACATCGCACTTCGACGGTAATTTAGTGGTGCTTAATTCAGTAGCAGTAAACCCCATTTTCAAAAATTTTATGGTCGTCTTATAATTACAATAATTAATTGCGTTAATACAAAAACAAAATATAGAAGAAATTCCAACAGTTATTTTTAAATAGTTGTTTTCAGTAACACTTTATTTTATATACTGATTTCATTCATTGAAATTCGTTCTTAAGTACTGTTTACAAAATTCATTATGAAATTGGTTTTTTTTATAACCCATTTCAAAAACTGCATAAAAATCTATCAATGTCTGTAAAAATTATTTAAAAAATTAATTTTCATGGCCAATTGTTTAAAAAACCTTATTTATGATGGGGTTTCCCGCGTTTTGTTACCTGTAAACAACACACACGGTTATGAACAGTAAAGGGCTATAAAATGTAGGAAAAACCTTATATGCTTAAAAGTTCGATGCACAATAATTCAACTGCCTGTTTTTGAAAATGAAAATAAAAATTTTCGTTTCAGAACTTATGTATATTGAAAACAAAAACAAATTTTGTTTTTTTTGTCGTTTCAATTTTAAATCCTAAACGGAAATTTTTATATTGCTTGGAAAAAACAGGCAAAAAAAAACCAACATTTGCTAAATGCTGACTGTTCTTTGTTAATACTGTAATGATTTTTAGCAAGCTTAAATTTTCTGATTAAATTTAAAAATGTTTCTGCTGGAATTATCGAACTACTTCCTTAGTAAAAGTTGAATAGCTTCTTGCTTTAATTTTTTGGCATTAGGGTGGTACGAACAGAAATCTAGTGGATAAATACTAAAACAAGATACTTGAGGTCAATGGCTCCCTAAGGGCAAAACTTTGGTCTTCTCGAGACAAAAACATTGATATATCATACTTTAAGATCGGACTGTAAATGCCTAAGATATAACTAAAAATGTAAAAAGGCGACCCCTACGTTCGGCAAAAAAATACTTTAAATTACGGGTGGTGCGGCGCAAAAATTCAAGTGCTTTAAATATTGCTGTAATCCAGCTTTAATTTATGCCATAATTTCAAGTAATATTCCAGTTCATACAAAAATTTTTAAAACAATTTTTTTACTTTTGTATTGCTTAAGCTATCCAAAAAAATATTTGCGAACAAATATTTGTAAGTATTTCCGTGTGCTGAAAGGAAGAAGAATTATTAAGTTTAAATGCATGTTTATGGTGATGCCTCAAAATCAATCGAAAACAAGATTTCCAAACACAAATTCTAATATAAATATACATATGTATGTGGTGTATGTGGTATCAAGGAAAAATCTCAAGGCAAATGTCATTCTGTCTGTCGCGCTCGTTGAAGATAGACGTGTTTTCTAAGCTCGGCATACGGTTTATTTTTTATTTTTTTTTTGAACAAATAAAGTATTAAAAAAAGTAAAAACAAGTAAAGAAAAAAATACATGTACATATGTACATACATACATAAACACACATTTTTTTTTATTCTCGGTGTTGATAAACAATAACAAATAAGAAGAGCAAAACTGTAAAAGAAAAAAAAAAAAAAAAAAAAAAAAAAATTTTTTTATGAGTGCAAACAGTAGAAATGCATATATCACAGTGAGTGTTAACGAAACAAATGCAGAAATAAAAAAAAGAATCGATGATAGCAAATACCTAACGGCTAAACCTATTACTCGCACGCGATCCCTTTCACCGTCTGTATTTAATAACACGGTTGATGCAATAACAAATATAAAACCTGCTAGCGTTGCCTCAACAGCAAAAACAATTTTAATAAGTGATGTAAATATTAACCCCCAATCAGGCATAATAGATAACTCAGTATCACCTTCGGTGTCTTATAATACGGTTGATCTTAATACAATAAAAAATATAAAACCTGCAAGCGGTGCCCCAGCGGCAAAAACGATTTTAATAAGTGATGAAAATATTACCCCTAAATCAGGCATGATGGAAAACTCAGCTTCACAAGTAAAAAGTGCTCAAAAGCCTCCAGTACAAGTAGGTATTGATAGGTACATAACAGTACTTAAACGGGGTCGCAGCCCAACCTCCTCAGCAGTTGCTTCGGTCTCAAAAGTCTCAAAAGATGGTACAGCTGATAGAACAAGTTCACAAAATCGTTTTGCAATTCTGGATGAGGAATCCCCGGAAGCACAAAACGTTATCAAATCTTCTAAGCCACCGCCGATATATCTTAGAGAGCAAAACTCAAATGAATTAATAAAGAATTTGATATCGGTAATAGGTGAAAATTCTTTTTATGTAGTTGCAATTAAGCGGGGTAGTATAAATGAGACAAAAATACAAGTTAACCGTGAAGAAGATTTTCGTAAGGTAATAACTAAATTTGAAGCACTTAATAAGAATTTTTATACATACCAACTGAAGAGCAGTAAAGGTCTTCAGGTAGTGATAAAGGGCATTGATTCATGCGTAGACCCAGGTGAAATTAAAACGTTTTTAGAAGAGAAGGGCTTTAAAATTAAAAATGTAGTTAATATTAAAAATAGAGAAAAAAATCCTCAGCCACTATTTCGAGTGGAGTTAGAACCCGGCGACATTAAGCTCAAAAAGAACGAAACGCATCCCATTTATAATCTTAAATATATCCTGTATAGAAAAATAACAATAGAGGAGCCGCACAAAAGGAATGGTCCCGTGCAATGTTTAAACTGCCAAGAATTTGGTCACACTAAGGCATATTGTCATTTAACCCCTGTTTGCGTCGTATGTGGAGAATTACATGGTACAGCTCTCTGCGATAAGTCTAAAAACGACCCCAATGTAAAAAAATGTAGCAACTGCGGTGGTAATCACACGGCCAACTATAGAGGATGCCCTGTATACTCTATCGTCAAGCGCTCGGTTGGACCGAAACCTAATCCCACTCAAATGCAGGCAACAAATCAAGTTTACATTAATGACGTTCAGGTACCGCAGCCTAGTAATAACAGAACATCCTACGCTAACGTCCTAAAATCAAACCATATGCCAATGCAAGGTGAGTTGCCAAATAATGATGAAACTCCAGTTTCTAACTTAAGTCGTCTAGAGAAAACCATGGAAACATTAGTACAAACAGTAAATAACTTTACAAACACAATGGGTAATATGATGCAGGAAATGTTAAGAATGCAATCGATGTTATTGCAAGCTGTACTAAACAAGCCATGAACTGTTTAAAAATTTGCTTTTGGAACGCAAACGGCATCCGCCAACATAAAAATGAACTAGAATACTTTCTTAAAAATAAACAAATTGATGTTATGATGGTTTCTGAAACCCATCTGACCTCAAGAAACACGTTTCAAGTCAATGGTTATATATTATATGATACCAAGGACCCTCGAGGTAGAGCTTGTGGAGGTTCTGCCATTTTGATAAAAAACCGAGTAAAACACTACCTAATGTGCGATCATCGTGAAGATTATCTCCAAGCAACGAGCATTTGCGTTGAGGAATTATCTCGAAACATAGTAATTTCATCATTATACTCCCCACCTAGATTTTCAATATCAGAAAGCCAATATAATAAATATTTTAAATCATTAGGACCCTGCTTCCTGGCTGCTGGCGATTATAACGCTAAACACACTTTCTGGGGGTCACGACTTATTACACCTAAGGGTCGTGTTTTGTTTAACACAATTTGTAAAATGGACCTAAATGTGGTCGCGAGCGGACAACCAACATATTGGCCTACTGATCAACAAAAAGTTCCAGATGTCATAGATTTTGGCGTGGTTAATAACATCCCCATAGACACGATTCATGTGGAAGCGTCCCTAGAATTATCTTCAGATCACACACCTACAATTGTTACTATAATAAATCCAAATAGAATCGTATCTCCGTCTGGTTACTTATCGACATCAGCTTCACAAATAAATTGGTTAAAATATAAAAAATATCTGAGTGCCCATTGCACAGAAAATATTCCGCTTAGCACACCGGAGAACGTGGATCTCGCTATTGTTAATTTTGACAGTTATCTCAAACTAGCTATTCAACATTCCAGCATAACACTCAAAAAAACCAAAAACAAAATCATATATTCTACAGATGTCGAGCGTCTATTGACTGAAAAAAGGAGAGTTCGTAGAGAGTGGCAATTGCACAGATCCCCCCAACTTAAGACTTTATTAAAAGAGTGCACAAAAAGGCTGAGAAAGTTACTGCAGTCTCAGAAAACGGCTTCCCTGGAAAAATATCTCAAGGGACTTGATGCAACTCCACAATCAGATTACTCATTATGGCGTGCAGCTAGAAGCCTCAATAGACCAGTTATCTCTAAGCCACCATTGAGAAACTTGAATGGAAGTTGGGCAAGAAATGATATTGAAAAAGGAAATCTGTTTGCTAATCATCTGAAAAATGTATTTACCCATAATATATTTCACGATATAGCAGTCGATTTACCGTCTGTAAATGTTAGAGCAGCTATTCCCCTTAGATTCGAGTTTAGAGAAATCGAAAAGGCTATTTGTAATTTAAACACCAAGAAGGCATCCGGTATTGATAAGATCAGTAATAAAATGCTTTTGGAGCTACCAAGTACAGCAAAGAAAATTATTCTTTTTATTTTTAATGCTATTTTACGACTTCAATACTACCCTCATAAATGGAAGGTTTCCTTAGTAACCATGATACCAAAGCCAGGAAAGGATCACACAAAAGTTGAGTCATACAGGCCTATTAGCTTATTATCTAATATTTCAAAGCTATTTGAGAAACTACTAGTGGCAAAATTAACGCCGATTTTAAATGAAAATAGATGTATTCCTAATCATCAATTTGGGTTTAGAAGAAAGCATAGCACAATTGAACAAACTCATCGAATAGTAAATGTAATAAGAAAAGCCTTTGAAGAAAAAAAATATTGCTCAGCACTTTTCATCGATGTGTCTCAAGCTTTTGATAAGGTCTGGCATGAAGGTTTACTACTGAAATTGCAGCAAAACTTGCCAGCAAACATTCACAAGCTGTTAGAAAGCTACTTAGTCGGTCGTCAATTTATTATTAAAGAAGGCGATTTTTTAAGTTCTCCTCAGCCAGTTAACGCTGGAGTCCCACAAGGCAGCATCCTGGGCCCTCTATTGTACTTAATTTATACTTCGGACATGCCAACAAACAGCTACACACAAACCTCAACATTTGCGGATGACACAGCTTTCCTAAGCGTTCATGAAAACTGTCAAGAAGCATCTCGTTACTTACAGGATCACATATTTGAACTGGAAAGGTGGTTAAAACAATGGAGGATAAAGATCAATGAGCAAAAATGCGCACATATAACATTCACATTGCGTCGGGAAACATGCCCCCCTATTAAAATCAATAATCAAATAATACCCCAACACTCGCATGTAAAATACCTCGGTATACATCTAGATCGGCGTTTAACGTGGAAATGGCACATAGAAGCAAAATTAACTCAAATGAAACTAAAAGCAATTCAAATTAATTGGCTCATTGGAAGAAATTCTGTTCTTAGTCTCGATTGCAAACTTCTACTTTACAACTCTATCTTAAAGCCAATTTGGTGCTACGGTATTCAGTTATGGGGCACTGCCTCGGCTTCTAATATCGAAAAAATTCAAAGGCGCCAAAATAAACTTCTTCGAATAATAACAGCCGCTCCCTGGTATGTCAAAAACTCAAATATCCACAAGGATCTCAATGTGCCATTGGTAAAAACTATGATAACGAAATATGCAGTAAAATATTTAAAAAGGCTGGAACTGCACCCAAATCCCTTAGCTCGAAATATTTTAAATTATGGCGGCCACACTCGATTAAGGAGAAGAGACACTGCAGCACTCACCCAATCAGATGAGCGATAAACACCTACATATGTGAACAGAAACCGTGATGACTAAATCTTTTTGTCTGGCACTGGCAGGACATTAAGTAAATATTAGGATAAGATTTGATTAATTATTGTTAGTTCATATTTAATATATGAAGATTCAATAAATAAATACTGCAAAAAAAAAAAAAAAAAAAAAAAAATGTAATGGTACCCTTTGCGTTTTTGTCTTTGATACCGTATAAATTCATTTTAGCGCAAACATTTTACCATCGTCTAGTCCTTCAAACTTCGTTTCGATGATATCACATTTTTATATAAGTAGATGATTTAAAGTAAAATGTTAATAAACCACCAAACCCCATAAAATGATCATTAAGTATTTCATAAACCATATAAAAACAATTCTAATATGGATTCCATTGGAAGTGTAGGCTTGATTTATATTGTAATTATAGGTGTGACATATACTTATTACGTGTTTGAGAATGGAATTTCACTTTAATTCAACGATTGAATTTCACTGTATTTACATTGTAATGTTCGACTGGATTTCCAGTATCCGTTTTGCTTTTTTTTGTTTATAGTTGAATTCCAGCAAACTTGCTTATTGGGAAGCCTCAAGTACAAGTTGGTATTGATAGGTTTTGCAATTCTGGATGAGGAATTCTCTGAAGCACAAAATGTTATCAAATCGTCTAAGCCACCCCCGATATATCTTAGAGAGCAAAACTCAAATGAATTAGTAAAGAACTTGATCTCGGTAAAAGATGAAAATTCTTTTTATGTAGCTGCAATAAAGACCGGCAGTATAAATAAGGCAAAAATACTGGTTAATCATGAAGATGATTTTCGCAAAGTAATTACTAAATTTGAAACACTTAATAAAAACTTTTATACATACTAACTGGAGTCCCAGTTGAGATAAAAACGTTTTTAGAAGTGAAAGGCTTCAAAATAAAAAATGTAATAAATATTTAAAATAGAGAAAAAAAATCCTCAGCCGCTTTTTCAAGTGGAGTTAGAACCCGGCGACGTTTAGCGTAAAAAACGAAACGCATTCCATTTACAGTCTGAAATATATCCTGTATAGGAAAATTACGAAAGCGGAGCCGCACGAAAGAAATGGTCCTGTGCAATGTTTGAACTGCCAAGAATGTGGTCACATTAAGGCATACTGATATTTAACCCCAGTTTGCGTTGTATGTGGATAATTACAGCTCTTTGCAATAAGTCAAAAAAGGAACCCATTGTAAAAAATATAGCAACGGTGGTGGTAATCAAACTGCAAACTATAGAGCATGCCCTGTATACTATATCGTTAAGCGCTCGGTTCACATCACAAATTGATATTATGATGATTTCTGAAACTTATTTGACCTCAAGAAATACGTTTAAAATCAATGGTTATATATTATATGAAAACAAGGACCCTCGGGATATAGCTTGTGGAGGTTCTGCTATTTTGATAAAAGCTTGAATCAAACACTACTTAATGTGTGATTATTGTTAAGATTATCTGCAATGAACGAACATTTGTGTGGAAGAGCTAAATCGAAACTTAGTAATTTCATCTTTATACTCTCCACCTAGATTTTCAATATCAGAAAGCCAATATTATAAATATTAGAAATCATTAGGAGCCTGTTTTCTGGACGCTGGCGAATATAACGCTAAACATGCCACATTATCTAACTTGTCTGATTCTAATACTTTAAATTATAAGATATTATGTCTAGTTGTATTATAAACTCATATTCTAAATAAATACAAAATACAAAAACCTTCTGGTGGTCAAGACTTAAAACACCAAAGAGTCGTATTTTGTTTAATACTATCCCCATAATGGACTCAAATGTGGTCGTGAGCGGACAGCCAACATACTGGCCTACTGATAATCAAAAAATTCCAGATGCCATCGATTTTGGCGTGGTGAAAAACATCCCCATAGAAACGATTCATGTGGAAGCGTCGTTAGAATTATCTTTCGATCACATACCAACAATTGGTACTATAATGAATCCAAATGGAATTGTATCTCCGTTTGGTTACTTATCGACGTCAGTCACACAAATAAATTAGTTAAAATATAAAAAATATCTTACATGGAGGCCAAACGATCAATTTTCGTCTTTCAATTCCTTTAAATTTACTCTCTCTCATTTTTTTTTACTAATACACTCACAATTTTTAAATTGATGACGAGTTTGCTCTCAATTTTAATTATCCATTAACAGCTGATTAGAACTTAAGTGAGCAAATTTTTCGTTTGTCAGTATAAATTGTTTTCTTGATGACATCTTGAAAGTAAATTTATGTAAATTTTGACAAACAGTATATGTAAAAGACTATCAACAAAAAGTTGATCGCGTGGTCGCAGGGTTAGTGCCCATTGCAAAGAAAATATTCCGCTTAGTACACCGGAGAACGTGAAAATTTCTATTGTTAATTTTGGCAGTTTTCTTAAACTAGCTGTTCAACATTCCAGCATAACCCTCAAAAAACCATAAAATATATTCTACAGATGTCGAGCGCCTCTTGACTGAAAAAAGGATAGTTCGAAGAGAGTGGAAATTGCACATTTCCCCTCAACGTAAGAAATTATTACAAGAGTTCACAAAAAAGCTAAGAACGTTACTGCAGTCTCAGAAAACGGCTTCCCTGGCAAAATAACTTAAGGTACTTGATGCAACTCTATAATAAGACTATTGATTATGGCGTGCAGCTAGAAATCTCAATAGACCAGTTATCCTTAAGCCACCATTAGCTAGCTAGGTAGAAAGGCTGGTGTGAAGTCTCCTTCATACCTTCACCCAGAGACCAATAAGGTCCATTGTGATGCCTTGCTAAGATATAGATAGATGGAAAGTAGGTGAAATAAATAGCGCAAGCATAAAAAAAGATAAAAATTATATGTAAGAATAGAAAATATCGGACCAAACCCGAGAGAAACCCCACTCAACACAAATTCGCCCTATGTGCGGCTAGCTCCCAGTCTCCTGCCTCGTATCCAGGCAATCCCCATCACGAATCCTATCAGACTCTCGAGTCCATAGCCCGAGACATCCCCTAATTCGTCTAGGAATCTGCTGCCCAGCCACCTCAGCCTGAATGCCATGTAGCCTGGGACAGTGGCACAAAATGTGCTCAACTGTCTCTAGCTCCTTCAGGTCCTCACACAACCCGCACATATCCGACAAGTCGGATCCCATCCTCATCACCGTCCATATCACGCAGTGGCCCGTGATAATTCCTATCATGGTTCTAACGCAGACCCTACTCCTGCCCAGCAGCGACTCCGAATCGGACTTCCTAAGCACCTGCCACATCGTCCGTGATACCCGGCAGTCCGTTCGGTTCCCCATTACCCGATTGGTGGCGCCAAGAATCCATTCGCTGATCCTTCCAAAATTTAAGCCTTTTGGAGGCCTAACCGCCTCCATACAGTAAGGATCCTCCATCTCTGAGCCCTGTCTAGCTAACTCATCACCCACCTCTTTGCTGCTTATGTTGCAGTGACCCGGCACCCAGCACAATCTCAACACATACCGCCAGGAAGCCTATATAACATTCTGATGTCCAGATCCTCAATGCAGACCCCCGCACCCGTGCTTTTCATCTTCGAGCCAGCAGTGAAAATAGCAAATCCACTAAATAATCTGCCCCTACCTGACCAACTCTCTTTAGAAGGCAGTATTTCCTCGGGCAAGCGCCTAAAATCTACCCTAGTCCCCACATAATCCGTGGAGCCTAGGCAATAACCACCAGTTTCAATCTCACCCAGGATCCTTGAGTGACCCTGCGTGAAATTCCCCATCAATCCTTACTCCCTCAGTCTAAGAATGCGCCTGGCTGCCATTCCCATCACATATTGCTCAATAGGCAGAAGATGTAGAATTACATCCAGGGCCGCTTGAGGAGTACTTCTCATGGCACTTGTCATGCCGATTGAAGCACACCTCTGAGCCTTAGACAGAAGGTTCCTTCGACTAGCCACTCTCAATGACTGTCACTAAACACAGAATCCATACGTAAGAATTGATCTAACCACCGAAGTGTACAACCATCTACTGACCCTGGAGTCCCCAGCGCCTACCTTTTGATGATCTGCAAGTATAGTAGGCATTGAGACCTCTCTTAAGTCTCTCCTAAGTATGTCTTCCCTACGACAGCTTGCTGTCCAAAAAACTCCTAGATGCTTAGCGATATCAGATAGTCTAAGCACTACTCCTCCCACGCCGCCACGCAGAAAAACTCTAGTATGCGAAGCCAGATTTCAATACTTAACTTTAGTGTCTCCGGAAAAAAATATGGCTTTATGTCTCATTTTCGGAAAAAAATTTATGGCGTTAAGTCCCATTATAATGAGACTTAATGGCATATGCCCTTATGTCTTAATGGAATGGGACTTAACGCCATATGGCTTTATGTCCTATGGCTTTGCGACACCCCACCAAATTATAGGCTTCATATATACTTATTACGTGTTTGAGAATGGAATTTCACTTTAATTCAACGATTGAATTTCACTGTATTAACATTGTTATGGATTTCCAGTATCTTCAGCAGTTGCTTCGGTCCCAAAATTTTGAAAGATGGTACAACTGATAGAATAAGTTCCCAAAATTGTTTTGCAATTCTGGATGAGAAATTCTCTGAAGCACAAAATGTTATGAAATCGTCTAAGCCACCCCCGATATATCTTAGAGAGCAAAACTCAAATGAATTAGTAATGAACTTGATCTCGGTAAAATGTGAAAATTCTTTTTATGTAGCTGCAATAAAGCGCTTCAGTATAAATAAGACAAAAATACTGGTTAATCATGAAGATGATTTTCGTTAAATAATTACTAAATTTGAAACACTTAATAAAAACTTTTATACATACTAACTGAAGAGCAAAGGTCTTCAGGTAGTGATTAAGGGCATTGACTCAAGCGTGGACCCAGGTGAGATAAAACCGTTATTAGAAGAGAAAGGCTTCAAAATAAAAAATTTATTTAATATTTAAAAAAGAGAAAAAATCCTCAGTCGCTATTTCGAGTGGAGTTAGAACCCGGCGACGTTAAGCTTAAAAAACGAAACGCATTCCATTAACAGTCTGAAATGTATCCTGTATAGGAAAATTTCGAAAGCGGAGCCGCACGAAAGAAATGGTCCCGTGCAATGTTCAAACTGCCAAGAATTTGGTCACATTAAGGCATACTGCTATTTAACCCCTGTTTGCGTTGTATGTGGATAATTACAGCTCTTTGCGATTAGTCTAAAATGCCCTGTATACTCACTCTATCGTCCAGCGCTCGGTTCACTCACAAATTGATATTATAATAAGTTTGTTTTTTATGTTAAATGTGAGTTTGTGTATTCGCTAAGTAGTTTAGAATGCTGCGCTTAGCCACAGCACGTTTTACTTCTTCTAAGCACTGTTAGGTGCTCGGGTAGAAGATTGAGAACAAGATTGTTTGTTAGGCAAAAGTATTCTGATTTTATTAATATGGATTACTAGCTTATATACTAATTATGCTAGACAATCCATTAAATTTTTATCTTACTCTAATCTTATATTCTACCTTATCTAACTCATAGCATGGCAAACTTGAATCATTCATTTACTTTCTATTGGTTAAATTCCATAGTTCAATTTCACTCTATACAATTTGAATTGAGTTACTTTTGTGTTGTTTAAAATAATGTATGTCTGTCATATGTTCTAATTTAAAGTGCTTTGACCCTTTTTAATTGCAATTGCACATTGCACATATTTGTAGTTTTGTGTGGTCTAAGTTGTTTCAGATTTCCTTACTTTCAAGTTGTCATACTATAGGAGTGTTGTATTACGCTAATAATTATTTAAATTTTTTAAGCTAAGTGGGTCAGTATGTAGTGTGTCATTCTTTTCTTCAGAGTGACAAAACAAATACACTACACCATCGCCCTTAAGATTGAATTTATGTTTGAAAATAAGTAAATTGAATCTAATAAATATTTTGTTTGTAATATGATAAAAATGGGGGGGAAAAAAAATTCTTAAAATATATAATAGTTTTGTTTTTCTCTTATAATTAAATGATTAAGATAATTCTATCTTGTTTCTTATATTTTTTGTCATGTTGTTATTATTCTCAAATTACAGTTTTAACAATTTAAATAAAAAAAAATATTTTGTTTTGGTTTTTCTTTTTTTTTTTTGTTTATAAATTATTTACAATTATGTTTAAATTATTGTTTAATTAGTTGGTATTATTGGGTTTGTATAACTTAAGTATATTATTATGATAACATTTTTCTAAATTATCTACTTTTAATAATGAATTTACTCCCAATCTTTTTATTATTTCGTATGGTCCCTTGTATGGGCTCTGATTTTTCTTTCTACATTCTAGTTTTATTAACACTAGATCTCCTACATTAAAGTTACTATTATTTATATTTCTATCATAATTTTCTTTTGATTTATGTTTTGCTATTTCTGTTAATTTTATAGCATTTTCTAGCGATTTCCTTAATCTGTTTTTGACCTCATTGGCGTAATTTTCTATATCATAGCATTTGTCCGTGTTTTGTATTTTGTCTGTAGGTAATGTTGCTAATTAATTCAAAAGGTGAATAGTTAGTGTTAACATGTGGTGTTGTGTTATAAGCGAATGTATAGTATGGTATCCATTTGTCCCATTCATAATCGTCTACAAAATTTAATAAATATTCATTCAATACACGATGATTGCGTTCTATAGAACCTATGGATTGATGGTGATATGGTGCTGAAAATTTCTGGTTTATGTTAAGTAAATTGCAAACTTCTTTTAACAATTCATTGTTAAATTCAGTACCTCTATCAGATTTTAAGATTTTAAAACATCCATACTTCAATATAAACTGTTCAACTAATGTTTTGGCAATACTTCTAGCATCTTTTGCTTCAATCGGGTGTGCTATTACATACTTAGTTAATTCGCACTGCAATGTTAGTATATATCTGTAACCATTTGATATTCTTAAGGGTCCCACAGTATCTATTTCTATCGTTTCAAAACTAGTGTTTGGTGTTTCGGTTATAACCATTTTCTCTTTAATGTATTTTGTCTGTTTATTTCTTAAGCATTTATCGCATTTATTAATATAATCTCTAACCATCTTTCGCATGTTTTTCCATACATAACGTTGTTTCAATTTAAGTACTGTCTTTCTAATACCGAAGTGTCCTGATATCGGTGAATTGTGGAATTATTTTATGATATCCATTTGTGATTTCTTATTTATAATATATTGCAAAGGTTTATATAATATAATGTTTAATTCGAAATTTCTATATTTCTTTGATTTCAATATTCTCTGGTATACCTCATTATAAGTTTTATTCATATATTCAATTGATATGAGCTCAAAAATTGTATCTTCGCATGATAAAGCGAGATTTTTTATATTTTGCTTATGCATATAAATAATCAATTTCTCTAGAGACAAAACGTATTTTGCTAGATCTTCATTAATATTTATTACAAAGCTGCTATCTACATTTTCTATGGTACCGTCCTTAGGTCCATCTTTTATATTTTTTATACCGGTTTTAATAATATTAAATTTCAATTCGCGAATATTCTTTATATCTTGTAAAGATGTTCATTCCCACATATGATTTTTATGTTGGCCTTGGGATATGTTACTATCATTATTTATTACTACATTGTTAGAAATTTCCTTTGCTTTCATTCCACGTGTTGTTACTAAAATTTTTGATGGTTTACTATTGTCATCTTCTATAGGAATCATATTCTATTTCTGTTATGCGCAAAATAAAGTACCTGATCCTTATTAGAAATTTCTTTTTCTAATTCTAAGGCTAACTGAACTGCTTCATTCAGTTCTTTTGGTCTAGAAGCAAATATGGTTGGTTTGAGGTCTTCATTTAGACCATTTTTAAAGATGTTTAAGGCATAATTGTCATTTATTAACTTAATGGTATCCGATTGAGAATTTTTGTATCTATTTGTAAGAATGATTTTTAAATTAGCGAATGTTGTCGGTGTTGATGTACCTAACGCAGTTCTTACTACTGTAGTTAATTTTACGTTATACACGAAATTCAGTAAAATCGGCTTCTGTTCTATTGCCAAACCATCGTTGATAAGCTCTACTATCGTAAGGAATGAATGAAGTTCTTTATAATTCCCTGAGAATTCAGGAATTACTTTTAAAGCAAGTTCTAAATTAAATTGTTGAGTTGCCATATTTGTTAAATTTTGTATTTGATTAAAGGGTTTCTGTATATTAAGTGCCTGTTTAAGAAGTGTTTTTGCCTTATTATAATATTTGTCAAATTTTTCGGTATTTCTTTTTACGTCATCTGTTATAACTTTTATTTCTATTAAGTCAAAAAATTCCTTTTTTAATAAATCTAGTTCTTCTAATTTAATGAGCAATGTGGATTTTTGGTATCCCCTAGTTCCTGTTTTTTTTAAAATTTATCATTATTTTTTCTATCCTATCAAATATTTTTTCCATTACTATATTATCATTGTTTTTTTTTTTTTTTTTTTTTTTTTTTTTTTTTTTTTTATATATATATTTTTTATACATGTATGAAATAATTTATTTACTACGTTAATATTTTCATTAAAATCTTACATCTTACTTCTTAATCTTTTTTTTTTTTTTTAGTCCCATACTAGTTTTTTGTTTTTAGCTTCAAATACAACTGTCTTTTTTTTCACCTGAGTACAAGCCAATCAATCTTAGTATTTCGGATCTTTCCTTTCTGATACGCAGCTTTTTGCTTCCTCTCTTTCGTTTTTTCTTCGGAACTTCTGGAATTTTGGTAGTTGTTTTCTTATTATTCCTTCTTCAGTATTCTTCTAAAGAGATAGTTTTAGGCCCACAATTGCTTGGTGTTGGTGTGTACAACGGATATTCATCAGAAGCCCCTTCTGGTACGTATGGCTCATACTTCCGGAATATCTCATCGATATCCTCTTTTGTTGGTATTTGTCACTCATTTGCTTCGGAAAAATAATTTTGTCTGGCTAGGCAGAGTCTAGTTTTGGCAGGAATCAATATTAAAGTAATTTTTTCTTTTTTTTTGTTATTGGACAGGATAATTAATTTTGGTCCGAATAGGCAGGATCGCCATATAATAAGTTTGTTTTTTATGTTAAATGTGAGTTTGTGTATTCGCTAAGTAGTTTAGAATGCTGCGCTTAGCCATAGCACGTTTTACTTCATCTAAGCACTGTTAGGTGCTCGGGTAGAAGATTGAGAACAAGATTGTTTGTTAGGCAAAAGTATTCTGATTTTATTAATATGGATTACTAGCTTATATACTAATTATGCTAGACAATCCATTAAATTTTTATCTTACTCTAATCTTATATTCTACCTTATCTAACTCATAGCATGGCAAACTTGAATCATTCATTTACTTTCTATTGGTTAAATTCCATAGTTCAATTTCACTCTATACAATTTGAATTGAGTTACTTTTGTGTTGTTTAAAATAATGTATGTCTGTCATATGTTCTAATTTAAAGTGATTTGACCCTTTTTAATTGCAATTGCACATTGCACATATTTGTAGTTTTGTGTGGTCTAAGTTGTTTCAGATTTCCTTACTTTCAAGTTGTCATACTATAGGAGTGTTGTATTACGCTAATAATTATTTAAATTTTTTAAGCTAAGTGGGTCAGTATGTAGTGTGTCATTCTTTTCTACAGAGTGACAAAACAAATACACTACAATATGATGGGTTCTGAAACTCATTTGACCTCAAGTAATACGTTTAAAATCAATGGTTATATATTATATGAAAACAAGGACCCTCGGTATATAGCTTGTGGGGGTTCTTCTATTTTAATACAAGCCTTAATCAAACTCTACCTTATGTGTGATTATTGTAAAGATTATCTGCAATGAACGAACATTTGTGTTGAAAAGCTAAATCGAAACTTAGTAATTTCATCTTTAGACTCTCCACCTAGATTTTCAATATCAGAAAGCCAATACTATAAATATTAGAAATCATTAGGAGCCTGTTTTCTGGCTGCTGGCGAATATAACACTAAACATTCCACATTCTCAAACTTGTCTGATTCTAATACTTAAAATTATAAGATATTATATCTTGTTTTATTATAAACTCATATTCTAAATAAATAAAAAATATAAATACCTTCTGGGGGTCATGACTTAAAACACCAAAGAGTCGTATTTTGTTTAATACAATCCCCAAAATGGACTTAAATGTGGTCGTGAGCGGACAGCTAACATATTGGCCTACTGATCATCAAAAAATTCCAGATGCCATCGATTTTGGCGTGTTTAAAAACATCCCCATAGAAACGATTCATGTGGAAGCGTCCTTAGAATTTTCTTTCGATCACATACCAATAATTGTTACTATAATGAATCCAAATGGAATTGTATCTCCGTCTGGTTACTTATCGACGTCAGTCACACAAATAAATTGGTTAAAATATAAAAAGTATCTTAGTGCCCATTGCAAAGAAAATATTCCGCTTAGTACACCGGAGCACATGGATCTCTCTTTTGTTAATTTTGACAGTTTTCTTAAACTAGCTGTCCAACATTCCAGCATAACCCTCAAAAAACCATAAAATATATTCTACAGATGTCGAGCGCCTCTTGACTGAAAAAAGGATAGTTCGAAGAGAGTGGAAATTGCACATTTCCCCTCAGCGTAAGAAATTATTACAAAAGTTCACAAAAAAGCTAAGAACGTTACTGCAGTCTCAGAAAACGGCTTCCCTGGAAAAATATCTTATGGTACTTGATGCAACTCTATAATAAGACTACTTATTATGGCGAACTAGAAATCTCAATAGACCAGTTCTCTCTAAGCTAGGTAGGTAGAAAGGCTGGTGTGAAGTCTCCTTCATACCTTCAGCCACAGACCAATATGGTCCATTGTGATGCCTTGCTTAGATATAGATAGATAGAAAGTAGGTGAAATAAATAGGGCAAGCATAAAAAAGATAAAAATGATAGGTAAGAATAGAAGATATCGGGCCAAACCCGAGAGAAACCCCACTCAACACAAATCCGCCCTATGTGCGACTAGCTCCCAGTCTCCTGCCTCGTATCCAGGCAATCCCCATCACGAATCCTATCAGACGCTCGAGTCCATAGCCCGAGACATCCCCTAATTCGTCTAGGAATCTGCTGCCCAGCCACCTCAGCCTGAATGCCCTGTAGCCTGGGACAGTGGCACAAAATGTGCTCAACTGTCTCTAACTCCTTCAGGTCCTCACACAACCCGCACATATCCGACAAGTCGGATCCCTCATCGCCGTCCTGCATATCACGCAGTGGCCCGTGATAATTCCTATCATGGTTCTAACGCAGACCCTACTCCTATATCATGGTTCTAACGGAGACCTTACTCCTGCCCAGCAGCGACTCCGAATCGGACTTCCTAAGCACCTGCCACAGCGTCCGTGATACCCGGCAGTCCGTTCGGTTCCCCATTACCCGATTGGTCGCGCCAAGAATCCATTCGCTGATCCTTCCAAAATATAAGCCTTTTGGAGGTCTAACCGCCTCCATACAGTAAGGATCCTCCATCTCTGAGCCCAGTCTAGCTAACTCATCACCCACCTCATTGCTGCTTATGTTGCAGTGACCCGGCACCCAGCACAATCTCAACACATACCGCCAGGAAGCCTATATGACATTCTGATGTCCAGATCCTCAATGCAGACCCCCGCACACGTGCCTCTCATCTTCGAGCCAGCAGTGAAAATAGCAAATCCACTAAATAATCTGCCCCTACCTGACCAACTCTCCCTAGAAGGCAGTATTACCGCGGGCAAGCGCCCAAAAGTCCCCACATAATCCGTGGAGCCTAGGCAATAAACACCAGTTTCAATCTCACCCAGGATCCTTGAGTGACCCTGCGTGAAATTCCCCATCAATCCTTACTCCCTCAGTCTAAGAATGCGCCTGGCTGCCATTCCCATCACATATTGCTCAATAGGCAGAAGATGTAGAATTACATCCAGGGCCGCTTGAGGAGTACTTCTCATGGCACCTGTCATGCCGATTGAAGCACACCTCTGAGCCTTAGACAGAAGGTTTCTTCGACTAGCCACTCTCAATGACTGCCACTAAACACAGAATCCATACGTAAGAATTGATCTAACCACCGAAGTGTACAACCATCTCTACTGACCCTGGAGTCCCCAGCTCCTACCTTTTAATGATCTGTAAGTATAGTAGGCATTGAGACCTCTCTTAAGTCTCTCCTAAGTATTTCTTCCCTATGACAGTTTGCTGTCCAAAAAACTCCTAGATGCTTAGCGATATCAGATAGTCTAAGCACTACTCCCCAGTACCGGCAGCCTTAAATTCTCTAATTTTTATCTACTAGTAAAAAGAACCAACTCCATCTTCTCAGGATTATTTCCCAGTCCCTTATCACTCGCCCATGCTGACAGTTCGCCCAGCGATCTGTTAAAGCGCACTCTCAACAGGTATACCCTTAAGATATGCGTTTTGAGCGCCGCTGATGATGCCGGCGTCAATCTTCGTCCTCAGATGTAGATCAATCAGTCTCTCCAACGTCTTCAAAAGAAAAGAAGATAAGGTGATCGCTCTAAAACCTTTGGGCTTAGAGTGACCGGTTCTTCCCGCCTTGAGTATGAAAACCACCCTGACCCTCCACCCTCTAGGAATGTGCCCGTTCACCATCTTGGTTGTGTGCATATGTAAGAGGTGTATGTGGTATTACGGAAAAATCTCAAGGCAAATCTAATGGTACCCTTCGCGTTATTGTCTTTGATACCGTATAACATCACTTTAGCGCAAACATTTTACCATCGTATAGTCCTACAAACTTCGTTTCGATGATATCACATTTTTATATAAGTAGATGATTTAAAGTAAAATGTTAATAAAGCACCAAACTCCTTCAGATGATCATTAAGTATTTCATAAACCATAGACATTTTTAATATGAATTCCATTGGAATTTTTGGCTTGATTTATATTGTAATTATAGGCTTCATATATACTTATTACGTGTTTGAGAATGGAATTTCACTTTAATTCAACGATTGAATTTCACTGTATTTACATTGTTATGGATTTCCAGTATCTTCAGCAGTTGCTTCGGTCCCAAAATTTTGAAAGATGGTACAACTGATAGAATAAGTTCCCAAAATTGTTTTGCATTTCTGGATGAGGAATTCTCTGAAGCACAAAATGTTATCAAAACGTCTTAGCCACCCCCGATATATCTTAGAGAGCAAAACTCAAATGAATTAGTAATGAACTTGATCTCGGTAAAAGGTGAAAATTCTTTTTATGTAGCTGCAATAAAGCGCGGCAGTATAAATAAGACAAAAATACTGGTTAATCATGAAGATGATTTTCGTAAAGTAATTAATAAATTTGAAACACTTAATAAAAACTTTTATACATACTAACTGAAGAGCATCAAAGGTCTTCAGGTAGTGATTAAGGGCATTGACTCAAGCGTGGACCCAGGTGAGATAAAAACGTTTTTAGAAGAGAAAGGCTTCAAAATAAAAAATTTAATTAATATTTAATTTATTTCGAGTGAAGTTAGAACCCGGCGACGTTAAGCTTAAAAAACGAAACGCATCTTATTTACAGTCTGAAATGTATCCTGTATAGGAAAATTACGAAAGCGGAGCCGCACAAAAGAAATGGTCCCGTGCAATGTTCAAACTGCCAAGAATTTGGTCACATTAAGGCATACTGCTATTTAACCCCTGTTTGCGTTGTATGTGGATAATTACAGCTCTTTGCGATAAGTCTAAAATGCCCTGTATACTCTATCGTCCAGCGCTCGGTTCACTCACAAATTGATATGATGGTTTCTGAAACTCACTTGACCTTAAGTAATACGTTTAAAATCAATGGTTATATATTATATGAAAACAAGGACCCTCGGGATATAGCTTGTGGGGGTTCTGCTATTTTGATACAAGCCTGAATCAAACACTACCTTATGTGTGATTATTGTAAAGATTATCTGCAATGAACGAACATTTGTGTTGAAAAGATAAATCGAAACTTAGTAATTTCATCTTTAGACTCTCCACCTAGATTTTCAATATCAGAAAGCCAATACTATAAATATTAGAAATCATTAGGAGCCTGTTTTCTGGCTGCTGGCGAATATAATGCATTGAACACATTCGAGACAGCAGGCAACACGAAGGCACGAATACAAATGCTGCAGGTTGCAATTGTAGTCGCGTAATCAGCTACTGAATTATTTTGAAGACGACAGCTACAATTGAAAAAATATAAACAGCTGTGTTTTTTATTATGTATTTACATTTCAGTGGTGCCACTATCCTTTTTAATTTTTATAAATTTAACAACATGCATAATTGCAGACTCGTACACAAACTTAATTTAAGCCTACAAAAATATAAATACTTATTTATGACAAATTTTTTAACGCAAAAACAAATGAATTTATTAAAATTTTTCGTCTTATTTATTAACTTTTCTAAATTGTAAAAAATGCAATAATAAATATATGTACCTATATTTTTTCAATGACTTAAGCCTATAGTACACGGCATGTAAAAAGACACATGCGCATGTGGTTCTGACGTAATTTTGACGTCATCACACAACACGCAATGTTTATTGTGGCTTTGCATTGACGTCAAAATTACGTCAGAACCACATGCGCATGTGTATTTTTACATGCCGTGTACTATAGGCTTTAGTTTTCATCTGTACAAAAAAGAAACTTAGATCTAATTTGTACCGGCTACAATTTTTAATTAATAATTACACAGTACAACACATGATTTGCCAACTCAATTCTGTGAACTGTATGTGAAATTAGACCCAAAAAGAAGAATTTCTGCATCATTCGTTTTGTCTTCTTACCTGCGATTTGAAGTTAGTATCGATTTGAAGTTAGTACTATCGTACAGGGGAATTTATCACGTTTTAGGCCCTGTTGTTTGACATAGCTCGACAACCACTAGCCCAATTTAGTTGAAATAAATTTTAAAAAATTAAGAATTACAATTCCCTTAATCTGTTCATATATTGTTTTCCTATACAAGTAACACTTTCGAAGTTAAAAATGAATGTATGAAGGGAAAAAATTATTTTTTGCCTAAAAATTTAAATTTTTTTTTTTAAAAATACATAAAAAATCCAAAATGGAAAAAAGTTTCAAGTCTAGTTATTTTTTCGCAAAGTCACATAACCTATGAGCAAAATGAGACAAAGATCATAAAAATCGATGCACGCGTTTCGCTTTTATTCGCAATTGAGTAAAGGTATGAATTTCAAAAATCAGTTATAGCCACCACCCTTAAAATAAAAATAAAAATATAAATTAAAAAATTATCATGCAAAAAAAAACTTTATTTATAAAAACTTAATGAAAATAAAATAATATGCAATTAATACGCAATTATAATATGCATAAAAACAAAATTTAGAACATTTTTTCAATTATTGGCAATATCCATCCTTGTAGAAGTTGACGCTTGTGGTTCTGATGATCTTGTTTTCTTCGTAGGTTGTTCATATTCATGGTCTGAGTCTGTATCGTCATCCGAGATACACAAACTATTCAAGGGCGTGTTTCTTTCACTGTGTCCACCAATTTCAATGTCTTCATCTTCGGTGCTTTCTTCAAACTGCATAATTGTGGAACTCCACCAACAAACCTCCGCAAGCAATGCATCCAATTTTTTGCTTTTGAACCGCTTTTCAAATGGCATGGTCACCTGGTGGAACCTCTCTCCTTGTTCGTCTGATTCCTGAGGTGATTGTGCCAAAAAAGTATCGAGGTGGTGGTGCAAGAAATGCAATTTTAGCGTCATGGATGCACCGATTTTTTCGAAATAAAACAGCAACCTGTCCACTCGTTGCTGTATCTCTTCTCGCTGGACACGGTTCTTTCCTAGAACGCCTTCTATTACTTCTTTCAATGCGTTCCATGCATGTTGGTGGTCGTGATGCTCTGAAAGCAAATGTGTGAAAGAATCACTTTTGATCAATTTCCGAATATCAGGTCCATTGAGAATACCTGTTTTAAATACATAAGAAAAACGAAAAAATTATTGGTAATGCGAATGTATAGAAATTAACAAATTTAGATATGACAATATTGAAATACAGAGTACGATACGTACCGTTTTTAATTTTCTCATCACTGAGTTTCGGAAAGATGGATTTCAAACAGTCAAAGGCGCCGTTAACTTTTTTGACCACCACTTCAACGAATTTCCCAGCTATTCCCAGTTTCATGTGGAGCGGTGGCAACAAAATATCATCCAGGTCCTTTATCATAGGTTCATTGCGTAATTTTAATTGTTTGTTGAGCTCGGGAGTTCTTCCTTTCCAATCTTTACATTGATATTGATTTCCTTTGTATCGTGAATCCCAATTACAAAGGAAACAGAAGTATTTTGGATATCCGCCCTTTTCTATAATCCCTTGTAGTATGTTGACCACCTTCAGATCGCAACAAATGTACCATTTGTGTTCATTGTATTTGATTTTCTTCAAAATTTCGCCCAATGCTTCATACGTTTCCTTCATAGTTGTGCTGAATCCCAATGGAATGCATGGTTTTTTATTTTTTTTTGTGCAGCAGCACAGCCTTCAAACTAGTAACTGAACCATCGATGAATAAACGCCAGTCGCCAGCGATATAATCCATTCCCAATTTTTTCACTAAACCTGGGATATCATGGCAGTACGTGAACGTATTTGCTTCGTCAACGGAATAAAATTTCTGAAAATCAGCTTGGCGTTGTCGGTATGATGTTGCGCTGACATTTTGCTGTGTGAGTTTTCTTCTCTTCAAAAATGATGTCAGCCATTCGGAGTCGTGTTGTGATAGTCCCAGCTTGGCCACAATGTAATCCATTTCGATTTGTGGTAGCGGTTGTGGTGCACTATTTTCAATATCGGGTATCCAATCAGCATCATCCAAATCGGTCGGATTGGTGAAAACGGTTTCGGCTAGCAGGGACACAGTATCCGCACTCGGAGGTTTAGGTGCATCGGTATCAGCAGGGCGTTGCACTGGAAGTGTGGCAGTAAATGCAGCAGTGTATACTTTTGTTTTCAATTGTTGTCTGTTTAATCCAGGACGAAAATTTATGCATGCATAGCACCTGGATTCATCATGTCCAGTTGTGTCTTCCACCCAAATTACTGGCTTCAAAAAAGATAACTTTCTACTTTTTCCGTGAATCCATTTTAGAAGGGTAGTATAACAACTGTTGCACACTGTGTTCGGCGTAAAATTTGCACCACTTAAATCTGCTTCATCGAAATAATTACAATACGCGGTTTTGAATTGCTCAGTAAACAAATTTTTTCGATCTTTTTTCTGTATTTTTCGGACGATATGACCACAAACGTAACAATATTCATCCAAATATGGGCACTTGTTGTTTTCCATATTGATATATTTTATGTTTTGTTGTTATTCACTTTTAAAAAACTGGAGAAAAATCACTTTTACTGTTCGCGTTCGTCGGCACTGGCTGAATGCCAAAAATCGATCAATGCACACCTATAAATACTACGTATTTTTGAATATTTTACTGCCAGGTACTTATAAATGGGCGCATATTTTAAGGGCGGCTGGCTATATACCTGATTCAGCACTTGTACGTTTCAAACTGTGCAAAACTTTCCAAATAATGACCACCCTTAAATGTGGGTGCAATTTCTGTAAAAAAAATCATATAGGTAGCCACCGGAAAAACCCAAATAATAAAAAGGTCCACTTTCCGTTTAATTGTCCACGTACATTTATTACCGCAATCATAAAAATCAAATAACCTTTTGTTTATTCCTTTTTTTAATTCTCAGAATCATGAAAAAGGTGTCAATGTTTTCTCCAAATAATGTTGTGCATATCTCGAGCAAATTTTTGAAATTCATACATTTACTCAATTGCGAATAAAAGCGAAACGCGTGCATCGATTTTTATGATCTTTGTCTCATTTTGCTCATAGGTTATGTGACTTTGCGAAAAAATAACTAGACTTGAAACTTTTTTCCATTTTGCATTTTTTATGTATTTTTAAAAAAAAAAATTTAAATTTTTAGGCAAAAAATAATTTTTTCCCTTCATACATTCATTTTTAACTTCGAAAGTGTTACTTGTATAGGAAAACAATATATGAACAGATTAAGGGAATTGTAATTCTTAATTTTTTAAAATTTATTTCAACTAAATTGGGCTAGTGGTTGTCGAGCTATGTCAAACAACAGGGCCTAAAACGTGATAAATTCCCCTATACGATAGTACTAACTTCAAATCGATACTAACTTCAAATCGCAGGTAAGAAGACAAAACGAATGATGCAGAAATTCTTCTTTTTGGGTCTAATTTCACATACAGTTCACAGAATTGAGTTGGCAATCAATTAACTGAAAAATGTTGTACTGTGTTATACAATCAGTCATGTATTATGTGTTAGGTGCTACATATGACGTTTGTCAGAAAATTAGTTCTTCAAAAATTTTCAGATAGCGAATTCTGGGTATTTTCTAAACATTTGAAAGCCATACATTACTGACATTATTGTCGTTTCAGGTTGCAGTTACACGAACTCGTGCTTAGCTATTGATATTGAAATTAGAACAGTGATTGCGCAATTACGTTTTCGATGATTCAAGAAAACATTTGTACAAACTTGCTTTAAGATCGGAATATTTTGGTCCATGTAATGTTTTCCTGTATGCTTTTTCCTATATATTCTTCAAAGCCTCGAAAATTTTGTGACGTTTCGTTTTTATTTTTGAGATGGTAACTTCAGATATACAACAATACAACGGCGATAGTTTTTCTTTAATGTATTTCTCAATTTTGTTTAAACTCTCAACTTTCAGCTTAAAATTTAATCTTATTTGTTATCATTTGTACAAATCAGTACTTTTACTAATACGATCTGAAAAGTTAACTTAGAGTTAACGCTTAGAGCGGCACAGAAGCGCTAAAATTTGGTTAACTTGACCGCAAGATTACTGTATCGCGATTCTACTGTAATTTTTTGGTTCAACGCACTAAGTTTATGAATTATAGGTCGTAAAGTTTTCAGAGCACTTTATCAATAGTATAGGAAGAAAAATATCTGAATCTTTAAAGTATTGGTATCATAATAGTCTTTCGAAACACATTTCATATGATGTATTAAATATACCGATCTATTAACCCCTTAAGAGGATTTATCTTAACATTTTGTCGATATGTATAATAATATTTCCTCAAATATAATATGTTATAGAGAACACCCCAAGTTTTTGTATGCTATATTTTTAGAAACTCCATCATATAAAATTTTAAAGTTATTAGGGTTAAAAAAATTTTATTTTGGAAAACTTCACAATTTATTTATAAGTTTGAGTTAAAATATATAGTGGTAATAGTATGTAAATATTTGAAAAGTGTTCCGGAAGGCTGAAAACCCGCAATACAGAAAAACTTTATTAATCAAAGTCCTAATAACTTTGGTAACATGTGTATATTATTGTTAAATAATTATTATTATATCGACATAATTTATAGATAAAGCAAATTTTGGAAAAAAAAGTCAGTCAAGAAGAATGAGCATTTGAAATGGGCTCTTAATGGGTTAATAAATTGGTGTGCTTTAAACACCATGTGAAAAGCACTTTAAATTTTTCAATGATACCCATACTGCTAAAATTAAGAGCGTTGGCGTGACAAACATATTCCTATATAACTTCTTTTAAGGATACTAAAAAGTAATAATAATATAGATTTGGTGGTGAGCCGCGCTTATATTCTTGTTTCAATCCGGTTCTTTGTTGTTTAATCAAAAAATTATTATTATATATTATAAGCACTAATTCTTCTAATTTTTGATTATATTAGCAGCACTTTTTCTGTTTTGTGGCGTACAAAAATAGAAATTAGTTTAATTTGACTACAACGACAAAATTAGCATAGACAACAACCTGCAGCCATTTAGCCGTGTCGTCGTTAAAATAATCATTTCCATATACACACATGTATTCTATTGTTGACATATTGAAGTCGGTAGTCTGCTGTCTCGAATGTGTTAAGAGCATAACGCTAAACATTTCACATTTTCAAACTTGTCTGATTCTAATACTTTAAATTATAAGATATTATATCTTGTTGTATTATAAACTCATATTCTAAATAAATAAAAAATACAAATACCATCTAGGGGTCACGACTTAAAACACCAAAGAGTCGTATTTTGCTTAATACAATCCCCAAAATGGACTTAAATGTGGTCGTGAGCGGACAGCCAACATATTGGCCTACTGATCATCAAAAAATTCCAGATGCCATCGATTTTGGCTTGGTTAAAAACATCCCCATAGAAACGATTCATGTGGAAGCGTCCTTAGAATTTTCTTTCGATCACATACCAATAATTGTTACTATAATGAATCCAAATGGAATTGTATCTCCGTCTGGTTACTTATCGACGTCAGTCACACAAATAAATTGGTTAAAATATAAAAAGTATCTTAGTGCCCATTGCAAAGAAAATATTCCGCTTAGTACACCGGAGCACGTGGATCTCTCTTTTGTTAATTTTGACAGTTTTCTTAAACTAGCTGTCCAACATTCCAGCATAACCCTCAAAAAACCATAAAATATATTCTACAGATGTCGAGCGCCTCTTGACTGAAAAAGGATAGTTCGAAGAGAGTGGAAATTGCACATTTCCCCTCAGCGTAAGAAATTATTACAAAAGTTCACAAAAAAGCTAAGAACGTTACTGCAGTCTCAGAAAACGGCTTCCCTGGAAAAATATCTTAAGGTACTTGATGCAACTCTATAATAAGACTACTCATTATGGCGAACTAGAATTCTCAATAGACCAGTTCTCTCTAAGCTAGGTAGGTAGAAAGGCTGGTGTGAAGTCTCCTTCATACCTTCAGCCACAGACCAATATGGTCCATTGTGATGCCTTGCTTATATATAGATAGATTTAAAGTAGGTAAAATAAATAGCGCAAGCATAAAAAAGATAAAAATGATAGGTAAGAATAGAAGATATCGGACCAAACCCGAGAGAAACCCTACTCAACACAAATCCGCCCAATGTGCGGCTAGGTCCCAGTCTCCTGCCTCGTAGCCAGGTCATCCCCATAACGAATCCTATCAGACTCTCGAGTCCATAGCCCGAGACATCCCCTAATTCGTCTAGGAATCTGCTGCCCAGCCACCTCAGCCTGAATGCCCTGTAGCCTGGGACAGTGGCACAAAATGTGCTCAACTGTCTCTAACTCCTTCAGGTCCTCACACAACCCGCACATATCCGACAAGTCGGATCCCTCATCGCCGTCCTGCATATCACGCAGTGGCCCGTGATAATTCCTATCATGGTTCTAACGCAGACCCTACTCCTATATCATGGTTCTAACGGAGACCTTACTCCTGCCCAGCAGCGACTCCGAATCGGACTTCCTAAGCACCTGCCACAGCGTCCGTGATACCCGGCAGTCCGTTCGGTTCCCCATTACCCGATTGGTCGCGCCAAGAATCCATTCGCTGATCCTTCCAAAATATAAGCCTTTTGGAGGTCTAACCGCCTCCATACAGTAAGGATCCTCCATCTCTGAGCCCAGTCTAGCTAACTCATCACCCACCTCATTGCTGCTTATGTTGCAGTGACCCGGCACCCAGCACAATCTCAACACATACCGCCAGGAAGCCTATATGACATTCTGATGTCCAGATCCTCAATGCAGACCCCCGCACACGTGCCTCTCATCTTCGAGCCAGCAGTGAAAATAGCAAATCCACTAAATAATCTGCCCCTACCTGACCAACTCTCCCTAGAAGGCAGTATTACCGCGGGCAAGCGCCCAAAAGTCCCCACATAATCCGTGGAGCCTAGGCAATAAACACCAGTTTCAATCTCACCCAGGATCCTTGAGTGACCCTGCGTGAAATTCCCCATCAATCCTTACTCCCTCAGTCTAAGAATGCGCCTGGCTGCCATTCCCATCACATATTGCTCAATAGGCAGAAGATGTAGAATTACATCCAGGGCCGCTTGAGGAGTACTTCTCATGGCACCTGTCATGCCGATTGAAGCACACCTCTGAGCCTTAGACAGAAGGTTTCTTCGACTAGCCACTCTCAATGACTGCCACTAAACACAGAATCCATACGTAAGAATTGATCTAACCACCGAAGTGTACAACCATCTCTACTGACCCTGGAGTCCCCAGCTCCTACCTTTTAATGATCTGTAAGTATAGTAGGCATTGAGACCTCTCTTAAGTCTCTCCTAAGTATTTCTTCCCTATGACAGTTTGCTGTCCAAAAAACTCCTAGATGCTTAGCGATATCAGATAGTCTAAGCACTACTCCCCAGTACCGGCAGCCTTAAATTCTCTAATTTTTATCTACTAGTAAAAAGAACCAACTCCATCTTCTCAGGATTATTTCCCAGTCCCTTATCACTCGCCCATGCTGACAGTTCGCCCAGCGATCTGTTAAAGCGCACTCTCAACAGGTATACCCTTAAGATATGCGTTTTGAGCGCCGCTGATGATGCCGGCGTCAATCTTCGTCCTCAGATGTAGATCAATCAGTCTCTCCAACGTCTTCAAAAGAAAAGAAGATAAGGTGATCGCTCTAAAACCTTTGGGCTTAGAGTGACCGGTTCTTCCCGCCTTGAGTATGAAAACCACCCTGACCCTCCACCCTCTAGGAATGTGCCCGTTCACCATCTTGGTTGTGTGCATATGTAAGAGGTGTATGTGGTATTACGGAAAAATCTCAAGGCAAATCTAATGGTACCCTTCGCGTTATTGTCTTTGATACCGTATAACATCACTTTAGCGCAAACATTTTACCATCGTATAGTCCTACAAACTTCGTTTCGATGATATCACATTTTTATATAAGTAGATGATTTAAAGTAAAATGTTAATAAAGCACCAAACTCCTTCAGATGATCATTAAGTATTTCATAAACCATAGACATTTTTAATATGAATTCCATTGGAATTTTTGGCTTGATTTATATTGTAATTATAGGCTTCATATATACTTATTACGTGTTTGAGAATGGAATTTCACTTTAATTCAACGATTGAATTTCACTGTATTTACATTGTTATGGATTTCCAGTATCTTCAGCAGTTGCTTCGGTCCCAAAATTTTGAAAGATGGTACAACTGATAGAATAAGTTCCCAAAATTGTTTTGCATTTCTGGATGAGGAATTCTCTGAAGCACAAAATGTTATCAAAACGTCTTAGCCACCCCCGATATATCTTAGAGAGCAAAACTCAAATGAATTAGTAATGAACTTGATCTCGGTAAAAGGTGAAAATTCTTTTTATGTAGCTGCAATAAAGCGCGGCAGTATAAATAAGACAAAAATACTGGTTAATCATGAAGATGATTTTCGTAAAGTAATTAATAAATTTGAAACACTTAATAAAAACTTTTATACATACTAACTGAAGAGCATCAAAGGTCTTCAGGTAGTGATTAAGGGCATTGACTCAAGCGTGGACCCAGGTGAGATAAAAACGTTTTTAGAAGAGAAAGGCTTCAAAATAAAAAATTTAATTAATATTTAATTTATTTCGAGTGAAGTTAGAACCCGGCGACGTTAAGCTTAAAAAACGAAACGCATCTTATTTACAGTCTGAAATGTATCCTGTATAGGAAAATTACGAAAGCGGAGCCGCACAAAAGAAATGGTCCCGTGCAATGTTCAAACTGCCAAGAATTTGGTCACATTAAGGCATACTGCTATTTAACCCCTGTTTGCGTTGTATGTGGATAATTACAGCTCTTTGCGATAAGTCTAAAATGCCCTGTATACTCTATCGTCCAGCGCTCGGTTCACTCACAAATTGATATGATGGTTTCTGAAACTCACTTGACCTTAAGTAATACGTTTAAAATCAATGGTTATATATTATATGAAAACAAGGACCCTCGGGATATAGCTTGTGGGGGTTCTGCTATTTTGATACAAGCCTGAATCAAACACTACCTTATGTGTGATTATTGTAAAGATTATCTGCAATGAACGAACATTTGTGTTGAAAAGATAAATCGAAACTTAGTAATTTCATCTTTAGACTCTCCACCTAGATTTTCAATATCAGAAAGCCAATACTATAAATATTAGAAATCATTAGGAGCCTGTTTTCTGGCTGCTGGCGAATATAATGCATTGAACACATTCGAGACAGCAGGCAACACGAAGGCACGAATACAAATGCTGCAGGTTGCAATTGTAGTCGCGTAATCAGCTACTGAATTATTTTGAAGACGACAGCTACAATTGAAAAAATATAAACAGCTGTGTTTTTTATTATGTATTTACATTTCAGTGGTGCCACTATCCTTTTTAATTTTTATAAATTTAACAACATGCATAATTGCAGACTCGTACACAAACTTAATTTAAGCCTACAAAAATATAAATACTTATTTATGACAAATTTTTTAACGCAAAATCAAATGAATTTATTAAAATTTTTCGTCTTATTTATTAACTTTTCTAAATTGTAAAAAATGCAATAATAAATATATGTACCTATATTTTTTCAATGACTTAAGCCTATAGTACACGGCATGTAAAAAGACACATGCGCATGTGGTTCTGACGTAATTTTGACGTCATCACACAACACGCAATGTTTATTGTGGCTTTGCATTGACGTCAAAATTACGTCAGAACCACATGCGCATGTGTATTTTTACATGCCGTGTACTATAGGCTTTAGTTTTCATCTGTACAAAAAAGAAACTTAGATCTAATTTGTACCGGCTACAATTTTTAATTAATAATTATACAATCAGTCATGTATTATGTGTTAGGTGCTACATATGACGTTCTTCAAAAATTTTCAGATAGCGAATTCTGGGTATTTTCTAAACATTTGAAAGCCATACATTACTGACATTATTGTCGTTTCAGGTTGCAGTTACACGAACTCGTGCTTAGCTATTGATATTGAAATTAGAACAGTGATTGCGCAATTACGTTTTCGATGATTCAAGAAAACATTTGTACAAACTTGCTTTAAGATCGGAATATTTTGGTCCATGTAATGTTTTCCTGTATGCTTTTTCCTATATATTCTTCAAAGCCTCGAAAATTTTGTGACGTTTCGTTTTTATTTTTGAGATGGTAACTTCAGATATACAACAATACAACGGCGATAGTTTTTCTTTAATGTATTTCTCAATTTTGTTTAAACTCTCAACTTTCAGCTTAAAATTTAATCTTATTTGTTATCATTTGTACAAATCAGTACTTTTACTAATACGATCTGAAAAGTTAACTTAGAGTTAACGCTTAGAGCGGCACAGAAGCGCTAAAATTTGGTTAACTTGACCGCAAGATTACTGTATCGCGATTCTACTGTAATTTTTTGGTTCAACGCACTAAGTTTATGAATTATAGGTCGTAAAGTTTTCAGAGCACTTTATCAATAGTATAGGAAGAAAAATATCTGAATCTTTAAAGTATTGGTATCATAATAGTCTTTCGAAACACATTTCATATGATGTATTAAATATACCGATCTATTAACCCCTTAAGAGGATTTATCTTAACATTTTGTCGATATGTATAATAATATTTCCTCAAATATAATATGTTATAGAGAACACCCCAAGTTTTTGTATGCTATATTTTTAGAAACTCCATCATATAAAATTTTAAAGTTATTAGGGTTAAAAAAATTTTATTTTGGAAAACTTCACAATTTATTTATAAGTTTGAGTTAAAATATATAGTGGTAATAGTATGTAAATATTTGAAAAGTGTTCCGGAAGGCTGAAAACCCGCAATACAGAAAAACTTTATTAATCAAAGTCCTAATAACTTTGGTAACATGTGTATATTATTGTTAAATAATTATTATTATATCGACATAATTTATAGATAAAGCAAATTTTGGAAAAAAAAGTCAGTCAAGAAGAATGAGCATTTGAAATGGGCTCTTAATGGGTTAATAAATTGGTGTGCTTTAAACACCATGTGAAAAGCACTTTAAATTTTTCAATGATACCCATACTGCTAAAATTAAGAGCGTTGGCGTGACAAACATATTCCTATATAACTTCTTTTAAGGATACTAAAAAGTAATAATAATATAGATTTGGTGGTGAGCCGCGCTTATATTCTTGTTTCAATCCGGTTCTTTGTTGTTTAATCAAAAAATTATTATTATATATTATAAGCACTAATTCTTCTAATTTTTGATTATATTAGCAGCACTTTTTCTGTTTTGTGGCGTACAAAAATAGAAATTAGTTTAATTTGACTACAACGACAAAATTAGCATAGACAACAACCTGCAGCCATTTAGCCGTGTCGTCGTTAAAATAATCATTTCCATATACACACATGTATTCTATTGTTGACATATTGAAGTCGGTAGTCTGCTGTCTCGAATGTGTTAAGAGCATAACGCTAAACATTTCACATTTTCAAACTTGTCTGATTCTAATACTTTAAATTATAAGATATTATATCTTGTTGTATTATAAACTCATATTCTAAATAAATAAAAAATACAAATACCATCTAGGGGTCACGACTTAAAACACCAAAGAGTCGTATTTTGCTTAATACAATCCCCAAAATGGACTTAAATGTGGTCGTGAGCGGACAGCCAACATATTGGCCTACTGATCATCAAAAAATTCCAGATGCCATCGATTTTGGCTTGGTTAAAAACATCCCCATAGAAACGAT
The DNA here is from genome assembly GCA_943735925.1 of Pollenia amentaria. Lineage (NCBI taxonomy): Eukaryota > Metazoa > Arthropoda > Insecta > Diptera > Polleniidae > Pollenia > Pollenia amentaria. The sequence continues at coordinate 70,040,569 of OX031009.1, forward strand.
TCATGTGGAAGCGTCCTTAGAATTTTCTTTCGATCACATACCAATAATTGTTACTATAATGAATCCAAATGGAATTGTATCTCCGTCTGGTTACTTATCGACGTCAGTCACACAAATAAATTGGTTAAAATATAAAAAGTATCTTAGTGCCCATTGCAAAGAAAATATTCCGCTTAGTACACCGGAGCACGTGGATCTCTCTTTTGTTAATTTTGACAGTTTTCTTAAACTAGCTGTCCAACATTCCAGCATAACCCTCAAAAAACCATAAAATATATTCTACAGATGTCGAGCGCCTCTTGACTGAAAAAGGATAGTTCGAAGAGAGTGGAAATTGCACATTTCCCCTCAGCGTAAGAAATTATTACAAAAGTTCACAAAAAAGCTAAGAACGTTACTGCAGTCTCAGAAAACGGCTTCCCTGGAAAAATATCTTAAGGTACTTGATGCAACTCTATAATAAGACTACTCATTATGGCGAACTAGAATTCTCAATAGACCAGTTCTCTCTAAGCTAGGTAGGTAGAAAGGCTGGTGTGAAGTCTCCTTCATACCTTCAGCCACAGACCAATATGGTCCATTGTGATGCCTTGCTTATATATAGATAGATTTAAAGTAGGTAAAATAAATAGCGCAAGCATAAAAAAGATAAAAATGATAGGTAAGAATAGAAGATATCGGACCAAACCCGAGAGAAACCCTACTCAACACAAATCCGCCCAATGTGCGGCTAGGTCCCAGTCTCCTGCCTCGTAGCCAGGTCATCCCCATAACGAATCCTATCAGACTCTCGAGTCCATAGCCCGAGACATCCCCTAATTCGTCTAGGAATCTGCTGCCCAGCCACCTCAGCCTGAATGCCCTGTAGCCTGGGACAGTGGCACAAAATGTGCTCAACTGTCTCTAACTCCTTCAGGTCCTCACACAACCCGCACATATCCGACAAGTCGGATCCCTCATCGCCGTCCTGCATATCACGCAGTGGCCCGTGATAATTCCTATCATGGTTCTAACGCAGACCCTACTCCTATATCATGGTTCTAACGGAGACCCTACTCCTGCCCAGCAGCGACTCCGAATCGGACTTCCTAAGCACCTGCCACAGCGTCCGTGATACCCGGCAGTCCGTTCGGTTCCCCATTACCCGATTGGTCGCGCCAAGAATCCATTCGCTGATCCTTCCAAAATATAAGACTTTTGGAGGTCTAACCGCCTCCATACAGTAAGGATCCTCCATCTCTGAGCCCAGTCTAGCTAACTCATCACCCACCTCATTGCTGCTTATGTTGCAGTGACCCGGCACCCAGCACAATCTCAACACATACCGCCAGGAAGCCTATATGACATTCTGATGTCCAGATCCTCAATGCAGACCCCCGCACCCGTGCCTCTCATCTTCGAGCCAGCAGTGAAAATAGCAAATCCACTAAATAATCTGCCCCTACCTGACCAACTCTCCCTAGAAGGCAGTATTACCGCGGGCAAGCGCCCAAAAGTCCCCACATAATCCGTGGAGCCTAGGCAATAAACACCAGTTTCAATCTCACCCAGGATCCTTGAGTGACCCTGCGTGAAATTCCCCATCAATCCTTACTCCCTCAGTCTAAGAATGCGCCTGGCTGTTATTCCCATCACATATTGCTCAATAGGCAGAAGATGTAGAATTACATCCAGGGCCGCTTGAGGAGTACTTCTCATGGCACCTGTCATGCCGATTGAAGCACACCTCTGAGCCTTAGACAGAAGGTTTCTTCGACTAGCCACTCTCAATGACTGCCACTAAACACAGAATCCATACGTAAGAATTGATCTAACCACCGAAGTGTACAACCATCTCTACTGACCCTGGAGTCCCCAGCTCCTACCTTTTAATGATCTGTAAGTATAGTAGGCATTGAGACCTCTCTTAAGTCTCTCCTAAGTATTTCTTCCCTATGACAGTTTGCTGTCCAAAAAACTCCTAGATGCTTAGCGATATCAGATAGTCTAAGCACTACTCCCCAGTACCGGCAGCCTTAAATTCTCTAATTTTTATCTACTAGTAAAAAGAACCAACTCCATCTTCTCAGGATTATTTCCCAGTCCCTTATCACTCACCCATGCTGACAGTTCGCCCAGCGATCTGTTAAAGCGCACTCTCAACAGGTATACCCTTAAGATATGCGTTTTGAGCGCCGCTGATGATGCCGGCGTCAATCTTCGTCCTCAGATGTAGATCAATCAGTCTCTCCAACGTCTTCAAAAGAAAAGAAGATAAGGTGATCGCTCTAAAACCTTTGGGCTTAGAGTGACCGGTTCTTCCCGCCTTGAGTATGACCACCACCCTGACCGTCCACCCTCTAGGAATGTGCCCGTTCACCATCTTGGTTGTGTGCATATGTAAGAGGTGTATGTGGTATTACGGAAAAATCTCAAGGCAAATCTAATGGTACCCTTCGCGTTATTGTCTTTGATACCGTATAACATCACTTTAGCGCAAACATTTTACCATCGTCTAGTCCTACAAACTTCGTTTCGATGATATCACATTTTTATATAAGTAGATGATTTAAAGTAAAATGTTAATAAAGCACCAAACTCCTTCAGATGATCATTAAGTATTTCATAAACCATAAACATTTTTAATATGAATTCCATTGGAATTTTTGGCTTGATTTATATTGTAATTATAGGCTTCATATATACTTATTACGTGTTTGAGAATGGAATTTCACTTTAATTCAACGATTGAATTTCACTGTATTTACATTGTTATGGATTTCCAGTATCTTCAGCAGTTGCTTCGGTCCCAAAATTTTGAAAGATGGTACAACTGATAGAATAAGTTCCCAAAATTGTTTTGCATTTCTGGATGAGGAATTCTCTGAAGCACAAAATGTTATCAAAACGTCTTAGCCACCCCCGATATATCTTAGAGAGCAAAACTCAAATGAATTAGTAATGAACTTGATCTCGGTAAAAGGTGAAAATTCTTTTTATGTAGCTGCAATAAAGCGCGGCAGTATAAATAAGACAAAAATACTGGTTAATCATGAAGATGATTTTCGTAAAGTAATTAATAAATTTGAAACACTTAATAAAAACTTTTATACATACTAACTGAAGAGCATCAAAGGTCTTCAGGTAGTGATTAAGGGCATTGACTCAAGCGTGGACCCAGGTGAGATAAAAACGTTTTTAGAAGAGAAAGGCTTCAAAATAAAAAATTTAATTAATATTTAATTTATTTCGAGTGAAGTTAGAACCCGGCGACGTTAAGCTTAAAAAACGAAACGCATCTTATTTACAGTCTGAAATGTATCCTGTATAGGAAAATTACGAAAGCGGAGCCGCACAAAATAAATGGTCCCGTGCAATGTTCAAACTGCCAAGAATTTGGTCACATTAAGGCATACTGCTATTTAACCCCTGTTTGCGTTGTATGTGGATAATTACAGCTCTTTGCGATAAGTCTAAAATGCCCTGTATACTCTATCGTCCAGCGCTCGGTTCACTCACAAATTGATATGATGGTTTCTGAAACTCACTTGACCTTAAGTAATACGTTTAAAATCAATGGTTATATATTATATGAAAACAAGGACCCTCGGGATATAGCTTGTGGGGGTTCTGCTATTTTGATACAAGCCTGAATCAAACACTACCTTATGTGTGATTATTGTAAAGATTATCTGCAATGAACGAACATTTGTGTTGAAAAGATAAATCGAAACTTAGTAATTTCATCTTTAGACTCTCCACCTAGATTTTCAATATCAGAAAGCCAATACTATAAATATTAGAAATCATTAGGAGCCTGTTTTCTGGCTGCTGGCGAATATAATGCATTGAACACATTCGAGACAGCAGGCAACACGAAGGCACGAATACAAATGCTGCAGGTTGCAATTGTAGTCGCGTAATCAGCTACTGAATTATTTTGAAGACGACAGCTACAATTGAAAAAATATAAACAGCTGTGTTTTTTATTATGTATTTACATTTCAGTGGTGCCACTATCCTTTTTAATTTTTATAAATTTAACAACATGTATAATTGCAGACTCGTACACAAACTTAATTTAAGCCTACAAAAATATAAATACTTATTTATGACAAATTTTTTAACGCAAAAACAAATGAATTTATTAAAATTTTTCGTCTTATTTATTAACTTTTCTAAATTGTAAAAAATGCAATAATAAATATATGTACCTATTATTTTTTCAATGACTTAAGCCTATAGTACACGGCATGTAAAAAGACACATGCGCATGTGGTTCTGACGTAATTTTGACGTAATCACACAACACGCAATGTTTATTGTGGCTTTGCATTGACGTCAAAATTACGTCAGAACCACATGCGCATGTGTATTTTTACATGCCGTGTACTATAGGCTTTAGTTTTCATCTGTACAAAAAAGAAACTTAGATCTAATTTGTACCGGCTACAATTTTTAATTAATAATTATACAATCAGTCATGTATTATGTGTTAGGTGCTACATATGACGTTCTTCAAAAATTTTCAGATAGCGAATTCTGGGTATTTTCTAAACATTTGCCAGCCATACATTACTGACATTATTGTCGTTTCAGGTTGCAGTTACACGAACTCGTGCTTAGCTATTGATATTGAAATTAGAACAGTGATTGCGCAATTACGTTTTCGATGATTCAAGAAAACATTTGTACAAACTTGCTTTAAGATCGGAATATTTTGGTCCATGTAATGTTTTCCTGTATGCTTTTTCCTATATATTCTTCAAAGCCTCGAAAATTTTGTGACGTTTCGTTTTTATTTTTGAGATGGTAACTTCAGATATACAACAATACAACGCCGATAGTTTTTCTTTAATGTATTTCTCAATTTTGTTTAAACTCTCAACTTTCAGCTTAAAATTTAATCTAATTTGTTATCATTTGTACAAATCAGTACTTTTACTAATACGATCTGAAAAGTTAACTTAGAGTTAACGCTTAGAGCGGCACAGAAGCGCTAAAATTTGGTTAACTTGACCGCAAGATTACTGTATCGCGATTCTACTGTAATTTTTTGGTTCAACGCACTAAGTTTATGAATTATAGGTCGTAAAGTTTTCAGAGCACTTTATCAATAGTATAGGAAGAAAAATATCTGAATCTTTAAAGTATTGGTATCATAATAGTCTTTCGAAACACATTTCATATGATGTATTAAATATACCGATCTATTAACCCCTTAAGAGGATTTATCTTAACATTTTGTCGATATGTATAATAATATTTCCTCAAATATAATATGTTATAGAGAACACCCCAAGTTTTTGTATGCTATATTTTTAGAAACTCCATCATATAAAATTTTAAAGTTATTAGGGTTAAAAAAATTTTATTTTGGAAAACTTCACAATTTATTTATAAGTTTGAGTTAAAATATATAGTGGTAATAGTATGTAAATATTTGAAAAGTGTTCCGGAAGGCTGAAAACCCGCAATACAGAAAAACTTTATTAATCAAAGTCCTAATAACTTTGGTAACATGTGTATATTATTGTTAAATAATTATTATTATATCGACATAATTTATAGATAAAGCAAATTTTGGAAAAAAAAGTCAGTCAAGAAGAATGAGCATTTGAAATGGGCTCTTAATGGGTTAATAAATTGGTGTGCTTTAAACACCATGTGAAAAGCACTTTAAATTTTTCAATGATACCCATACTGCTAAAATTAAGAGCGTTGGCGTGACAAACATATTCCTATATAACTTCTTTTAAGGATACTAAAAAGTAATAATAATATAGATTTGGTAGTGAGCCGCGCTTATATTCTTGTTTCAATCCGGTTCTTTGCTGTTTAATCAAAAAATTATTATTATATATTATAAGCACTAATTCTTCTAATTTTTGATTATATTAGCAGCACTTTTTCTGTTTTGTGGCGTACAAAAATAGAAATTAGTTTAATTTGACTACAACGACAAAATTAGCATAGACAACAACCTGCAGCCATTTAGCCGTGTCGTCGTTAAAATAATCATTTCCATATACACACATGTATTCTATTGTTGACATATTGAAGTCGGTAGTCTGCTGTCTCGAATGTGTTAAGAGCATAACGCTAAACATTTCACATTTTCAAACTTGTCTGATTCTAATACTTTAAATTATAAGATATTATATCTTGTTGTATTATAAACTCATATTCTAAATAAATAAAAAATACAAATACCATCTAGGGGTCACGACTTAAAACACCAAAGAGTCGTATTTTGCTTAATACAATCCCCAAAATGGACTTAAATGTGGTCGTAAGCGGACAGCCAACATATTGGCCTACTGATCATCAAAAAATTCCAGATGCCATCGATTTTGGCTTGGTTAAAAACATCCCCATAGAAACGATTCATGTGGAAGCGTCCTTAGAATTTTCTTTCGATCACATACCAATAATTGTTACTATAATGAATCCAAATGGAATTGTATCTCCGTCTGGTTACTTATCGACGTCAGTCACACAAATAAATTGGTTAAAATATAAAAAGTACCTTAGTGCCCATTGCAAAGAAAATATTCCGCTTAGTACACCGGAGCACGTGGATCTCTCTTTTGTTAATTTTGACAGTTTTCTTAAACTAGCTGTCTAACATTCCAGCATAACCCTCAAAAAACCATAAAATATATTCTACAGATGTCGAGCGCCTCTTGACTGAAAAAAGGATAGTTCGAAGAGAGTGGAAATTGCACATTTCCCCTCAGCGTAAGAAATTATTACAAAAGTTCACAAAAAAGCTAAGAATGTTACTGCAGTCTCAGAAAACGGCTTCCCTGGAAAAATATCTTAAGGTACTTGATGCAACTCTATAATAAGACTACTCATTATGGCGAACTAGAATTCTCAATAGACCAGTTCTCTCTAAGCTAGGTAGGTAGAAAGGCTGGTGTGAAGTCTCCTTCATACCTTCAGCCACAGACCAATATGGTCCATTGTGATGCCTTGCTTATATATAGATAGATTTAAAGTAGGTGAAATAAATAGCGCAAGCATAAAAAAGATAAAAATGATAGGTAAGTATAGAAGATATCGGACCAAACCCGAGAGAAACCCTACTCAACACAAATCCGCCCAATGTGCGGCTAGGTCCCAGTCTCCTGCCTCGTAGCCAGGTCATCCCCATAACGAATCCTATCAGACTCTCGAGTCCATAGCCCGAGACATCCCCTAATTCGTCTAGGAATCTGCTGCCCAGCCACCTCAGCCTGAATGCCCTGTAGCCTGGGACAGTGGCACAAAATGTGCTCAACTGTCTCTAACTCCTTCAGGTCCTCACACAACCCGCACATATCCGACAAGTCGGATCCCTCATCGCCGTCCTGCATATCACGCAGTGGCCCGTGATAATTCCTATCATGGTTCTAACGCAGACCCTACTCCTATATCATGGTTCTAACGGAGACCCTACTCCTGCCCAGCAGCGACTCCGAATCGGACTTCCTAAGCACCTGCCACAGCGTCCGTGATACCCGGCAGTCCGTTCGGTTCCCCATTACCCGATTGGTCGCGCCAAGAATCCATTCGCTGATCCTTCCAAAATATAAGCCTTTTGGAGGTCTAACCGCCTCCATACAGTAAGGATCCTCCATCTCTGAGCCCAGTCTAGCTAACTCATCACCCACCTCATTGCTGCTTATGTTGCAGTGACCCGGCACCCAGCACAATCTCAACACATACCGCCAGGAAGCCTATATGACATTCTGATGTCCAGATCCTCAATGCAGACCCCCGCACCCGTGCCTCTCATCTTCGAGCCAGCAGTGAAAATAGCAAATCCACTAAATAATCTGCCCCTACCTGACCACCGATCTGTTGAAGCGCACTCTCAACAGATCTAGCTTTACGATAGGCGTGTTGAGCGCCGCTGATGCCGGCGTCAATCTCAGATGTATATCAATCAGTCTTTCCAACGTCTTCAAAAGAAAAGAAGATAAGCTGATTGGTCTAAAATCCTTGGGCTAAGAGTGACTGGTTCTTTCCGCCTTGGGTATGAAAACCACCCTGACCTCCCTTCACCCTCTAGGAATGTGCGCATTCAGCACACAGACCTTAAACAGTTCAACCAACCCCAGGAGTAATGACCTCCCGATATTTTGTAGCATCGCCGGAAAAATACCATCTGGTCCTGCCGATTTGTCAGTCCCAAAGGTATTAAGCGCCCATGTTACTTTATCCAAGGTTATCATATCCCCCACCGTCTCCCTTTCCTCACCGCCTGAGACCGACCCAGAGAAGGGGTCACAACACCTGTTCCCCCGACTCCGGATCCACACACCTCGGAAATTGAGTCTCCATAAGTAGTCAAAAATATTCAGAGCTAGGTTCCGTCCATGAGTTGTCCGGTGTCTGAGTAAATCCCGGGACTACAGGGTCCTTAAATAAAATGCTCCTGAACCTGGACATCTCATTTACAGATTCCACTGACTCGCTAAACTTGACCCACGAGTCACTTTTCGCTCTTCTAATATCTCCCTTATATCTATTGTAACTCAATCTCAAGTTACTCCAATCCTCTTCGCTACACATATACTTCGCTCTATTGAACAACCTTCTGTCAGTGGACCTTTGTGTCCTCAACTCGGTTGTCCACCATCTTGGTTGTGTGCGCCTGCCCGGAAAGTTCATTGGACAGGATCGCTCATAGCTACTAGACAATACCTCCGTGAAGGTGTTCATCAGTTGCGCCACACCGGTCGTAGGCGACCTACAGTCGTGTGTAACTCTAAGGTTACTTTGCACCAATCTCGAAAACTAATCCCAATCCGTCCTTCTCGGATTCCTATACGGACACCTTTTTGACCTCTCAAACATTAGATTAAAGGACAGGCGACTATGGCAAGAGAAGGAAAAACTCAAATCCACTCTATAATCGTCCACTAATTCCCTACAGTTCGTCAATGTCATATCTATCATTGCCTCTCTATCCCTAGTATCCCCCTGTTACAGATAAAAAGATTGCTGGCAATAATAAAATCAAACATAGACTCACCTCTTTTGTTGATGTCGGCTTTTCCCCATTGGGTATGGTGTGCATTGGCGTCACCACCTAGTACCAGCCTCGAGTCGCTTTTGCCTGAGTACTATCTCTCGCACATTTTCACTAAATGGTTCGGTAGCCTCGTAATGCAAGTATACCGATGCTAGTGCCAGGACCGCTTTGTCCTTGGCTTCTCCTGTCACAACCGTGAGGTCTCCATTACTAAAAGAATGAGAAATCATAAATTTATGCTCAGTTCTCGCCACTATACAAATTCGTACCTTCTCATCTGTGTGGGGGTACGAACAATGTATACCCTGTGACCTTTAATCCAACTAGCCGGTTTTTGTTAATCCAGGGCTCTTGGATTAAGGCCACGTCCACATTATTATCGATGAGGTGGGTTGCTGGTTGTGGCTGCAACTTCTTTACGCAAAGAAGAAAAAGAAAAAATTTCCATTGATCAATTTCTTTTCAATCGTACTTGCAATTTTTGATTAAGGCGAAGAATATATGTTAAGTTTTAGTTTAGTTAGTTTTTTATCTCATAGTGATCACTTAAAATAATTTTTGAATTGAACGTGAAAACCCTTATAAGTATGAAGCAGTTGTGAGAGCCTATATGGAGAAAGATACAGCTTTAATTGGTGAGTTCATAAGACTAAATAAACTTGTGTTAAATACTGAAAAAACAAGACTACTAAGATTTCGTCCGTATTTAATACACAATAGAAACTTAGCATTTTTGTTGGTGGAAGAGATATTTTTGAAAGCGATTCAATTAAATGTCTTGGAGTTTATTTTCAAAATAATTTGTCATGGAATCTAAATATTCAAAATCTAAAAAGTAAAATAGTAAGTGCTCTGGGATTTTTTAACAAGTTTAAAAATAGGTTTAATAAGAAAACAAAACTGATACTATATCAATCTTTAATACATAGCCACCTAAATTATATGCCTATAGTATATGCAAGTAGAAAAAGTAATGAACTAAAATCGCTGCAAAGGGCTCAAAATAAAGCTTTGAAGACTGTATACAATTTGCCGTTAACGTATTCTACAATATCACTGTATAAGAATATTTCCACAACAATTTTACCCGTAAACGGACTCTATAAGTTACAGTTACTTTTTTATGTTTTTAAATCTATACATAATATTGGCCACCACACAATTTCTTTTCAACGAAACCAAACAAGATTTAACACCAGAAATAACATGAATCTCAGGACAGCAATATGTTTGTAGATCCAATATTAACATAAATTAAAAAAAGTACCGCTAAAGAACGAAAAAGTACCAAAAATATCCCTCTAACAGATTCTCATTTACTCAGGACCTTGATGTTCAATTTTATGTTTCTAGGGCCAATACTATGTGATGAAGGATGTTTTGTTTTAATTGGAGGGATTATGGGTTGCTTATTATCAAGGCGAGCACGCCACTTGGGTATGGCTAATAAGCCGCAGTTTTGTAGAGAATAAAATAAAGAATATTTTACAGCTAACAAGCCGTTTTGATTATCCAATTTATTCTGATTTCTTTCATTCATCTTACAGCTATTTATATGAATTCTTAAATCTAAAATCTTTACATATCTATACTTATAAATTCTATTTGTTTACATTTACATTCATGAATTCTTAAATCTAAAATCTTTACATATTTATACTTATGACCAATTATAAATTCTATTTGTTTACATTTACATTCAGCGTAGAGTGTGGCAAGTTATTCTTATTTCAGCATTTTACTAATTCGTATTTATTGAATTTTGATAATTTGTGCAATTTGATTCCTCGCGCCGTTACAATTTGTAGGTCATGAATACTTATTGTTTATATTATTTTAAAGTGTAACAAATGCATTTTTGAGCAATGCACAATGTGACCAACACACTACAATGAACAAATGTGACCAACACACTACACCTCCGCTCTTAAGAATGATTTTTCCTTTCTTTTTTTTTTTTTTATACTTATTATAAGTTCTATATTTAAGGTTAGTATATATTGTTAAATTTATTTCTAAGTGATCTAAAAATTACTTTATACTTTATATTTTTTTAGTCTGTTTTTATGAATTGATTTTATGTTTGTTTTTATTTTAACTAATACATTCAAATCATCTATATCTATTACCTCATATGGTCCGTCATACGGTGATTCATGTTTTCTTCTATTTTCAGCTTTGACCAAAACTAAGTCGCCTACTTTTAGTTCTATGTTATTTGTGTTATTTAATGACTCTATACTTCTTTTGTTTTTTACAGTCTCTATCAAGTTTCTGGCATTTTCTAAAGCATGTTTCAGTCTAGTCTTGAGCTCATTTGCATAATTTTCAAAATTGTAAATCCTAGGATGACTCTTTACCTCATCTCCAGGTAAACTTGGCAATTTTCCAAAAATGAGTTGAAAAGGTGAATATTCAGTATCTACATGAGGAGTTATATTGTATGCAAAAGTATAATAAGGTATCCATTTATCCCAATTGTCATTTTGTACAAATGATAAAAAGTATTCATTTAGAACCCTATGATTCCTCTCTACCGTACCCAACGTCTCATGATGATATGGTGTGGAAAAAATTTGCTCAATTTTTAATAGCTCACATACCTCTTTCAATAACTCATTTTTAAATTCTGTACCGTTATCTGATTTTAGTGTGCGAAATAAACCATATTTAAGTATCAAATTCTCCACTAGTGCTTTGGCTATTGTTTTTGCCTCTTTCGTCTTCATAGGACATGCAATTACGTATTTTGTTAACTCGCACTGCATAGTCAAAATATATCTAAAATTGTTTACTGGATGTAAAGGACCTACAGTGTCAATTACTATAGTTTTAAAACTATCTATTGGAGTATCTGTAACCTTTATTTGTTCCTTCGTATGTACTTCTGCTTTAATTTAAGTAAAGTTTTCTTCACCCCGAAATGTCCTCCTTGAGGTGTGTCATGGTATAATTTTTATCAATTCTTGTCTTCTATCCTCATTTGTTATTATCTGAGGTTTTCTATATAGTAATATAATTATGTCATCTTTATTATTTTTGTTTGCTTCGTTATATCTGGCCTTAAATTCATCCGCGGGTATTATATCAAATATTGCATCATTTCTCTCGATTGCAAATTTCTTATTTCCTGTATTTTTCAAATATGATGATAGTTTCTCCAAAAGAGTACCTAAATACTTTGGATTATCGCTACATCTAACACGTGCTTCATTATTCACTTTATAATATTCAACTATATATTTATATAATTCTTTTACATCATTCTCTGGCCTTTTCTCTAATACAAATTTTAACCTCGTCGCGCGCTTTATATCACTTATTGACGTGCAATCCCACATATGGAGTTGATCAGTCTCCTTATGAGATCCACTCATAACATTTTTATCCTTTATAATATTCTTTTCCGATGACTTTTTACTCATACCTCTTGTAATTACTAGTGTTTTCTTTACTTTTTCGTCATTTTCCATTGGTATCATACTCTTTAGTGTAGTAGAATCAATATCTATCCTCGATAATGCATCGGCATTAGTGTTACTTGTTCCTTTTTTATATACTATGTCAAAGTCGTAGTCAGAAAGTTCCAGTCTTATCCTTGTTAACTTAGAACTCGGGTTTTTATGAGAAAATAACGAAATCAATGGTCTGTGATCTGTTACAACTGTGAACCTTCTACCATATAAATACGGTCTAAAGAATTGTATGCCCCAGTATATGCCTAATAGTTCCTTCTCAATCACAGGTTTATTCTTTTCGTGTTTGCTTAAAGATCTACTTGCATATGATATTGGTAAATCATTTCCTATTGTACCTTGTGACAAAATTGCGCCTAGTGCAAAATCTGATGCATCTGTCGTCAAAATGAATGTTTTGTCAAAGTCTGGATATTGCAAAATTGGAGGTTCAATAAGCCTGTTCTTTAGTGTTTCAAATGCATTATGACATTCTTTCGACCATACAAATTTTATTCCTTTTTTTAACAAATTATTAAAACAATTAGCAATATTTGCAAAATCTTTTATGAATCTTCTATAATAGTTACAAAATGCTATAAATCTTCTTACGTCATCAGTGTTCTTAGGAGTAGGATATTTGGTAATTACGTCATATTTGTTTGGGTCTGGCTTAATACCATTTGATGTTATCAAATGTCCCAAATATATAACTTCCGATTTCAAAAAATAGCATTTACTCGCATTTAATTTCAAATTATACCTAGATAATCTATCGAAAACGTTGCTCAAGTTGTTGTTGTGATGTTTCAAACTACATCCAAAAACTTTTATATCATCAACATATAAGAATGCTTCGGACTCTAGTCCAGCTAGTGCTATTGTTAGCATCCTCTGAAAACTATTTGAAGATATTTTTAGCCCAAAAGGTAATTTGTCATGTCTAACGTGGAAAAATATTTAGCCCTTCCTAGTCTATCTAGAACATCATCTAAACGTGTTAGTGGAAATTTGTCATTTACTATTTTGTCATTGAGTTTTCTGAAATCAACTACTAGTCTCCATTTTTTTAAATCACCTTGCCCCTTTTTAGGAATCAATAAGAGTGGAGCGTTATAAGGACTTATGGATGGCTCTATTATCTTTTGTTTCAACAAACCTTTTACTTGGTTATTTATTTCCTCCGTATGCGTTTGTGGTAGTCGATAGTTCTTTATATAAACTGGATTTTTGTCATTCAACTGAATAGTTTGATTGTAAAAATTATTGGTTGTCAGGTTCTCACCTTCTAAATGAAATATATGTTGGTATTTTTTTAATATCTCTAACAATTCCTTCTTTGCTTTCTCGTCATTCCTCTCCATATTGCACTCCTTTACCACTTTCTCAAATCTTTCTTCACTATATCCCGCATCTGTTTTGTCACGACCTGTCTTGTATATATCAAAATTTCCTAAAGGGATAGTTTCTACTTTCAAATTTTCTAATTTTATGGTTTTATCAGTAATGTTTAATAACTTTATGTGTTTGTATCCATCTTTTGGAATTATGGAATTTGCCAAAAATACACCTTTTCCAATCTCACGGTTGCATACTACGCCATCTTCCCCAATATTTATTTGCAAAGGTATAATTATTTCGCTTCTTGGAGGAATTCTTATTACATTTACCTCAAATGTGTCGTTGTGAATAGGTAATGTCAAAGTCTCATTTTTTGTGTTGATGGTTAGTGTAAATGTTTCATAGTCTATGTTACAATTGTACTTTAATAAAAAATCTCTTCCAAGTATACCATCTGTGTGGATAGGAAAACTTTCATGTACTAATTGTATTTTATGTTCAAGTAATGTACCGTCTATCTGTATAATTACGTTAGTGGAACCTAAGGATTTTATTTTTTCCTTCGTAATCCCTGTTAAGCAGCAATAGTCGTCTGGATCTTCATCATATCTATGTAACAAGTCTTCTTTGCATAGTGAGATGTCAGCACCTGTGTCTATTAAAAATGTTAATGCACGGTGTGTATCTTTTATATTTAATCTGACATAATTTTTTAGATCGGACGAAATGCTAAATACCGCTCTTAAAGTTACTGGTTTTGTTCCGGAGGACCTTGGTATTCTATAATCTCCGGACCGTGGGAGTTTCCCTGGTCTTGCTCCATAAGGTTTATGTTCTGGTTTCTGTTACCATTGTAGTAATTATTATTACTGTTCCTGTTACGATTATTAGCATTACGATTACCATTATTAGTATTCCCGTTTCGGTAACCATTACCATCATTGTAGGAATTACCACGATAATTATTATAATTGTTACCTCTGTTGTTATTATGATTGTTATTGCTGTAGTGGTTGTTATTATTATAATTGTTTGTCCTATTATTATTTCCTCTATTGTCATGATTATTTCTGTTATTATTTCTCCGATAATTATTATTGTTGTTATTATTGTTGTACCTTTTAGTAGAATAGTTGTTACCCGTGTAGTTTCTGTAATTGGTTCTGTTTGATGTTGTTTGGAACATTATTTGATTTTGTCTCTTGTCTGTTGATGTTTCCATGGCTATGTCAATGGCTTCGTTGAGCGTCTTTACCCTACTAGCATTTATTGTCCTTACAATATCTTGGTCTTTTAGTCCGTTCTTGAAAGAATTAAATGCAATTACGGCATTAGTTTTACTGATTGCTTCTCTATTGGCTTCCCCAAGAGAACTTATCTGGATTTCATTCAATTCCGCAGTTAACGTTTCTATTTTGTCAGCAAATTTTCTGATAGTGTCTAACTGAGTAATCTTTGTTAGTTCGTTCAAAATAACATTTGGTGACTTTTTCGTTTTGTAAGTCTCTTTCAAAGTTGAAATTAAGGAGTCTACGTCGGTAGGAACTAATACTTGTCTTAACCTGGTTTGCACTTTATTTGAAATTTTAGTTTTATATACAAAATTGAAAAATGAAGCATGTTTTGTTGGAGTTAATGTGTCTTTAAGTATTTCGATGTTTGCTACAAATGAATTTAATTCACTGTTAACAATTTTGAAATAGATGCCAATTCCGTTGTATTCAAATTTTCGTCAGTCATTGTGGAAATTTCCAATTGTTTTTCTAATGATTGAATTTTAAGTTTATCTTCGTGGCTCTGCAATATTTCTAACGCTCTTTCTTTTTTTGTCTTTAAACTTTTGGATATGTAACTGTCTTTGTTGTTCTCTTACTACTTTGTCTTCTAATAATGCTATGACTCTCTTTTCTAATTCTTCTATTTCTAATCTTTTACTTTGAATGGTATCATCTGTATACCCTCTTGCTAGTGACTTCCTTGCATTAGTTATAAGAGAATCTATACATTCGTATATCTCTTCCATTGGTCATACTGAAAATTTCTAGATTCTTTTTCTTCTTTTTTTTTTCTTTTATTACGTTACTTACATTATTTTAAACATCAAGTAAAAAAAAAATTTCTTAGACTCTATTGTTAGTAGTTAGCAAAAGTCTTTCCTTCAATCTGTTATTCAAAAATTTCTTATACATTTTATGAACTTTAGCTACTATTAGAAATAACTGCAAAATTAATATTATATATATTACAGTTGTTTGATTGACGTTCAGCTTGTTGGTGCTGTCGTTGTTATTAGAGATTATTATCTCCTCACTTTTCGAGTCTTGATTCCCCATTATTGTCTTTTTGGTGTTTTTGTTTTTTGTGCTGCCTTTATCCCTACTAAGATAGATTTCAAACTTTTCCTCAGAGTGTTGTCGGTGGTTATCGCCAATATCCTATGTGTACTCTGGATAGTCCTCTATCGTCTGTGCCCCGGAATGTATTCATCCACTATTAAATCTTCATATTTTTTAAAAATGTCATCAATAGTTCCCTTCGAGACTACCTCAATGGGAGAATTCATTAGTAAAAAAAAAGAAGAATGGGTATAATTTCCGGAAAACAACTCTCAACAACTAGGATCGAGAGGGCAGGATCGCCATGTAATGAAGGATGTTTTGTTTTAATTGGAGGGATTATGGGTTGCTTATTATTAAGGCGATCACGCCACTTGGGTATGGCTAATAAGCCTCAGTTTTGTAGAGAATAAAATAAAGAATATTTTACAGCTAACAAGCCGTTTTGATTATCCAATTTATTCTGATTTCTTTCATTCATCTTACAGCTATTTATATGAATTCTTAAATCTAAAATCTTTACATATCTATACTTATAAATTCTATTTGTTTACATTTACATTCAGCGTAGAGTGTGGCAAGTTATTCTTATTTCAGCATTTTACTAATTCGTATTTATTGAATTTTGATAATTTGTGCAATTTGATTCCTCGCGACGTTACAATTTGTAGGTCATGAATACTTATTGTTTATATTATTTTAAAGTGTAACAAATGCATTTTTGAGCAATGCACAATGTGACCAACACACTACAATGAACAAATGTGACCAACACACTACAACTATCGGAAATTTAAAAAGTACCAGTTAAAGAACAAAAAAGTACCAAAAAAACCCTTTTACAGATTCTCATTCACTCAGGACCATGTATGTTCATAAGTCCAATATTAACGAAAATTAAACAAAGTACCAGGTAAGTATCAGGTAGAGACCGAAAAAGTACCAAAAGTCCTCTTACAGATTCTCTTTCATTCAGGACATTGCATGTTTAATTTTATGTTCATATGTCCAATATTAACGAAAATTAAAAAAAGTAAAAGTTAAAAAACGAAAAAGTACCAAAAGGATCCCTCTAACAAATTCTCATTCACTCAGGACCTTGCATGTTTAATTTTATGTTTCTTTGTCTAATACTAACGGAATTTCAGTACCAGTTGAAGAGCAAAAATCACCAAAAATTACCCTCGTAGGTTCTTATCCATTCAGAACATTGCATGTTGAAGCTTATGTTTCTAGGTCCAATATTAAAGTTAATATAGAGCAATTCCATATGAAAGCGATCACCTTTTGGACGACCCCTCTCCGATTTTAAAATAAATAGTCTCAATCGATTGCCCAGCAAAAAATAATGTACCTACATATTTTTTTTATTTTTTATAGTGACTAGTTTAGTGGTGGTGTACACCACTGTCATGTGACAAAATTGAAGAATTCTTCATAAGGGACCTCAAAAAACTACTAAAGCGATCGCAACGAGTGATAGCTCGTTGGAAAGGTATTGAATCAGGCTTTAATTGAAAAATAAAATTTTCCTAATTTTTCTTAGAAATTTACCTTTAAATTTTCCCAAGAAAATTAAATTTTTGCGATTTTCCACAGAAGCTCCTAAATTTTCCGGCTAATTTTTTTTTTTGGATTCCTCATAATTTTTGCTTTAAGAATCAGCAATAAAAAAATGGACCCCGACTCCTTGGTTGGACAGGAGAAGAGCATTAAAGAGACCACCTTGTTAAAAATACAATTTAAAAATTATTTTACAGTTAAAAATACATTTATGAAGAAAAAATCTTTCTTATTTTGCTGCTTATACTTAATTACAATATTTATTAAAAATTTCAATTGTCTTGGCATCATTATAAAATTAAAGTAACTTTAAATTTAGCACGTCGGCAGACGAAGAGTACCGCTTTACATTAATTGACATATCAGAAATATTTGGTATGAAGCAATGAAACTTTTGCGTTCCAGTTATAGTTTTGACATTATTATATCTGTTTTGAATTCGTCGCTCCATGGCATCGTGTTCCTTTTGAGTGCATACAACTGTATTAATGGCAATTTCCTTGCTTTGAATCCACGAAAACAAATGTTGTACATTTAAGATCTGGTCAGTATATGGCCTTTGCAAACTTGCCTTAGTCGCCATGTGTCTTAGGGTTCCCCCTAACGCATTGCATGGGCCCCTACCGTGGGACGTCGCGAAAAAGTGCCACTCGACCTTGCAGTTTTGTTCTTCTTCAATTATGCAAAGATTGTAAAAATTTTTTTATTCTTGTACTGAGAAGCCTGAGAAAAACGTTACTTTGTCGATTGCATCGAATTTTGATCTTAAGAATTCAAACAGTTTCATTTGAAATAAATAAACGGACACATAATTATGAGCTAAACTCTCCGCGACAACAACAAGGCTTACGGTCTGAAGTTCGTTATCTTCGTTTTTGAAATAAATGCAAAAAGGATGCACCGTGCACTGGTCGTTTGCGCAGTGATAAGCCTGAATTTCATCCTGAACGAGAAAAGTGTAATTCTCGGCAAAGTCGCTTATCACAATGAATTCATTTTGGGCTAATTTCTCCTTACTTTCCTTTAGAAATTTCGATTGCATCTCGGATATGAAATGGTGCGCCTTCAGTTCATTCAACTTGAATCCGAATTCCTCGATGAATTCCGGAATCTGCTTTACCACGGTCTCAAGGGAACATCTGCCGCTGCTAATTATCCACTGTTTGAAATGCACCTCCTGAATTAACAGCTGTTCAAACTTTTCCGCCAAATATTGCTCTAGCTCGAGGTCCCTATATGTTTCAATTTCACCGTGAAATACTTTCAATTTCTTGCATGGAAAGAAAATTAATTTGATGTTTTGATGAAACATGCAAACGCAGACTGAATGCGTTCCGTGCCTGTCTAATGCCAGCACGCATTCTTTTGGTCGTAGGATGGCAAACTTAGAAAATCCCACTTTTTCTGCTGGGTATTTCTCATTGAACTGATGGTATGCTTCGGATAGATTACATAATAATAATCTGCGCTGCTTGTGTACTTTTTCTCCATCTTCACGTGTGATAACATAGTCACGTGTACCTGGGCAGGCGCGGCTGTTGTCATCATTGCAGTAAAAATCTTGAATCAATTTCACCGTTGCTTCGCTGAGGGTCCTTGAGCCAAATTTCTTGGTGGGAGTCGCCAATATGCCCTTCTGTCGAACTAATTCTTTGCTTCTTCTCGCGATGTAAAAAGATGTTTGAAACTGTTCAGAAATCTTGCGTATAGACCATGATTGAGGCAGCACAGATAAAATGAGATATTTCTCCGAAAAAGTGGTCGCTAAATTTAATTTTCTTTTCAACTGCTCAATCATTTGTTTGCCGTCATCAACGTCATCTGCTTGACTGCATTCGTTATCAGAGCCTTCATCAAATATTGTCGCGATTGCACTCATAACCTTGCCTTTTTTCTCTTTCCTGTATGTTTCACTTCGCAACTTTCTTTTTCTAATAGGCGTTTCACCTAAAGTGGTAATAGCCTCATTCAAAGGACTCAAAGACATATTGACCATCGGAATGTCTGCCTCACTATCAGATGAAACATTTTGTTCACTTGTCATTTCACTCTCGGATTGTGGCTGCATTTGTTTCAATGCATTTGCTTGTTGAGACAAATCGATTTTACACTTGGGGCAAATGAATTCTGCTTCTTCACCGTATTGTATATTTAATTCATTCATGTATCGCTTCGAAACACCAGTTAATTTTAATACTTTTATCTTTTTCGAACGATGTCCACTCTTGTTAAACGGATTGCAGCAAAATTTATTCATTTTACTTTAAATTGTCTTTACAGCTTCACTCTTTACTTTACAAAAAAAAAACACTTTAACACTTTCACGTTTAGTATTCAACTAAAATTTGACTCAGAGTGTGTGAAGTATTTATATTTATTTTTTGGTAAAAAATAGGTAAAAAAAAATAAGCGATATTTGCTTTTCTTTAATAGGAAAATTTGCGTGAACTACTGGTCATAAAATGTTTTTTAAAAGGGACTTAATTGGTTACTGCCAATAAGCCGACCACAGGTCATAAAATGTTTTGCAAATTTTTTAAATTACCAGGTAATAAATATTTCGAAATATTTATGGAAAATCCGTGTGTTATGACTTGTTTCTGCACGTGTCATTTTAGGCGAAATATTTATTACCTGGTAATTTAAAAAATTTACAAAACATTTTATGACCTGGAGTCTCAGTCGGGTTTGGTGTGCCATTACATGCCACTGCTGCTATTATCCATGGATTTATGGCCGATCTTGTGAAGGCAGGCAGACCATATTCACTACACACTCAACTTGGGGCTCTTAAAAAAAAAATTGATTTTTTCTTCATAAATGTATATTTAACTGTAAAATAATTTTTAAAATGTATTTTTAACAAGGTGGTCTCTTAAATGTTCTTCTCCTGTCCAAACAAGGAGTCGGGGCCCATTTTTTTATTGCTGATTCTTAAAGCAAAAATTATGAGGAATCCAAAAAAAAAAAATTAGCCGGAAAATTTAGGAGCTTCTGTGGAAAATCGGAAAATTTAATTTTCTTGGGAAAATTTAAAGGTAAATTTCTAAGAAAAATTAGGAAAATTTTATTTTTCAATTAAAACCTTTCCAACGAGCTATCACTCGTTGCGATCGCTTTAGTAGTTTTTTTTTTAAACAACTTTCAATGAGGTCCCTTATGAAGAATTCTTCAATTTTGTCACATGACAGTGGTGTACACCACCACTAAACCAGTCACTATAAAAAAAAAAAAATATGTAGGTACATTATTTTTTGCTGGGCAATCGATTGAGACTATTTAGTTTAAAATCGGAGAGGGGTCGTCCAAAAGGTGATCGCTTTCATATGGAATTGCTCAATAGCAAAATTTCCAGTTGATTTACTATTTCTTTTTTAATGTTAAAATTTTTCTTTAGTGTAAACATTAAATTATTTTGAGTGTTCCATTATTACAAAAAATTTTAATGATTATTATTTAAATCCAAATATGACATTTTTAAATAATTAAAAATAAATAAAAAAAAAACAATATATCACGCTAAAGTTAAAAAAATCTAAAGTTCCACTTTGCCCTTAAATTTCCCAATAACTACTCAACCGATTTTAATGAAATTGAAAGTGGAGAAAAGTTTAAGAATCTATCTGTAGATTAAAAAGGTTCAAAAGTTATAGATTTTTGGCCAATGAAAAACGATTTTCAGCCACTGTGTGGCGATCCTCAAATAAATTTTTGTAACGAGCCGCGAGCTCTTCCCCAGCATTGAGTGGTAAACACGTCGTTAACAGCTTCTTTTACATAGGACTGTTAGCAATTTCGCAGCCTAGCCCATTACACTCCCAAACGCCAAGAATTTCCAAGAATAAATGCTAACATCTACAGGTCCTGAGATTTTTGATTCCAGCAGACCGCTGGATATTTATTGGATATAATTTTTTCATCATTTGTTTTGTTTCCAACCTTATGAGTTTATATATGTACGTTATATGGGCAAAAAAAAGTTCAAGTTGTACCCCCCTGAAAATTAACTTTGACATGTTTTATGTAGATTCCTAAAATATTTTGGCTCTAGCAATTATTTTCCGTGATTTAAACCCCGTCAAAAAGGGGTCCAAAAATGGTTTTTTTTTTATGAATAACAAATTCGATAAAAAAATTATATTAAATTGTTGATAAGAATAGACGTATTCAAAATAGAAAAACCAATAGCGATACTATAATAGAAGGTTAACGCAGGTATTCGGCAGAGAAAAGAACATCATTAAA
This sequence comes from Pollenia amentaria, assembly GCA_943735925.1. Taxonomy (NCBI): domain Eukaryota; kingdom Metazoa; phylum Arthropoda; class Insecta; order Diptera; family Polleniidae; genus Pollenia; species Pollenia amentaria. The sequence goes on from OX031009.1 coordinate 70,062,513, forward strand.
AACCCATTTCATAACCACAAAAGGCATATATTTGTGCAGAAAGCACGTTTTATTAATAAATTTAGCGAAATCAACCCGTTAATGACCAATATTTTTAAGAGGAAAATAAAAAAAATATTGTGGAAAAAATTCAAGTCCAGTTGCAGGGTTGTCAGATTGATTTTGAACTTTTTCGCCAAATTCAATGTCAAAAATCGCCAAAGCATTTATTTATTAGTTTTTGACAATAATATACGTATGTATTTTTAGAATAATTAAAAATATTTTTTTATAAATCCCAAAAAAAAATTTGTTCCGTATCGCTAAAATCCGCCAAAATTTAAAAGAATCGCCATGATATAATTTGTTTAATTTTTATTTAGAACAAAGTAAAAAATGATTAGTGAACACAAAAAACGGGCATTGTTTAAAATATTTTATAGTAGAGTACTTAAAGCAACAAAAAAAAGAATGTTTGCGGTAAGAATTAAACAAATAGTTACAAGAGAAATGCAACATGTACTACGTAAAAACGTGTCGAAAACTTCATATCGCATTCTATTTCGAGGACGAATTTTATTATTTCATTATTTCAACACAGGCATTACTAGTTGCAATAACCAGCATATAAAGAACAGCCAATGCAAGTTCCTTAAAATGGTACGTACCTGCCGTATCCTTGTTGATATAAATTGTTGGCCTAAACTGATTTAAATTAGATTAAATATCATCATTAAAATTCTGTACATCCAAAGGTACGTTAGGATTCATAAAAATCTTTAAAATATCTTTAACAACAACGAATTTTATCTGTGATAATTTCTCACATTTTATAATGGAAAAATGTTCATAAACTTTAATTATATTCATTTTTTAAAGTATTCTACTTATTTCTTTTTTCAAGAGCACATTTAAATGTGAAAAAAAAACTCGAAGATTTACATTATCTTCATCAGCCATTTCAACATAATTGAGTTTTAAATACTCAATACATATGAATTCATCAAATTTCATACATTGAAATACTAGCATAAAAAATATTGTTTCTTCGTATTGAATTTAACAAATTTCAAAACAAATTCATGGCTCCTCAAAAATAGCCAACAAAATCGCGAACTATTTTATAAATCGCCAAAAAACCACCATGTCGCCAAATCGAAAATTAGAGAAATCGCCACATCTGACAGCCCTGTCCAGTTGTATACTTAAAAAGTAATTTATAATTGCCTTCAAGGCACATTTAACAAGACTTCATTAAAAACCAGTTGCTTATCTCCAGTGCATCCCGTTAAGGAAATACTTTCATTTGATATCAAATAGTGACAAAATTTAAGCCTTTTATGGCCAACATTTTTTTGAGGATATTTATTAGCAATATCTTTTGGTAAGCTTTGAATAATTACTCTTCTGTGCCCCTAGCTGAAATATTATTTAACAAGAATTGACAAAATTCAAAGCACAATAACAGTTTTCGATGCTTTATTAACCACTTACAATTGTGCACAAACAATTATATATATTCACACTTTACACTTTATCACTGATCTTTACTTGCAATGTTCTTTTCTCTGCCGAATACCTGCGTTGACCTTCTATTATAGTATCGCAATTGGTTTTTCTATTTTGAATACGTCCATTCTTATAAACAATTTAATATACCAAAATCAAAAGAAAATACGTTTTAAAGCTATGATCAATGATTAATTACACTGTGCAAGAAATTGACACTTTTTTTTTGTGACAAGCTGGGCACCTGGCGTTTTAACATAATTCGGGTACGCTGAATCCAGTGGTGCCCGCAGTTTTTTAAGATTGGCTCTGGTTTTCGAGATATACCGTTATTTCAAAAATGGAGGAGGTTGCACAACATATGTTCGCGTAACTCAAAAACGCTTTAGCTTATTGAAAAAACTTAAAAAACCGAAATTCCGCAATAAAATTACCTTAAGGAAAGGCTAAACTTTTTCTAATCGCCACTGTCGTTTTAGAAACATAATTTTTTTTTTGCAAAAAAAATTTTTTTTTATCAAAATTTCGAAATTTTTGTTTCTTAAAAAATCATAAAAAATTGGAAAATAAAGCTATGCTTTTAATTTTCCTAGACGTATAAAAAAAAACGAATTTGCAAAGTTTATTTAATAAGCTTAACTGTTTTTGTGTTACGGTAATATATGTTGTGCAACCTACTCCATTTTCGAAATAGCGGTATATCTCGAAAACAAAAGCTAACCTAAAAAATCGGTAAGCACCATTGGATTCATCGTACCCGAATTATGTTAAAGCGCCAGGTGCCCGCCTGTCAGCTAGCCCAGTGTTATTATTAACACAAAGTTTATGATAATGATTAAAGTGTTCAATTTTGGATGTGGCTAATTGTATATTAATGTATATTAAAAAAATAAACTACCGTTTGCAACATATAGAAAAGGAAAAAACAATATCAACATAAAGAAAACGAACGAAATAACAAAATAAACAAACAACAATAATAACAATCCGCCAGTGATGGTCTTTTTTCGGTGTTGACCAGATCAGGGCTTTTATGGTCCTTTTATGGCATTGTCCATTGTGTACCCCCTATAACCATCTAACATATTCGTCTTAGTACGGATGTATTTGTGTTAATCGTTTTTGAACGGTTTTGGTGATGAAGGTATAACACTGATCCCCAAACAGTTTCTAAACGGCTTTTAGCGTACTTTGCGTTTGATTTGAATTTTTTTGTGTTGTGAAGAGAGGTCGGTTTCGAATCGAATTCTGTAACATACGTGGGCTGAGAATGAATTTTTTTTTCTGTATACGCTCACATTTGTCTCCATCGGCCAGATGTTTTCGCCTTATGTCAAACACAGGTATTTGAAAATTCTGATCCACTGGATTTCCAGATTCCTGGGTATCACCTTCTATCCCTATTTAATCTTCATCAGGGTCTTGCTATATATATACGCAATGAAGTTGTGTATCAATACCAGCAACCAATGGGCATGTTTGATGAGGAATTTAACTGTCTTTGCGTTAAATTCAAAATCAATACGCACTTTTTGAATTTCGGGTTTCTTTACAGAAGTCCAAATGCGGGAAGGGATATCACTTTAGCGCGCTTCGACTCCCTTTCCGACTCTATATCGAAGATTATTGAGAATTGTCCGGACAGTGAAATCTTTGTTGCTGGTCCACAATTCTTCTTGGCTTCACCACTCGGGCCGTACAACCTATGAAGGCCAATATGTTGAGCTTTTTGCTGCATATAATCACCTCGTGCAACTGGTGAATGTACCAACACTTATTCTATGTGTTGACGGCACCAACACAATACCCTTGACCTCTTCCTCTCTTCGCACCCTCAAAAGTACGAAGAAGGAAGTTCTAGCACCTCTCGGTAACTCGGATCATTGCACCATTTCCGCCTCTTTTCCGTTCTCCGAACTTCGCAACGTTTCACGACAGGCTATGAAACGATCAAAATTTGTTTACGGTAAAGCACGTTGGGTTGAACTCAACGACTTTCTTCGGCAGTTTTATTGGAAACTTTATTTCCTTGACAATGACGTCAATGCCATGGCGAAAATGGTTGAAAATGTTATTATGCTAGGAACGAAAATGTTCATTCCAGTTAAAAATGCTTCGAATAAACCTAGGTCTAAATCTTGGTTTAATCAGACCTGCAAATCACAATTAAACCGCTGATACTGAATTGCTACGCGAAATGGCATGTGCCAAAGTACTAAGACGGGAAACCCCTCTTTACGAGCAACGTGTTCATGCTGAAGTTCTTACTGCTCCCCGGGACAGTAAAAGCTTCTGGTCATTCGTTAAAATGGCAAGGGTTAATGCTAGTTCTTCAATACCATCTCTTTTAAAGGATGGCCAAACATTCACGAACCTGGTTGATAAGGCTAATTGCTTTGAAGAACTATTTGCAAATAATTCTAACTTACCAAATAGTAATCAACCACTACCCGAACTCGAAAAAGTATCCGTAACTATGCCTAAAATATTTTTTCGGGCTCGTACTGCTAAAAAGGTTCTTGCGGATCTCGACATGAACAAGTCTCCTGGTATACATGCACTGTTCTTGAAGCAGTGCTTTTTGACGCTAGCTCGTGCTTTAGCAAATCTTTTCAGTACTTTATACCATGCCGGTGAATTCCCCGTCTGCTGGAAAGTTGCTAATGTAACGCCAATTCCTAAAAAAGGATTGGCTAATAACCCTGACTATTACCGCCCAATTACAATTTTCACCTTTCCAAAGTTATGGAGAGTATGGAAAATCACCATCTGGTAAAATTTGTAGAGTTAAATTACCTACTAAGCGACCGCCAGTATGGCTTTCGTAGAGGTCGTTCTACTGGAGACCTATTTGTCCTGTTTCAGAAAAATGGTGTCGTTCCATTCACCATTTTGGCGAAAGTAAGGTAATTGCTTTAGATATTTCCAAGGCGTTTGACAGAGTCTGGCATGGTGTACTCTTGTCTAAACTTGTTGCATTTGGTGTCGGTGATAATTTCTCTCGATTTATATCGAGCTTTCTCAGAGATTGCACTATACGGGTTTTTATAGATGGGGTTTCATCAAACGAGTTCAAGATTCATTCAGGGGTGCCTTGCCCGTTCTTTCTTCTACTCTATTTCTTATTTTTCTAAGTGACCTCTTATGTCAAACATCCAACCCTATCTATTCTTTTGCAGATGACAGCAACCTTTGCCATTCGTATTCATTTGATTACAGACCAAGCGTGTCCGATGTTGGTGCTAAGAGACAGAACATGAATGATACGCTTGGCCGCGACCTAGACATAATCTCAGAATGGAGTCGTGCGAATAGGGTCTAATTTAATGCCCGAAATACCCAATGTTGCGTGCTGACGCATAAACGCGCGACAGATCAAGGTGCCTCATCTGTATATATGGGTGGTATAATTGTTGAGGAAACAGAATCTTTTGATGTGATATCCGATGGACAGAACATATATTTAATGTGTCGAAAGGAGCATTCAAGTGCCTCGGTTTTTTGATACGGTGTAAGATATACTTCACTCCATCTGATCTCCTTACTATTTATACCACCTATAACCGACCGCGAATGGAATACAACTCTCATGTGTGGGCCGGTACTTCAAAGTATATTTTGGAGCTTCTTGACCGCGTGTAGGAGAGGGCGAAGGTTCTCATTGGCGACAGTAGGGTATCCAATTCTATTGACTTCTTTGAGCACCGTCGCAATGTGGGTTGCGTAATATTTCGTAATACACGGTTTTCCTCAAGAGCCCATCCTTTTGTGGTCGATTAGGCGGTGAGTCGTTCAACGCATTACAGGGAAAATTCGTTTCTTGGCCGGACTCTTCGTATGTGGAATAACCTTCCTGAAGAAGTCTTTCCTCTCACTTTTAGCATGGATAAATTCAAGTCGAACGTTCACAAGCACTACTCCCTCTTTCCTTCTTCCCATAACCTATTTTTATAGTTCCAACACAATACAACGCATTAGTAGAGGTCATCCCCTGAGTGCTGGCCCTTACTTTAATTTTATTTTGGCCATAGTAAAATTAGACGATAAAGATGAAATCCTAAAGACTTTTAACAAATATCATGAGAAAATTCTGTTCACAATTGAGATACAAACCAACACAGGAATTGCTTACCTAGATACGAAACTACGCATTAGTGGAAATAAAATAGCTTTCGACTGGTATGCAAAAGAAACATCATCGGAAAGAATCATGAATTTTCATGCAACACAACCATGGAACCAAATAATTAAAACTGCCACAAATTTTAATGACAGAGTACTTAACATTAGTGACAGACAACATAATAGAACTTTAGGCCGTATTAGCTAAAATAAAATCTAATTTAATGAACAATTACATTGGCCAAGCAACAGAAATAATATAGAAAAAATATATTTTTTATAAAAACATGACAAAAATTAATCTAATTAATTTATCCATATTTACATAAGCATTAAATGAAAAGCAGAATCTCATTTGAGAATAACTCGAGTTATCTTCATCTGATTAATTTTTAACGCTGTCTCTATTGCGCATGTAGTGTGAACACCAAAAAAAAAAAAAAAAAAAAAAAAACAGAAATGCAAGCAATGAAATGAATTAAAAAAACACACAGAAAGAATGACCGAAAATTTATTATGCGGTTTCAGGTGACTGGTGTTAATTCAAATGGGTCACTAGAATTGTTTAAAAAAAAATAATAATAATTAAGAAATTTGAATATTCACATTACCCAAAAAAAAAGATAAACAAAAATAAGTAAGGGAAATGTTTATTACATATAGAATAAGAAATAGTATAATAAGCTGAAGAAAATTGTAAATAAAAATTGACGTAATTCTGACTTCAAATATTAAAGTTTGTTTTATTTTTCAAAAACTTCGGCAATTAACTTTGCCATAATATTGAGCCGTCTGCTACTCTAAGGCTCTCAAATAAAAACTAGAGTACTACAGGACCGTAGTCAGAAGTAATTACAATAAACAAAAATAATTTTTTAAACTTTGTTTTAGTTTTAATATAAATGTTCACTTTTTCGACGCGCTTTCAAAAATAGCCTGCAATATTTAAAAATGTACAAAAACTCGTATTAAGCGCATAAGTTAATAAGTGCTTTTGTGGTTTAGGGGTAATGTCGTGCTTTGTGACCCTGGATGTCAGGGTTTAAATCCCGTTTTTTCCAGTATTTTTTCTTTTAAATACAATTTTGTTATAATTTTTACTTTTATTTTATTTTTTTTATTCAGTTTCTTTTTTTAAGCCCTCTTTCAGCGATACAGGTCAACTTTTCATCAATTGCAATAAATATATCCAAGAAACTACCATTTTTCCGATTTCCTTAGCACCAAATTTTTGAGTCAAAAACCAGAAGCTCGATTTTGGCTTTAGCACCATGTTTTTTAAGGAAAAGTTCTTCGAATTTTCCGTAGATTACGATTTTGCTGTACGGTTCGTCACTTTTTTGGGCCCGAACAAATTGACCCACCCTAATATACATATATTAACTCATATGGTTGGAAACGAATCAAATGATGAAAAAATTATATCAAACAAATAATGGGAGTCTGCTGGAAGCAAAAATCAAAGGACCTCCAGATGTTGCCATTTATTCTTGGAAATTCTTAGCGTTTGGAAGTGCAATGGGTTATGTCCTATGTGGCAGAAGCTGATAGTCATACTTAATATAGGTTTTGTAATACATATGCATATGAATTCGGTTTATATTAGTTTTACAGTACTGTTTTTCTTTTTACTTATGTTTGATCACTAATTTTAGTCTGATCACTAATTCTACTTAGGCGTTCACCATAGAGTATGAAACAGAATTATCAATTTTGATGTTTAAAAATATTTATATGTTCTTAAAAAATATCAAATACTCTGCTAATTTTTTATTGAGTGTGATTATTCATTATGTTGTTAAAGAAAATTATATACTTGATGATACGTCATTTTTAATTTTGTTCAAAACTATATTTTTTTAAGGTAGAAGTTTAAAATTTTTAAAAAAAACTTTAACGTCAATCGTAATCAATAAAAAAGTCAATTTCAAATTGTTCAATGATACATTGTTTTGCATTTTTGCCAACTACATGTATATTTTTTTTTAAATCAATTCTTTGATGGTTTAAATTTTGCTTATTTTCGTTGAGAAGACATATAGGCAAACCTTATTGAAAAAAACTACAAGTACTCAACACAAGTATTTTGTTCTTGTAAAACAATTTTGGTTTTACCAACCAAAACGGTGGGGTTTTTTCGTTGACAACTATTTTCTTAAATAGGTAAAAAATATATGACATTTGCTCTTATGTATAAAGGTTATTTACACATAAACTGTAGCATAACAAGCCTTTTTTAGTTTTATTTCAAATATTTTTAACCAACTTAAGAAAAGATTTGTCTCAGCTCAGTAAAGAATGAAAAATTATCAACAAATTATTATTCATTTTGATTGATCGCAATATATGAAAGCGATTGAACACCAAAGGTTTCCTTTGGAGTTCAGATGTTTGTTTTTGAATTGTTACGAGTTAGCCCAGGTAGAAACACCATGTGCTAGTTAATATTAAAAATGAGCCTGGGTAGAAGCACCGAGACTAATCAAGCAATCATCAGAGTTAATCTTAGTTTGCCTAAAGTTCTTTATTTTTAATTGCCTTTTATACAATTTAATTTCTTAAGTCTAATTAACAGTAACAATAATAATAATAACAATAATATTTAAATATGCGATTGCAATTATAATAAATGCTTTAATTGCATTTATGGTAATATTACACCTTTTTACGGGTTGATTGACTGAATTTAATAAACATTTAAAGGTAAATGACTTACAGTAAACATTTTTAAGGTAAATGACTGAATTCTGTCATATAAGCATTTCTGTGTTTTTTTTAATAAGTTAAGCTAAATAAGTAGGTCATGGTTTTTTTTTTGTATAAATTTGTATTTCTTTTGAAATTTTAGATTTTGTGTTAACATGTGTTAACATTCTCCGCCGCGTTGAGCTTTGCTACCCCCATCGAAATAAAATTGGTAAGATTTTTTTAAAAGCAAAGTATCTTGAACTAAATTTGAATGATTTTACAGTAACCGTTCAACAGATGATATACAGAAATTTCAAGTGTCTTCGTATGGGAGGTGCCATGCCTACTTTTCCCATTAAAACTACCTTTTGAAATATGTTGTAGATTACTATCTAAGCTTTTTGTACAAAATTGGAATACTTTCACTATTACAGTACTTCAAATACGTAGACATCTTTATTGTAATTGTGTGGGAGGTGCCACGCCCGCTTGTCTAATCCAACGGACTTTTTGGCAGATGTCGTGTATAGATAACGAAGTTATTTGTTTCATATTGGGAAACTCTTATTGTAACCGTCCTCCAGATAAAAGGTTATTCATATAACCGAGTAATCAGGAAATTACTGTAAAACTTTCAGGAAAATCGGCTCAGTAGCTTAGAAGTCTGTAGAGAATAAGCAAACTTACGCTTTTTCATCTATATGTTATATTTTTATTTTTAAAGGTGTAGTTTACCATAAGAGTGGGTCCTACAAAGCTTGAAGACTGATATGAAGTATTTAATATTTTCGTCCTATGGAGGGTATTGCTCCTCATTCGTCTACCCCACCCATTTTTATATTGCATTTTTAGCTTACCATAACAGTGGATTTAACCACATTTGAAGACTCTCGCTGTTATAGTTTTTCAGTTACGCGATATTAAATATATGCTTCCTATGGGGGGTATTATTCGCCCTGCGCCTACCCCCTTTATTTACATTTTCAAAGGTGAAGTTTTCCATAAGAGTGACTAATAATAAGTTTGAACATTCTCACTATAACAGTTCTTACGATTTGCGATATTAAACATTGGCGTCCTATGGGGGGCAGCACTTCCCCTGCAGCTATCTTACTTCTCCCAACACCTACATACGTGAAACAGTATCGAAGATAAGAGGATTATAAATTTTGAGTTGATTAGGCGTGCCACCGCCCCTTTGTCCAACCACAACTTTACATAGCCTAAGGCTCATTAATTCATAACAGCCTACTGTAAGAATTTGATGACGATCGGTTCAGAAGTTTATTAGATATAATCGAAATAAAGGGGCGTGGCCCCTACCACTTTTTTCATGCAACGTATTTCTATTCATAACAATACCATATACACCAAATATCATCCTACGCCAAATAGTGGCTAAGATATGAGGATTTTATGTTTTGGGTTGTATGGGCGTGGCACCGCCCCTTTTTCCAACCACATCTTTATATAGCTTAAAGTTCAGTAACCCAAGGCAGTCGCCTACTGTGGAAATTTGATGACGAACGGTTCAGTAGTTTATTAGATATGGTGGTTTTTACTTTTTCTATAAAGGGGCGTGGTTCCGCCCTCATTTTTCATGGAGCTTATTTCTATTCATACTAACACCATATGTACTAAATATCATCATTCTATGCCAAAAAATGCCAAAGATATAATGATTTTAAAGTATGGGTTGTATGGGCGTGGCATCGCCCCTTTGTACAATCTCAGCTTTATATAGCCTAATGTTTTTTCCAGGGTCACAGTTATATTCTGTGAAAATTTCGGTCGGTCAAGTGGCTTGGCCTCCTATAAGGCACAAATATATATACAAACATACTTTCACTTTTATATATATACTAGCATTTAACCCGCTACTTCGTTAGCGCCCCTTTTTCTTATGTGGACATATTTTTACGCCAAAGTTTATGTTTCTAGGTTTAAACCCGCTACTTTGTAATGGGACGATTTGTACCTCTAAATGTTCGTATTTCGAAAATTTTTATTTGTATTTTTTAGATACGTTACGAATGTGATATTTTTTTATATCAATGTTTATTGGTTTAATAGATGTAGTGGCAAAAAAGTTTAAAGATACAGGTTTACTCCCCAAAAGGGTCTAATTTCAAAAAAGTACCAGACACCTAACCGCTTATTATTTTAATGAACATCAGGTTAGGGAATTTCCCGTTTTAACCTCTTTTACCCTCTAACCATAACAATTTCCAAAACTCCCATCATAGGTAATCGATTTCGCGACAGGCCAACCTCCCGGGCAAATTTCAGCATTTTAGTTCAGGCGTTTAGGTCGTGCGATGATGAATCATGCAGTAACATTACAATTTTATATTATATAGGTAGATGAAGAAAAATGTTTTGAAAAAAATAACACAATTAGGTACGATTTTCACCCCTTAAACGTTCGAATTTCGAAACGCATCAAATTTTTATTTTTTAGATAAGTTACGAATGTGATATATTTTTTATTTTAATGTTTATTGGTTTAAAATATAGATGGTATAGCAAAAAAGTTTTAAAATTCATGTTTTACCCGTTTACTCCTTATTTCAAAAAAGTGCTAAACACCTGTCCGCTTATTTTTAATGAACAATAATAACAATAATAGGTTTTTGGTATCTCTTTTAGTTTAGCAGATATGAGGTTAGCGAATTTCCGTTTTCACCGCCTTTTTTTATTGAACCACAATAAGTATTAAATTTTTTTGTATCTCCTTTAGCTTAGCAGATATGAGGTCAGCGTGAAACCATTTGGCGAGAGGCCTGCCTCAGGTCCAAATGTCAACTTTTTAGCTTCAGGCGTTTAGGCTGTGCGATGAAAATAAATAGATGAAGAAAAAATATCTTGGAAAAAGTAACAAAATTACGTACGATTTTTACCCCTTAAACGTTCGAATTCAGAAAAAGTACAACATTTTCACTTGGCATTTTTTAAGATAAGTTACGAATTTTATATAATTTTTATTTCTAAGTGCATTGATTTAGTAAATGGTAGATGGAGGACAAAAAAAACCAATATTCAGGTTTTACACTTTTACTTCTTAAAAGAGCCGAATTTCGAAATAGTACCAGACACCTGTTCTCTTTTTTATTTAACGAACAACAATAAAAGCACAAAATAAAGTACAAAAAAGTACCAAAAATTGCCTCCTACAGATGCTCATTCAACGCTTTGCTTGTTTAATTTTATGTTTGTAGCTGCAATACTAACAAAAATTCAATAAGTACCTGTTGGCAAACAATACAGTTCGAAAAAGTAACAAAAAACCACTCTTACAGATTCTCATTCACTTGGGAACTTGCATGTTTAATTTTATGTTTATAGGTCCAATTTTAACGGAAATTCAAAAAGTAACAGGTAAAGAACAAAAAGTACCAAAAAGCCCCTCTTACAGATTCTCACTCAAAAGTACGAAGAAGATCCCTCTTATAGGTTCTTGTCCACTCAGGACATTTAATGTTGAGTTTTATGATTTTAGGTCCAATACTAACGGAACTTCAAATAGTACCAGTTAAAGACCAAAAGGTAGCAAGAAGCCCCTTTTACAGATTTTGATTTACTCAGGAGCATGCATGTTTTATTTTATGTTCATAGGTCCAATATTAACGAAAATCAAAAAAAATACAAGTTAAATAACGAAAAAGTACCAAAAATATCCCTCTAACGAATTCTCATTCACTCAGGACATAGCATGTTTTATTTTATGTTAATAGGTCTAATTTTAACGAAAATTAAAAAAGTACCAGTTAAAGAATGAAAAAGTACCAAAAAGATCCCTCTAACAAATTCTTATTCACTCAGGACTTTGCATGTTTAGTTTTATGTTTCTAGGTCTAATACTAACGGAAATTAAAAAAGTACCAGTTAAAGATCAAAAAATAACAAAAAGTACCCTCAGAGGTTCTTATCCACTCAGGACATTGCATGTTGAAGTTTATGTTTCTAGGTGCAATATTAACAATAATTAAAAAAATTGTCAGTTGTGGAACCAAAAACCTAAAGTAAGAAATAAAATTTCCCGTATTTCTCCTTTTTGGTACTTTTTTCTCCCCATTGAAGCATAACAAATTTCAATATTGTAGTAGGAGCCCATAATTCAATACGTATATGTCAATGAATAAAAAAAAATGTTTTGTAAAAAAGTACCAAAAATAGTAACGGTTTTTACCCCCAAAACGACCGAATTTCGAAAAAGTACCAAATTCGTATTTGGATTTTTAAGATAAGTTTCAAATGTGATATAACCCTTATTTCTATGTTTATAGGTTTCAAAGATAGATGGGGCGACAAAAAAGTACCAAAATGCAGGTTTTACCCGTTTACTCCCTTAAAGGGCTGAATTTCCAAAAAGTACCAGACACCTGTCCGCTTATTTTTCTAAAGAACAACGAAAAGCATTACATTTTTTTTGTATCTCTTTTAGTTTTAGAGATATAAGGTTACCGAATTTACCCGTTTTTGCCCTTTTTTACCCCCTAAACATTCGAATTTCCAAAAATCCCGTCTTAGTGCATCGATTTGGGGAGAGACCAACCCCTGGTCCAAATTTCAAGTTTTTAGCATCAGGCGTTTAGGCTGTGCGATGATGAATCAGTCAGTCAGTCAGTCAGTCAGTCAGTCAGTCAGTAACGTTACAATTTTATATATATAGATAGGTAGATGAAGAAAAATGTTTTGAAAAAAATAACACAATTAGGTACGATTTTCACCCCTTAAACGTTCGAATTTCGAAACGCATCAAATTTTTATTTTTTAGATAAGTTACGAATGTGATATATTTTTTATTTTAATGTTTATTGGTTTAAAATATAGATGGTATAGCAAAAAAGTTTTAAAATTCATGTTTTACCCGTTTACTCCTTATTTCAAAAAAGTGCTAAACACCTGTCCGCTTATTTTTAATGAACAATAATAACAATAATAGGTTTTTGGTATCTCTTTTAGTTTAGCAGATATGAGGTTAGCGAATTTCCGTTTTCACCGCCTTTTTTTATTGAACCACAATAAGTATTAAATTTTTTTGTATCTCCTTTAGCTTAGCAGATATGAGGTCAGCGTGAAACCATTTGGCGAGAGGCCTGCCTCAGGTCCAAATGTCAACTTTTTAGCTTCAGGCGTTTAGGCTGTGCGATGAAAATAAATAGATGAAGAAAAAATATCTTGGAAAAAGTAACAAAATTACGTACGATTTTTACCCCTTAAACGTTCGAATTCAGAAAAAGTACAACATTTTCACTTGGCATTTTTTAAGATAAGTTACGAATTTTATATAATTTTTATTTCTAAGTGCATTGATTTAGTAAATGGTAGATGGAGGACAAAAAAAACCAATATTCAGGTTTTACACTTTTACTTCTTAAAAGAGCCGAATTTCGAAATAGTACCAGACACCTGTTCTCTTTTTTATTTAACGAACAACAATAAAAGCACAAAATAAAGTACAAAAAAGTACCAAAAATTGCCTCCTACAGATGCTCATTCAACGCTTTGCTTGTTTAATTTTATGTTTGTAGCTGCAATACTAACAAAAATTCAATAAGTACCTGTTGGCAAACAATACAGTTCGAAAAAGTAACAAAAAACCACTCTTACAGATTCTCATTCACTTGGGAACTTGCATGTTTAATTTTATGTTTATAGGTCCAATTTTAACGGAAATTCAAAAAGTAACAGGTAAAGAACAAAAAGTACCAAAAAGCCCCTCTTACAGATTCTCACTCAAAAGTACGAAGAAGATCCCTCTTATAGGTTCTTGTCCACTCAGGACATTTAATGTTGAGTTTTATGATTTTAGGTCCAATACTAACGGAACTTCAAATAGTACCAGTTAAAGACCAAAAGGTAGCAAGAAGCCCCTTTTACAGATTTTGATTTACTCAGGAGCATGCATGTTTTATTTTATGTTCATAGGTCCAATATTAACGAAAATCAAAAAAAATACAAGTTAAATAACGAAAAAGTACCAAAAATATCCCTCTAACGAATTCTCATTCACTCAGGACATAGCATGTTTTATTTTATGTTAATAGGTCTAATTTTAACGAAAATTAAAAAAGTACCAGTTAAAGAATGAAAAAGTACCAAAAAGATCCCTCTAACAAATTCTTATTCACTCAGGACTTTGCATGTTTAGTTTTATGTTTCTAGGTCTAATACTAACGGAAATTAAAAAAGTACCAGTTAAAGATCAAAAAATAACAAAAAGTACCCTCAGAGGTTCTTATCCACTCAGGACATTGCATGTTGAAGTTTATGTTTCTAGGTGCAATATTAACAATAATTAAAAAAATTGTCAGTTGTGGAACCAAAAACCTAAAGTAAGAAATAAAATTTCCCGTATTTCTCCTTTTTGGTACTTTTTTCTCCCCATTGAAGCATAACAAATTTCAATATTGTAGTAGGAGCCCATAATTCAATACGTATATGTCAATGAATAAAAAAAAATGTTTTGTAAAAAAGTACCAAAAATAGTAACGGTTTTTACCCCCAAAACGACCGAATTTCGAAAAAGTACCAAATTCGTATTTGGATTTTTAAGATAAGTTTCAAATGTGATATAACCCTTATTTCTATGTTTATAGGTTTCAAAGATAGATGGGGCGACAAAAAAGTACCAAAATGCAGGTTTTACCCGTTTACTCCCTTAAAGGGCTGAATTTCCAAAAAGTACCAGACACCTGTCCGCTTATTTTTCTAAAGAACAACGAAAAGCATTACATTTTTTTTGTATCTCTTTTAGTTTTAGAGATATAAGGTTACCGAATTTACCCGTTTTTGCCCTTTTTTACCCCCTAAACATTCGAATTTCCAAAAATCCCGTCTTAGTGGATCGATTTGGGGAGAGACCAACCCCTGGTCCAAATTTCAAGTTTTTAGCTTCAGGCGTTTAGGCTGTGCGATGATGAATCAGTCAGTCAGTCAGTCAGTCAGTCAGTCAGTAACGTTACAATTTTATATATATAGATAGATAGATGAAGAAAAACATTTAAAAAAAAAGTAACAAAATTTAGTGCGATTTTCACACCTTTAAGGATCGAATTACGAAAAAGTACCAAAGTTGCATTTGTATTTTTAGATGAGTTACGAATGTGATACAATTTTTATTTCTATGAATATTGGTTTAAAAGAAAGATGGTGTGACAAAAAAGTTTCAAAATACAGGTTTTACCCGTTTACTCCTTACTCCAAAAAAGTGCTAGACACCTATCCGCTTATTTTTTAAAGAACAATAATGGGTATTACATTTTTTTGAATCTCTTTTAGTTTAGCAGATATGATGTTAGCGAATTTCCCGTTTTTTACCGCCTTTTTTCTTTTGTACAAAAATAAGTAACAATAACCTAATTTTTGATTTTCACTCCTTAAACTAAACGTTCGAATTTAAAAAAAGTACCAAATTTGCATTTGAATTTTTTACATAAGCTACAAAGGTTATAAAATTTTTACAGTGAGGCCTTGATTATCCATGATTTGATTGACCGGCAACATCAATTATACGGGAAAGAAAAAAGAAAATATTTTTTCACGATTTCAAGTTTGTGCGTCAATTAACCGTGATAACATCCATTATCCGAGATTACAAGTATAATATTTTTAAAATAATTTTTTTTTTGTTTTTGTTTGTTGAACAATCAAACAATGTGAATTAAACAAAAAGGGGAATCCCATACGATGCATACAATGAGTCAGAAATCATACATAGATATAAACGTGTGTAATTTAGTTCATTTAGAAATTTTAGAAGTGCGGATTGTAAGTGTTTAACCGGGAAAATTGATTATCGAGAATGCTTCCGGTCCCGACCATTACGGATAATCAAGGTCTCACTGTATTTCTTTGTGCATTGATTTAAAAGATAGATGGGGGACAAATTTCAAAATAGTACCTGACACCTGTTTGCTTTCTTTATTTAATGAACAACAATAGGTATTAAATTAAAAAAGTAACAGCTTAATTAAAAAAGCACCAGCTAGAGAAAGAAAAAGTGCCAAAAAAAACCAGTCTTACTGATTCTCATTCACTTGGGAACTTGCATGTTTAATTTTATGTTTGTAGGTCCAATTTTAACGGAAATTCAAAAAAGTACCGTTTAAGAACGGAAAAGTACCAAAAATATCCCTCTAACAGATTCTCATTTACTTAGGACCTTGGATGTTAAATTTTATGGTTCTAGAGCCAATACTAACGGATATTCCAAAAGTACCAGTTAAAGAACAAAAAAGTACCTAAAAACCTTTTACAGATTCTCATTCAGTCAGGACCATGTATGCTAAAATTTATGTTCATAGTTCCAATATTAACGAAAATTAATAAAGTACCAGGTATAGAACGAAAAAGTACCAAAATTCCTCTTACAGATTCTCTTTCATTCAGAACCTTGCATGTTTAATTTTATGTTTAATGTCTAATATTAACGTGATTAAAAAAAAAGTACCAGTTAAAGAACGAAAAAGAACCAAAAAGATCCTTCTAACAAATTCTCATTCACTCAGGATCTTGCATGTTTAATACTAACGGAATTTCAAAAAGTACCAGTTAAAGAGCACAAAGTACCAAAAACTACCCTCGTAGGTTCTTATCCACTCAGAACGTTGCATGTTGAAGTTTATGTTTCTAGGTCCAATATTAACGACAATTAAAAAATTACCAGTTTAGACCCAAAAACCTAAAGTAAGAAATTAAATTTCCCGTATTTCCCCTTTTTGGTACTTTTTGCTCCCCATTGAAGCATAAAAATCTTCAATATTGTAGTGGTATCCCATAATTTAATACGTATATGTCAATGAATAAAGAAAAATGTTTTGAAAAAAAGTCCCAAAAATAGTTACAGGTTTTACTTCTTATACGTCCGAATTTCGAAAAAGTACCAAATTCGTATTTGTATGTTTTAGATTAGTTTCAAATGTGATATAAACCTTATTTCAATGCTTATGAATTTAAAAGGTAGATGGGTTGCCAAAAAATACCAAAATACAGGCTCTACACGTTTACTCCGAAAAACGACTGAGTTTCCCAAAAGTACCAGACACCTGTACGCTTATTTTTCTAAAGAACAACGATCGGTATTACATTTTTTTATACTCTTCACCGAAGGTAAAATGGTATATATAACTTTGTCATTCCGTTTGTAATTTCTACATTATTGATCTAAGACCATATAACGTATATATATTCTGGCTTCTTATGAGAAGGGAAGTTCAAATCCGGTTGTCCGTCCGTTGAAATGGGTTTTCCGAAGACCCCACATATGATGAAGGCTAGGTTGTTATACATTTATGTCACATATAGTCCGGAATCGTTTGCTATTGAAATTCAGGAAGATCGGTCCATAAATGGCTGAGATATGAGCATGTTGTTGTTGTTTTTTAAATTAATTTTTTCTGCATATCTCGAGAGCGGCAAGAGCTGGGCGGGATTGGAGAAGTGGGTGTGGCACTTCCCATACAAAGACGTTATACATTTCTGTATATCTGGAGAACGAAATGAGCTTAAGTTCCCAAATTAGGTACAAACATATCGGTTACCAATACACAATATATGGGCGCGATTGGAAAAGTGAGCGTGGTACCTCCCGTACAAAGACATTATTGAAAAAACTCAAAATTTTAAATTTTAGGACTCTAGTATTAAATACGAACACGTTTTATATACCAAAATATCAGAAATTTTTAGCAGCAGAAACTTTTCTCCCAAAAATGGTAGAGTAACGCCAAAAATAAAATTTTTTTTTTTAAACATACCCATTTTCGGAAACAATAGATCTTCCCGAGTCCAAGTTACTGAAATACCAATATTTACTTTTTTTTATAATTCAGTTGTTTTATTTGCGTCCCCCCCCCCTTTCCCCATCATTTTTCCATTTGTTTACAGGCACCAGCATCATGTTCAATATGACTTCCGTTATCACTCTGCTTTTAAACTTTGATCTATTTAACGAAATAATTTCTACAAATAGAGATTGGGAATTTTTGCATCTTAAAAACTTGCAAAAACAGATAAATCTATTGTATGGCAACACGCCAGTGGTGGTGGTGTGTTTCTCTTTTTCGCATATTCACCTTTCATACCCAAACAACAAACTCACACAAAGATATTTGCTTATATGAAAAAAATATTGCACGGCCTATTTACTTATATTAAAGTTAAGTTCGCATGCGTACCAGTGGTCGAGTGGTCTAGCTGTTATGTCACAAGCAGAGTTCAAAAATAAACTGTAAAGTACAGCAAGTTAAAGTACCACACAGTTTTTTTAATTTTTGTTTGTGCATTTGTACACAAACAAAATATGGTACATAACTATTGTGAGCTGACGAACAGAAACACTTAGATAACTTACCGAACTTATTTTAGAGTCCGTGTTAAGTTCTTTTAAGGTACTTATTCTGTACTTTTTAGTGAACACGTAGTTAACTTTTAGCTAACATGATATGTTTTTTTTAGTGTCTGCTGCGTAGTTTATTTATTGAGAAAATAGCCCAAAATATAATTTGAAGTTGAGTTTTATAACAGGAGTGCAGAAATATAAGAAACAAATAGTGCAAAAATATATGAAAAATTTGAAAAAATTCACGTTAAAATTCCTCACAAGGAAAAAAAATGCGACTTGAGGCCTAATAGAAGGCCTTTTTGCAGACTAAAGATCTCCCAGCCGCATGCTAACTTTATTACCAATTAACAAGGTGTGTCATTGGAGACCAACATCTTGCACTTTTGCATCAATTTTAAGCACTTCTGGAAGGGTTTCTAAAAAGATTTAACAATAAAGCTTTATCCAAATTTTATTGTTGTGGCAAATAATACGAAGTAAGTCAATTAATAACTAAACTTGTAACACGTTCTAACATAACTACTAATAAAACGATTGCGACAGGCCTTATCTTAGAAAAGAAAAATTTGAATTTGTAAAATATTTAATAAAAACTTTTCTAAAAGACCTTTTCAAAGAAGGCAGAGTGGAGTAAGTAAAAGTTTACTTACAATTTAATTGTGAACCTTCTTAAAGGCCTAAAAAGTGAATCGCTTGCAATTTTCACCGCTGGGCAGCACGATTAGCCTGTGTGTATTTTTTTTTTTTTTTTTTTTTGTAAAATTATTTCTTGACTGGTGAACCAAAATGTATGTGTTGTTTTTTTTTTTTTGTAGGCAAATATTATTGAAATAAAAAAAAAACTAAGAGAACTGCACATATCGTCATCTTAAATGCAGAATATTGTTACATCAAATTTCATAAGTTTACATCAGAAGCAAAAAACCTTGTAAAATGGAAATTATATGAGATATTAGAGTATTAAATATTTAGAATAAAAATGCGAGAACCGATATATTTTTTATAAAAAAATATTATTTTTATTATTTTCAACATTTTTGATTTTTCGAATTTATTCTATGATAGTGTATAAAGTAATTCCTGAAAAATTTAAGGAATAGAACTATTACAAAAAAGCTTTATAAAATAGTACATAACTGAAATTTAACTCATAGAATAAATTCGAAAAATAAAAAATGTTGAATACAATAAAGTTGCTTATGAAAAGAAATAATTCCCAATATCTATTTAATATTTTTATTGTTATTTATTTAGTTATGTGTGTTGCGTTATTTTAAATTGAATGTGTGTTGCGTTTAACGTGAATTTTTTCACATTTTTCATATATTTTTGCACTATTTGTTTCTTATATTTCTGCACTCCTGTTATAAAACTCAACTTCAAATTATATTTTGGGCTATTTTCTCAATAAATAAACTACGCAGCAGACACTAAAAAAAACATATCATGTTAGCTAAAAGTTAACTACGTGTTCACTAAAAAGTACAGAATAAGTACCTTAAAAGAACTTAACACGGACTCTAAAATAAGTTCGGTAAGTTATCTAAGTGTTTCTGTTCGTCAGCTCACAATAGTTATGTACCATATTTTGTTTGTGTACAAATGCACAAACAAAAAAATAAGATTTAGAGTTTGTGTGGTAAGACAAGTACACTGCGTTAGTGTACAGTTTTTTTCGAACTCTGGTCACAAGTAATCGTCTGAGTGTTGACGGTTTCAAATCCCATTCGATAAATTTTTGTTTCTCTTGGTATTTATAAATTATTTTTAATTAAATAAAAAATATATCAGTTTTTGCTATATTTACTTTAATATCCTTTAAAAAACACTTTTTTTTATAAAATTTAGAGTTTTGTTCTAAATAAATGCGCATTTTTTTTCTGTGGCTAATAATTTTATATAAAAACCAAACAATTTATTTTTGGTAAAACCCTTAATATCTCAAAACAAGAAATTCCGACTTAAGCCATTATTATTTAATGCCACAGATATATTATATATCGTTACCTTAATATAAAAAGGCCCCAACTCATCAAAAACACTTTTTACAGGAGAAGGAAAAAACTTAATAAAAGCTGAAATAATATAGCTACACAACCATTGTCAAAAAACATCTTTATTAAAATTAAACGAGGAATTCAGATTGAAATACATAATATGTATTTCCTTCGAAAAATTGTGTGTATGAGTTAGGCCTTTTTTTCTTTAGAAAAATTGTGTGTATGAGTTAGGGCTTTTTGTATTCTGCTTATAACTTCTTGATTTTTAATCTAATTTGCTTGAAATTTTAATAGAATTTAATGTATTAGCAACCATTCTACAATAATCAATAAAAAAACGGATTTCCAAAAATAATGAGTTGGGGCCTTTTTATATTAAGGTAACGATATGTAGATAGTTCTAATCGCACCATGGTGAATGGTATATAAGATTCGGCATAGCCGAATATAGCACTCTTACCTGTTGTATTTCTTTTAGTTTTGGAGCTATGAAGTTACCGAAATTACCCGTTTTTACCCTTTTTAACCCCCTAGCCATTCGAAAAAAATTCCGTCTTAGTGGATCGATTTGGGGAGAGACCAACCCCTGGTCCGAATTTCAAGTTTTCGCTTCAGGAGTTTAGGCTGTGCGATGTTGAATCAGTGAGTCAGTCAGTCCGTAGAGTTACAATTTTATATATATAGATTATATGCTCCGACTTTTTATTTGAATAAACAAGCAACTTTTTTTCTTTGGAATCTGGTGGAGTTTTGTTTTCACTACAAAAGGTAAAATTCTGGTAGAGCTTCAGACATTGCCCAACCATATAAATTATTTTCGTCTAAATACATTAAGTAATTAGAAGGTAGACTTTTATCATAATCTGGTAAATATTTATTGTTAGCAATAGAATGTCTTCAACTATTCCACCTCTAATACCCTTTCGAAGAAATAAAATCATTTCTAAATCAGTAAGAAAATAAAATTTAATATTTGTAAATTTATTCTAAGCTTAAAAATGGAAAATATATAATATCTTTATAATGAAGTTTCTGTACAATGAAGTTCGACTGTACCTACTGTCACATTTGCTTGTACGTATAAATTTTTAGCAAAACAAGCATTTTTTCTTTAATTTCAAATATGTGTTACCTACTTAAAAAAAATGTTATCAACGAAAAAAAAACACCAGTTTGGGTGGTAAAACCAAAACTGTTTTACAATAACAAAATACAAGTATTGAGTACTTGGTGTTTTTTCTATAAGTTTTGCCTATATGTCTGCTTAACAAAAAAACCTACCCTTCTAAAAGCATCAAAGAATTTTTTACAAAAACAATATACATATCGTTTGCTAAAATGCAAAACAATGTATCATTGAAAAATTTAAAAATGACTTTTTTATTGATTACGATTCACGTTAAATATTTTAAAAAAAATTTTAACCTTCCACCTTAAAAAATATCCAAGCTATTAACAAAATCAAAAATGGCGTAACATTAAGTTTATAATTTCCTTAAACAACATAATGAATAAAATAAAAAAAAATTAGCAAATTATTTGATATATTTTTACGAACACATTAATTTTTTTTAACGTCAAAAATGGGTATTCTGTATTTCTCGCATCGTAAAATTTCTCACATGAAGTGTGAAACAAAAAATTCCATCGTATCTCGATTTGTGAGAAAAAGTGTTTCTGTATTTGAATGCGAGAACAGACAACACAGATTCTGTTTTAACTGGAATACTTCCAGAAATTAAGTGTCAAATGAAAGCAAAACGTCAACGAAAGAAAAATATATAATAACAAGTGAGAGTGCTATATTCGGCTGTGCTGAATCTTTGATACCCTCCACCGATAGAAGTGGGCTCTATATGGTAAATACATACAATATATATTATTAACAAAGCCTCACAAAAACGAACGTAAGCATTAAAATTGGTTGCGGTTTAGACCTATATTAAATTATTGACCGACAATAAGAAAGTTTTATGCGTTTCTTGTTAGAATTTTGAAATGGCTTGAGTAAAATATCATGATTCGTTACAGTTTTAGCCGAACTAAAATAATTTTTAGGAGGTATAAGAAATAAATTAGAATACATTTCAATACAGCAGTGTAATTAGTTTTAGCGTTAACAGTGAATTTCACAAAATTGCATGATTTTTCTGGCCATATGAATCTTAGTTGGAAAAAATTTTACCGCAATATCTATATCAGTTATGGCTTTAGGCGAATTAAATTATTTTCCCAAAGTGGGCTTTTTTTGGTTTTAAGCGCAATAAACTGTTTTCCGAGAGTAGGGTTTATATGGGGCCTATTAATTATTTATATAAAGCAAATTCGTGCAAAATTTTATATCATTCCGTGCATTATTCCACCTTTTATGTAATGGTTTTGTATCAAAATTTTCAATTTTTTTAGGGCGGTGGTTCTACATTTTGATTTATAGTTTTGATCCTACTGATCCGATGTTGCTGGATTTCAATCCCAAACTGCTTAGGATAACTACAAGCAAGTTTGTTCTTTTCTTTTGCGTATTTCGAAAGTGAGCGTGTTTTCAGCACACGGACAGACGGACATGGCTAAATAGACTTAGAATGACTTAACGAGCCTGAATATATATATTTTATGGGGTCTTAGATGTATAATAAAAAAGTTTCACACGGAATCACGAACTTAGAATACCCTCATTCACCACTAGTGGGGGTGAAGGGTATAAAAATAGGGCTGTCAGATTTGACGATTTATCGTCATTTTGACGATTTTTTGTTCCAAAATTGGCAAAGTGCCAATTATTTTAAATATATTTATATGTTTGCGTACTAGGCACCACAGACAAAAGATATTTTTAGAAACAAGGCAGCTTGAATTTTTATATTTATCCCTATTGTGAAAATTGTCCTCGAAAATGTTTATCTATTCCCTAAAAAAATGTATCGGAAATAGCTTAATTTAGAGGGAAAAATGTTTAAATTTTATTTCCTTGTATTATTTAATACAATTGTTTATGTGATCAAAACATTAAACTATTACCCCATTTTTCAGTCAATACACTATAGAAAATGTTTGCCTTTTTTTTTTGGCAAAAAGTGTTATTTATTAAAGAAAAAATAAAATAAATAATTTTATAAAAGCAGTCTGGCAACGCCATGAAAAAAAGTCGAAACGTGAAAAAGAAATTTAGACAAATTAATAAGTAAAAATAATAAATGGAAATATTAAAGTAGTTTAAAATTAAAAGTTAACTATTATATGCTTCATTGATTTTTTTGTTAAACATTATTTGAGTTGCAATTGCTGTATCCTTAAATAAGTTATTATTAACAAACAAGTTTTTGCGGCTTACAACTTAAGGGCGCAAAAAAAAAAAAAAAAAAGTGGTTGAAAAGGGTAAAGAATAATAAAGAAGCTGGTGTCGCCATTTATTTGTTGAAAAAAAAAAACAAAATTGTGTTGGAACAGAAATGCCTACTACCCAAATGTACTTGCAGTAAAAATAAATATTACAAAAACACAGAAGAATGTATGTTGTGTGGTATGTGGCTTGTATTTCCACATAGAATGTGCCGATGTTTCTGAGGATCAGTATAGCCTGTTATATGCAAATAGAAATGTATTTTTCTTTTTATGTCAAACATGTATTCATGACATTTATAGCAACCAATCTAATGTTGGAAATAAATCACATCAGGATTTAAATCAAAGTTTACGCGATTTAACAGGCGAGCTTTATAGACAATTTGAAGAGCAGAGCCGCACTTTTGAGATGCAGGTTACGTCTAGTATTGCAGCCCTTGAGGCCAAGATGTTAGAGTTATTTAATCATTTTCGGGAGGAAAGAAAAAAAGTGATTGATAATCTGCACACATATGTGTCTTATAACCGTAATTTATAAAGCAGGTGGACACAGCGGCATGTCACCGTATACGTGCCATGAAAATGCAGAATATTATATTGGAAAGATGATTGAATAGGTCAAATATAGTTTTTAAGGGGCTGCCTGTAGGTATTAAAGACCTTAAAAACATATTTTTGCAAATTGCCATCAGCTAACGATATACAACACATAACATATTTTAGTGGAGGTAAAGCTCTTTTGGTCAAACTTAATTCAGTTCAGACTCGTGATGAAATCATGATTGAATTTTCGAAAATTAAATTTCTTCTTTTAAAGGACATTGTTGATGGTAACTCAGAATCGAAAATATATCTTCGTGACCTTTTTACATCTGCAGGAGCTAAGCTTGTATCTATTTGTTGGAAGTTGCGCAATAAAAATAAAATTTTGAGTTACAACTTTGTTAATACCGATGTTAAGGTTTTTTTTTTGCCGAACAATGACCAGCAGGTTTTTGATACGGACCAGTGTTTGCGGTTGCTTGACGAAGATATTGGTTTGGAACAGCTCTCTAGTAATGCCTTAAGTATTAATCATGTAAATTATTTGCCTTGTAGGCGTTCTTATGATGTTGTAGATTTAGAGAAAAATTGAATTATATTTGTTTTTGCCTTTTTTGCGCTTAGTTTTTCTTTTACTGGTTAAATATTTATTCATCTGTCAGATTTTTATTTTGTGCTTACTTCGAATTGTTTGTTATTGATTATTTTATTTATCTATTTTTTTTATTTGATATTTAAACTTGATTTGATAAACAAACGCATACTGTATATACATATGTATGTAATTTTTTTTTTTTTTCTTTTTTTTAACATAATTCAATCTTGCGATCCCAATTTAGTCGTAACAAGAATGTTAAGGCCAATTTAAGTTTTGCTCAACTTAATTGTGGCAGTTTTAATATAAAACCAAATTCAAAAAAATTGGCGAAAATTAAAAACATTTTTAAAGGTAGTGGACTGGACGTGATTGGCATATCTGAGACCTGGTTGCAAACAGGGCTATAATTGTTGTCATAATGATCGTCCTAAGGGTGTGCGAGGGGGAGGTGTTGCATGATATATTTCCAAGGAGATAGATTTTAAAGTTGTATTTTCCAGCAAACTGTACAATATTGCAGAATCATTGTTTGTTGAACTTATTTGTGGTAACAGCCCGTTTTTGGTTGGAGTTGTATATCTTCCTCGTGGAGAGAAAAAGAAGAATTTGTTGGCATTTGAAAAATCAATAAGTGACGTACTTGTAAAATACTCAAATGTTGCACTAATGGGTGACATGAATTACAATATGTTTGATACTAACAAATCTTTCGTGGTCCGAGATGTTTGTAAAAGAATGAGAGTTTCGTGTTTTCATAATTCCCTACCTACTCACTTTGATATAAAAAGTAAAACAACGTCATTAATAGATTACCTTATGCTATCGCATCCAGAAATGATAATTACTTCTGGTCAAGTTCAGTGCCCTGGAGTATCTCATCACTCGCTTATTTATATTTCTATTAATTTTTCATTGAAAAGAGCAGAAGAATTTACTCAATATTATGATTACAAAGCGGTAAGCGTATCGTGTCGTTTTGTCTTCAGATTTTACTAGGTTATATGCGACAACAAATGTGGACGAGCAGTTATGCTTCTTAATGCAAATCTTAATGCTGCTTCATCTATCGTCCCTTATGTCACTCGGAAATTTAAAAATACAGGAGACACATGGTTTTATTGTAGGGAAATTAAATACTCAATCTTAAGGCGTATTGCTGCTTATAATGATTTTCGTGCCAGAAGAACAGATGAGAATTGGAAAAGGTAGTGTAGATTACGAAACAAATCAAAATCAATTATTAGAAAGAAAAAAAAACGTGTTGCACATGCCAAAGCTTTTTAATGGCTTGAACGGCAAGCAATTATGGAATGTATTGCGAGATGATGGTGTGGCAAATAGTAATTTATATGCTGATCGTATGGATGTTAATCAATTAAATAACACCTTTGTAGCCAACCAATGTGATGATGTAGTTGTTAATTTTTCTCAAATTAGTTTTAAAGGTGATGGTTTTTCGTTTAGATGTGTGGAGTTATTTGAACTTTTGGAACAGTTTTACGCTATTAAATCAAATGCTATAGGTAGCGATGGATATTGTTTGAAATTTTTAAGACTTATTATGCCATATTACGGTAATCACTTTTTACGCCTTGTAAACACGATATTAACAACATCCAATTTTCTGAATTTGTTGAAGGTGGTCCGTATTGTTCCTATAAAAAAGAAGGGGGAATCTAGTGATCCAGAGAACTTGAGACCCATGTCGGTGTTACCAGTTATGTCTAAGGTCGTTGAAAGAATTTTAAAGAATCAAATTGCAAATTATTTAAATCAGAAATCTTTTTTGGATAATGGTCAATATGGGTTTAGGGATGGTCACAGTACCTTCTCTCTTCTTGTTGGTCTTACGGACACTATAAGATCTAACTTAGGCAGTGGTAACATATGTTTATTTCTTTCCCTTGATTTGACTAAAGCATTTGAGTAGTAGGGAAATGGGGTGACAGCAAAAATTCTGCCCCCCATAAGTTTTTTTTCCCATATACCACAGAAGGAGCATTTTGCTTTTTATTTAAAGCAGCAAAAATTCTGCGTACCCATAAGTTATTTTCCCATATAGCACAGAGGGAGCATTTTGCTTTTTATTTAAAGCAGCAACAATTCTGCCTACCCATTAGTTTTTTTCTCCAATGTTTTTTTCCATAAGGAGGAGTTTTGAATATAAATAAAATAAAGAATTTTTTGAGTAGTTTTAGATATAAAATAGACTAATATTAAGTTGATCATATTTCTATTTTCTTCAATGAAGAGAAATTTAACAAATTCTGTGATATGTTTAAATGTTTTGTTTGAGTATTTTAAAATAAGAGAGAGTAATATGTAATATAGTTTGAATATTCAACATATGTAAGTATATAAATAAACTCAATTTGTACTCTAACCTAAGCAAGTATGTCATTAATATAAAAAGGCTAAGGGAGTATAGTCCACATCTTTATCCTAATTGCCACTTTAAATGAAACTTAATAAAAATGGTAAGTAATTCCTATATAATAATGTTATATTTAATTATTTATTTTTATTGGGAATTATTTCTTTTTATAAGCAACTTTCTTATATTCAACATTTTTTATTTTTCGAATTTATTCAATGAGTTAAATTTCAGTTCTGTATTTTATAAAGCTTTTTTGTAATAGTTCTATTCCTTAAATTTTTAAGAATGACTGTATACACTACCAGACTATTATCTTGTATCTTCTTGTTACATTTTACCTTAGCTTTCCGTTGGATAGCAATGACGTATATTGTATGTACAGAAAAATTTACAATTATTAGACACCAGCCGAATGTAATGCATTTTCTACGGCCTTCGTCAGCATTCTTTGTGTCACACTGGATAGTGATACTTTATAAATTGAA
Organism: Pollenia amentaria; assembly: GCA_943735925.1. NCBI lineage: Eukaryota > Metazoa > Arthropoda > Insecta > Diptera > Polleniidae > Pollenia > Pollenia amentaria. Next base: position 70,090,504 of record OX031009.1, read on the forward strand.
TGTATTTAACTCAACTATTTTAACAAATAGATATTGGGAATTATTTCTTTTTATAAGCAACTTTATTATATTCAACATATTTTTTTTCGAATTTATTCTATGAGTTAAATTTCAGTTATGTATTTTATAAAGCTTTTTTGTAATAGTTCTATTCCTTAAATTTTTAGGAATGAATGTATACACTACCAGACTATTATCTTGTATATTCTTGTTACATTTTACCTTAGCTTTCCGCAGAATGCTGACGAAGGCCGCAGCGGGCCAGAAAATGCATTACATTCTGCTGGTGTCTAATAATTGTAAATTTTTCTGTACATACAATATACTTCATTGCTATCCAACGGAAAGCTAAGGTAAAATGTAACAAGATAATAGTCTGGTAGTGTATAAAGTCATTCCTAAAAATTTAAGGAATAGAACTATTACAAAAAAGCTTTATTAAATACATAACTGAAATATAACTCATAGAATAAATTCGAAAAATAAAAAATTTTGAATTATTTATTTTTATTATTTTTTTCTTGTTTGTTTTTAGATGTATAAAAAAATTGTAAATATTACCCAAGGTATTAAGCCCGAGTATATTAGAAAAGATGATATACCTTTAAACCAGTCTTTGAAAATTGTGAATTTTGAATGGAAAGAAACACAATATGGTCTAAAAGTCTTTGGCAATTTAGATGATAATAAATGGCTTTATCTTCCCATAGAATGATGAAATTTTTAAACAAGGAGGATCCATACTTATCTCAAATGAATGATAAAGTTTGGACAATTATTTACAAGGGGCGTCAATTACCAAATGGACCTGCAATATTCGATTTAAATTATATCTAAACTCTGAAAAAGAAATCCTTACAATAAAGATAATTATACTCAAACAAAAACAAGATATTTTTTAAAATTTTTTATTAATTTTTATTTAAAAAATATTTTACATTTTAAAATTTGATTTCTAAACGAAAGGAATCATCTTCCTCCATAAATTCCTTAACGTTGATTTCTGATAAAAAGAAATCATCTTCCTCCATAAATTCCTCACTAACATTTGCAGGATATTGCTCCTTCTCCTCCCGCTTTTCATTATTAAGGGCTCCTGAAGTTTTATAGAATTTTGATTTAGAAGGGCTGAAATTATGAACTCGCATAAAATGCCTTTTCTTATTGAATTTCGTTTTGAACGTTATGTATTGACAAAATTCACACTTTAACATGGATGTATTCATTTTGAATAATAATTAGATATTATTTTCAATTTTTATTTTTGTGAAAAAAGAAAAGCGAATGAACGGAAATGTAAAAATATATATTCTTTTTTTCTATATATTTAATGTTAGTCAAAGCATAGTTTGAAAAATGATCTGTATTTATTGAACTTTTTAGAACCTTCCGTTCAATAGGGTAAAAAATGCAATCGTATCCATTTTTAAAGTTTAAAGATTAACCTTGAATATTTGCTTCGCATTGAATTATAAGTCAATAAAACTTTTCGTTAGGGTAAAAAAGGCAATCATATGCAATTTTAAAGTTTAAAAATTAACCTTGAATATTTGCTAAACATTTTTATTGTTCTTAATCCAAATAATGTATTTACAAATAGATTTGGCTACATATATGAACTTTTTAGAACATTCTGTTAAAAAATAAATACAATTTTATTATTTTCGAAATTAAAAGTCAATAAACTTTATTTTTTAAGTAAATTAACCTTGAATGTTTGCTTCATATTAAATTATGAGTTAATAAACTTTTCACTAGTCAAAAAATCTCTTATTTGGCAACTATCTATTAGCAAAGCCGCAATGAACAATCAATTAAATGAAGAAAACCAAAACAACAGAAAAGAAAGAATTAATGTAATAGAAGTGCTTATATTACCGCCAATAGATTTACCTATATTCCAAGCGCTTTATGACGGGCAGGATGTTGTTTTACGATCAATTCCACCTATATGGTACCTATACGACGAAATGGATGAAATGTTTTTAGAGGCGATAAGGAATGTGGAAGAAAACAACAATTATATATTTTAATTTTTATTATATTTTTAAAAATTCTTAAATATATACTTAAATAAACTCAAAACTAAAATATCATTATAATTTAAATTGAAAAAATTAAACAATTTTATTAAATCTTATGTTTTTACATCTTAAATAAATAAATACACTACAATAAACGCCACATAAAGTTGAAGTTTCACTCTGAATTCGAAGACTATTATAAGTAAAAGTTTAACAATTTTTATTTAAAAATAACCTAAAAGATTTATTTGGAGATTGGTGTCAAGTCGAAAGTCAGTAAAAAATATCCGTTATCAAAAAGTTCTTTAGTTATTTGATTACCTCTATCGAAATGATGAATTCCAATTCCTTTAAATAGTGTTTGATAACCACGAGTACTTATTATTCCTCCGTTATTGTAGTTAAGTTCAATTGGTTGTGCAGGAAATTGTACTCCATTTACAACCAAATTAAATCTTTGTAAATTAAAATGTTGAAAGTTAAATGGATTTTCTTTTTTCTCTCCAGTATATGCTTTATAAGACACCATTCCAAATATTAAAAAATTTGGTAATTGTCCTAGTATAACGTTATCTAAACTTAATGAGTGATTTCCAGGGTTTATTGTAAACGTTTTTATTTCCACTCTTTTATAGGAATAAATTGCATTTCTTGATTGTAATACATTATGATGAGCCATTAGAATATTATGATTAATAGTAAGATGGTTTATATATAAATTAGCTTCGTGTATTTTAATATTAAATTCATTTTTATCGCCACCTTCTAAAATATAAAATTCTGGTTTTTCCATATTTAATGTTACCTTCAGATCAACATTATTAAGCAAATATTTTTGTTGGTTTAATATATCAACATGAAGTTTTCCAAAAAGCTCTACTCTTTTTCCATCCTTAAATAGTTTTTTCTCTTGTCTAAACCAGGATTTTCTTTATGAACTAATGAATTTATTTAATTTATATCAATAGCCCAGCCACACGATTCAAGATGCGTTGATCTAGCATCATTTCCATAATATAAAATGTTTTCTATATAAGCCCTATAGTGATAGTTATTGTCAGGTTGTGATACTTTTTTATTGTTAAGGTGTACAATACAATTTCTAAACAAGGAGTGCAGTAAGTTATTTACAACTCCTCCGTTTCCTTTTATTTTAATAACCAGTCAAAGATAAATACTATTAAGATCACGATATGTTTCACCATTGCCTAGTTATACAAATTCAATTGTGCTAGAATTATCTAGTGATGCAATTGGATTGTAGCATATTTCTTCGGTTGCAACAGCGCTAGTTTGAATTGGAGGAGATTCAAATAAATTCAACTCACTCTTCATACATTCTATAAATCCTGACATTTCCAATTCCAAAAAATAGCCTTAAAGTTCTTTCCTCTACATCGTTTTGATTTAATCGTTGCTGTTGCTTTAAACGTTTGAGTTTTATACGTCGACCTTTACCTTTCTGCATTGTTTTAATTTTATTAATAGTAGCTTTTATATTTTGTATGAGCTTTTTTCCTTTGTTTAGTAAGATTTCTTTTATTGGCTTCGTTCCAATTTCTTCTAAAATTTCCTTTCCAATATCTAATGATTTATTCTTTAATATATTCATGCCCGTTTTAAATAAGGGTTTAAGATGTGAAAATACAGCCGAAAATATGGATCCAATACCACGACCGTATTGTAAAATTCTTGGCGCGTGATTTCACCAATATTTTGTATATTATTAAAAGATTTTGTTTGTTGTGCTTAATTCCCTTTTTAAATAATTGATAAAAAATACTGAAATTTATTGTTGGAGGATAAGCTGTTCCTATGCGCATTTCACTGGTTGCTTAGGCCAGATCATCAGGAAACGTTCTCCTAAATAATTTTAGAAAAGCCAAAGCTATCAGCAAACAAAACTACAGAGGGAATGAGAATTACCTACAAACACTCAGACTGATTATTATAATAACTTGTCTAAATCGCATCCATGGTTGTAATAAAAATGATTAATTTTGTTTTGTTACGCAACTATTTTATATACATTTTTTTAAACTGTAGAGTACAATAAACGGGAACTAATATATTAAAGTTTATCTCTTCTCCTTCATCATTTCGAATCATAATGGAAATATCATTTATAGTATAGGCTTCAAGAGGAAAATATTCAATTCTATTGAAATGTATATAGTTTTTTTAATGTTGTTACTGAAAAAATTTTTAAACATTTAATTTTTTTACTACCAACATGTCGAGGTTTTTTTTATAAATCAGTATAAATAAATATGTTTTCATTTATATCAGACGATTCAAATTTATTGATAAACTGATTTATGTTGTCAGAGAATTTGTTCAAAGATTTTTCGAATATATAATTTGTTGACGATAATATGGGATATTTTCCATAAGTTGCTGTATATTCTGGACTAGTTACTTGAACATTTTGTTCTATGTTTGAACTTTTTATATTTACGTTACGAGTATCTTTTTCTTTTGTAGATATATTAGATTGGGGTTTAACACTGTTTAATGTACTTAAAATTTTTGAAGTTTTATTAATATTTTTTAGTTTAAGCTCGTCAGATGTTTCCATTAGATCTTTAAATTTTGTTTTAATTTCATCATATTCGTTTTTAGAGTCAATTTGCAAGTTTAATGTATTTATAAGTTTTGAAGTTTTATTAATATTTTTTAGTTTTAGCTCGTCGGATGCTTCCATTAGTTCTTTAAATTTTGTTTTAATTTCATCATATTCATTATTAGAGTCAATGTTCAATGTTTTTACAGATTGATTATTAAAATTTGAAATGTTGCGTTTTTTACGTTTAAGTATATTTTGATTCATATTTAGTTGTTTATTCGTTATCGAAAAGGATATATCTGATAATCCGACTTCCCACTGGTCACTTATGGTAAGAGATTGCTTTAATAAATTTGTGAAAGTACTTGAAGTGTTTTTATATAAATTTACTGAATCGTTACTTTATAAAGTAACATAAATACTGTTTCGCCAGAACAGTTTTTGAATTTTATTTTTTTATTTTTTTTCTGCTTTGAATTTGTTTTATTTAATTTTGAATTTTTTAATGAATTACTCATTTTAAATAACTTGTTACTTTAATTCTAAATTTTAACACGTCAAACAGCTTGGGAAATTATTTCCCAACTGTTATATTGGCAAATTGTGAAGAACCATTTTTAAAAAATAAAATTAATTCTGTATTAATATTGAAAGCCACCGGTAGTGTATTATTTGTCGAGTGCGATTTTACGTTTTTAAAAGAATTGTATAAAAACAACCCCAAAAAAAATTATTAAATATTAAATTTAAAAAATCCTTAAAAAAATATTAAGGAAAAACATTTTGGCGCCCGAGCAGGGACTGTTTTTAAGAAATGAAAAAATAAAATCCACGGTTTTACAATTACCGTACTTTCGGTTTCGGTTTGTGTAAAAAGTTTTAATTTCGTGTGTTGTTATTGCAACAGCCCGGAAAATAAATAATCACCAATAAACATTTAAACATTCAACAAATTTAAAAAACAACAACCTAACCACAGCAGAAGGAAGTCATCCAGATGCCTAATTGCAACTGCATTTTGTGCCAAAAGGAAAGTGCCGAACGTCAACAAACTTCTAACCAGGTATTAAAGAACAAATAATTGTGTGAGACTTGGTCGCAATTTAGCTTTAAAAATTAATTACTAATATTAATTTGCGAAAGTTTATTTTCCACACCAAAATTATTCGTTCTTTTAATGAGATTTTTATTACTAACAATCGCCTAAGTAGTGAAACACACAAACATATTGAAATATAAGTGCTTTTTATTGTTCGCAAGTTAATTAGACTATGCTAGTTGAAAAAACAGACAAGCCGGGCACATGGCGTTTTAATATAGTTCGGGTACGCTGAATCCAGTGGTGCCCGCGGTTTTTTAAGATTGGCTCTGGTTTTCGAGATATACCGTTATTTCGAAAATGGAGGAGGTTGCACAACATAAGTTCGCGTAACTCAAAAACGCTTTAGCTTATTGAAAAAACTTAAAAAACCGAAATTCCGCAATAAAATTTAAGAAAAGTAAAAGTTCTTTCTAATGTCCGTAGTCGTAGTTTTTTTTTTTGGAAAAAAAAATAATTTTTTTCTCAAAATTTTGAAATTTTTGTTTTTTAAAAATTCATAAAAAATTAAAAAATGCTGCTAGGCTTCTAATTGCAGACATATAAAAAACGAAGTTGAAAACAAAACAAGTACTAAAAGATTAAAATCTGTTAGCAACTTTTGATTTTATTCACAAAAGTCGACAAATTTTAATTAATTTAAGAATTTCATAAAACGCAATATTTGTATGGGAGCCCCCCTAAGAAGTGGAGATATGGGGCAAGTATGTCTCGAGAAAATGTTAAGGATAAAAAATTAATTGAGGTCGGTCATACATTATATACCACTAGGTACGGCGTCTAAAATTATCTCAAACACAGAGCATTCTCTTGACAAAAGAGTTAAAAAGAGCTAATATTTTAGAACCAGGTGTACAAATATACGGGGCTATCAGTCGCCATAGACGATTAACGACTTTTTTTAAATCTATTGAGAATAATTCTATCGCGTATTGTACTGACATGGCGCTTATTCATTGATTATTCCAAAAGTAGCTTAAAAGCAGTTTTGCCACATGTCACTAATTTAAAAAGTCCTATTCCCATAGCACTAAGCACAAATACTAAAGAGACATACGCATCAATGAAAAAAATAATACAGTTAATTAAATATGAAGACCACAAGTGGAAAATAAGCGCAGATTTAAAAGTGGTAGCTCTTTTAAGAGTCATGCAATCTATACTAAAAATATGTGCTTCTTGGGCTTATGGAATACGCATTTCGATGGCGACCAGTACAATATACGGGATTGGGCTTTACGTGAGGAAAGCAGATTGCATAGAAATAATGTTATTGAATTACACCTGTACCGATGGAAAAGATTTTGCTTCCTCCACTCCACATCAAACTGGGTATTGTAAAAAATTTAATAAAAGCATTGAGCCCAGATGGTGTTACTTTTACCGAATTGCGCCGATTTTTTCCACGATTAAGCGGCATGAAAGTAAAAGAAGGTATGAACTCTTTCATATCATAATGTTTTTATATTACAGGAATTCCTAATGGACCGGACATTCGTCGTCTTATGAAGGACCATCAATTTGAGGTTGCATTGAATTATATCCAGCTATTGGCCTGGAATTGTGTGAAACCAGTAATAGAAAATGTATTAGGAAATCATCGGCCTGAAAACTGGCGAATTTTAATCAAAAATATGCTAACCGCATCTAAAAACTGCGCTGAGATTTAAACCCAGGCGTTCACGGACAGGTTGCTCAGACTAGTTTCGATTGTAACCACACAATCTCGTCGGTGCGGTTTGCCGTTTTACTCACTCGGCTATTGAGGCCGGGCGACGTCAATAGTCAAACATCAATCCTTAAACCAAATGGTATTTCACTTTGGTAGATCGAAATTTGCTTTTTTGAATGAATGATTATCTATTTTAATTGATTTACATGTTCTTCCTAACTTCTGTTTTTTCGTACTTTTTGTCAAGAATTCTTCTTGAAGTCCAAAGTACATTTTTTTAATTATGATGTTTTTGTCTTTCTTTTTTCTTGTTGACCTTTTTCAGCACAACTTGAAGGACAAATGTAAACATAGCTCGTGCCTTAGCTGTTAACAATAATTAGTATTGTGGTTATTTTTATTGAACTGTTAATGGTTTTTAATCCAAATTTAGATATTTTTTTTTAATTAGGCTTAAGTTCATTGAATTTAATTTTCATTAAATTATTTTTATGAAGACAGGAATTTTACAACATGAAATTAATTAAAATTTTTTATTGATAATTTTTCATTCTTGACTGCGCTGAGATTTGAACCCAGGCGTTCACGGACAGGTTGCCCAGACTAGTTTCGATTGTAACCACACAATCTCATCGGTGGGGTTTGTCGTTTTACTCACTCGGCTATTGAGGCCGGGCGACGTCAATAGTCAAACATCAATCCTTAAACCAAATGGTATTTCACTTTGGTAGATCGAAATTTGCTTTTTTGAATGAATGGTTATCTATTTTAATTGATTTACATGTTCTTCCTAACTTCTGTTTTTTCGTACTTTTTGTCAAGAATTCTTCTTGAAGTCCAAAGTACATTTTTTTAATTATGATGTTTTTGTCTTCCTTTTTTCTTGTTGACCTTTTTCAGCACAACTTAAAGGACAAATGTAAACATAGCTCGTGCCTTAGCTGCTAACAATAATTAGTATTGTGGTTATTTTATTGAACTGTTAATGGTTTTTAATCCAAATTTAGATATTTTTTTTAATTAGGCTTAAGTTCATTGAATTTAATTTTCATTAAATTATTTTTATGAAGACAGGAATTTTACAACATGAAATTAATTAAAATTTTTTATTGATAATTTTTCAATCTTGACTGCGCTGAGATTTGAACCCAGGCGTTCACGGACAGGTTGCCCAGACTAGTTTCGATTGTAACCACACAATCTCGTCGGTGGGGTTTGCCGTTTTACTCACTCGGCTAATGAGGCCGGGCGACGTCAATAGTCAAACATCAATCCTTAAACCAAATGGTATTTCACTTTGGTAGATCGAAATTTGCTTTTTTGAATGAATGATTATCTATTTTAATTGATTTAAATGTTCTTCCTAACTTCTGTTTTTTCGTACTTTTTGTCAAGAATTCTTCTTGAAGTCCAAAGTACATTTTTTTAATTATGATGTTTTTGTCTTCCTTTTTTCTTGTTGACCTTTTTCAGCACAACTTAAAGGACAAATGTAAACATAGCTCGTGCCTTAGCTGCTAACAATAATTAGTATTGTGGTTATTTTATTGAACTGTTAATGGTTTTTAATCCAAATTTAGATATTTTTTTTAATTAGGCTTAAGTTCATTGAATTTAATTTTCATTAAATTATTTTTATGAAGACAGGAATTTAACAACATGAAATTAATTAAAATTTTTTATTGATAATTTTTCATTCTTGACTGCGCTGAGATTTGAATCCAGGCGTTCACGGACAGGTTGCCCAGACTAGTTTCGATTGTAACCACACAATCTCGTCGGTGGGGTTTGCCGTTTTACTCACTAGGCTATTGAGGCCGGGCGACGTCAATAGTCAAACATCAATCCTTAAACCAAATGGTATTTCACTTTGGTAGATCGAAATTTGCTTTTTTGAATGAATGATTATCTATTTTAATTGATTTACATGTTCTTCCTAACTTCTGTTTTTTCGTACTTTTTGTCAAGAATTCTTCTTGAAGTCCAAAGTACATTTTTTTAATTATGATGTTTTTGTCTTTCTTTTTTCTTGTTGACCTTTTTCAGCACAACTTGAAGGACAAATGTAAACATAGCTCGTGCCTTAGCTGTTAACAATAATTAGTATTGTGGTTATTTTTATTGAACTGTTAATGGTTTTTAATCCAAATTTAGATATTTTTTTTTAATTAGGCTTAAGTTCATTGAATTTAATTTTCATTAAATTATTTTTATGAAGACAGGAATTTTACAACATGAAATTAATTAAAATTTTTTATTGATAATTTTTCATTCTTGACTGCGCTGAGATTTGAACCCAGGCGTTCACGGACAGGTTGCCCAGACTAGTTTCGATTGTAACCACACAATCTCATCGGTGGGGTTTGTCGTTTTACTCACTCGGCTATTGAGGCCGGGCGACGTCAATAGTCAAACATCAATCCTTAAACCAAATGGTATTTCACTTTGGTAGATCGAAATTTGCTTTTTTGAATGAATGATTATCTATTTTAATTGATTTACATGTTCTTCCTAACTTCTGTTTTTTCGTACTTTTTGTCAAGAATTCTTCTTGAAGTCCAAAGTACATTATTTTAATTATGATGTTTTTGTCTTTCTTTTTTCTTGTTGACCTTTTTCAGCACAACTTGAAGGACAAATGTAAACATATCTCGTGCCTTAGCTGTTAACAATAATTAGTATTGTGGTTATTTTATTGAACTGCTAATGGTTTTTAATCCAAATTTAGATATATTTTTTTTAATTAGGCTTAAGTTCATTGAATTTAATTTTCATTAAATTATTTTTATGAAGACAGGAATTTTACAACATGAAATTAATTAAAATTTTTTATTGATAATTTTTCATTCTTGACTGCGCTGAGATTTGAACCCAGGCGTTCACGGACAGGTTGCCCAGACTAGTTTCGATTGTAACCACACAATCTAATCGGTGGGGTTTGCCGTTTTACTCACTCGGCTATTGAGGCCGGGCGACGTCAATAGTGAAACATCAATCCTTAAACCAAATGGTATTTCACTTTGGTAGATCGCAATTTGCTTTTTTGAATGAATGATTATCTATTTTAATTGATTTACATGTTCTTCCTAACTTCTGTTTTTTCGTACTTTTTGTCAAGAATTCTTCTTAAAGTCCAAAGTACATTTTTTTAATTATGATGTTTTTGTCTTTTGTTTTTCTTGTTGACCTTTTTCAGCACAACTTGAAGGACAAATGTAAACATAGCTCGTGCCTTAGCTGTTAACAATAATTAGTATTGTGGTTATTTTATTGAACTGTTAATGGTTTTTAATCCAAATTTAGATATTTTTTTTAATTAGGCTTAAGTTCATTGAATTTAATTTTCATTAAATTATTTTTATGAAGACAGGAATTTTACAACATGAAATTAATTAAAATTTTTTATTGATAATTTTTCATTCTTGACTGCGCTGAGATTTGAACCCAGGCGTCACGGACAGGTTGCCCAGACTAGTTTCGATTGTAACCACACAATCTCATCGGTGGGGTTTGCCGTTTTACTCACTCGGCTATTGAGGCCGGGCGACGTCAATAGTCAAACATCAATCCTTAAACCAAATGGTATTTCACTTTGGTAGATCGAAATTTGCTTTTTTGAATGAATGATTATCTATTTTAATTGATTTACATGTTCTTCCTAACTTCTGTTTTTTCGTACTTTTTGTCAAGAATTCTTCTTGAAGTCCAAAGTACATTTTTTTAATTATGATGTTTTTGTCTTTTGTTTTTCTTGTTGACCTTTTTCAGCACAACTTGAAGGACAAATGTAAACATAGCTCGTGCCTTAGCTGTTAACAATAATTAGTATTGTGGTTATTTTATTGAACTGTTAATGGTTTTTAATCCAAATTTAGATATTTTTTTTAATTAGGCTTAAGTTCATTGAATTTAATTTTCATTAAATTATTTTTATGAAGACAGAAATTTAACAACATGAAATTAATTAAAATTTTTTATTTCTAATTTTTCATTCTTGATTGCGCTGAGATTTGAACACAGGCGTTCACGGACAGGTTGCCCAGACTAGTTTCGATTGTAACCACACAATCTCGTCGGTGGGGTTTGCCGTTTTACTCACTCGGCTATTGAGGCCGGGCGACGTCAATAGTCAAACATCAATCCTTAACCCAAATGGTATTTCACTTTGGTAGATCGAAATTTGCTTTTTTGAATGAATGATTATCTATTTTAATTGATTTACATGTTCTTCCTAACTTCTGTTTTTTCGTACTTTTTGTCAAGAATTCTTCTTGAAGTCCAAAGTAAATTTTTTTAATTATGATGTTTTTGTCTTTCTTTTTTCTTGTTGACCTTTTTCAGCACAACATGAAGGACAAATGTAAACATAGCTCGTGCCTTAGCTGTTAACAATAATTAGTATTGTGGTTATTTTATTGAACTGTTAATGGTTTTTAATCCAAATTTAGATATTTTTTTTAATTAGGCTTAAGTTCATTGAATTTAATTTTCATTAAATTATTTTTATGAAGACAGGAATTTAACAACATGAAATTAATTAAAATTTTTTATTGATAATTTTTCATTCTTGACTGCGCTGAGATTTGAATCCAGGCGTTCACGGACAGGTTGCCCAGACTAGTTTCGATTGTAACCACACAATCTCGTCGGTGGGGTTTGCCGTTTTACTCACTAGGCTATTGAGGCCGGGCGACGTCAATAGTCAAACATCAATCCTTAAACCAAATGGTATTTCACTTTTGTAGATCGAAATTTGCTTTTGAATGAATGATTATATATTTTAATTGATTTACATGTTCTTCCTAACTTCTGTTTTTTCGTACTTTTTGTCAAGAATTCTTCTTGAAGTCCAAAGTACATTTTTTTAATTATGATGTTTTTGTCTTTCTTTTTTCTTGTTGACCTTTTTCAGCACAACTTGAAGGACAAATGTAAACATAGCTCGTGCCTTAGCTGTTAACAATAATTAGTATTGTGGTTATTTTTATTGAACTGTTAATGGTTTTTAATCCAAATTTAGATATTTTTTTTTAATTAGGCTTAAGTTCATTGAATTTAATTTTCATTAAATTATTTTTATGAAGACAGGAATTTTACAACATGAAATAAATTAAAATTTTTTATTGATAATTTTTCATTCTTGACTGCGCTGAGATTTGAACCCAGGCGTTCACGGACAGGTTGCCCAGACTAGTTTCGATTGTAACCACACAATCTCATCGGTGGGGTTTGTCGTTTTACTCACTCGGCTATTGAGGCCGGGCGACGTCAATAGTCAAACATCAATCCTTAAACCAAATGGTATTTCACTTTGGTAGATCGAAATTTGCTTTTTTGAATGAATGATTATCTATTTTAATTGATTTACATGTACTTCCTAACTTCTGTTTTTTCGTACTTTTTGTCAAGAATTCTTCTTGAAGTCCAAAGTACATTTTTTTAATTATGATGTTTTTGTCTTTTGTTTTTCTTGTTGACCTTTTTCAGCACAACTTGAAGGACAAATGTAAACATAGCTCGTGCCTTAGCTGTTAACAATAATTAGTATTGTGGTTATTTTATTGAACTGTTAATGGTTTTTAATCCAAATTTAGATATTTTTTTTTAATTAGGCTTAAGTTCATTGAATTTAATTTTCATTAAATTATTTTTATGAAGACAGGAATTTTACAACATGAAATTAATTAAAATTTTTTATTGATAATTTTTCAATCTTGACTGCGCTGAGATTTGAACCCAGGCGTTCACGGACAGGTTGCCCAGACTAGTTTCGATTGTAACCACACAATCTCGTCGGTGGGGTTTGCCGTTTTACTCACTCGGCTATAAAGGCCGGGCGACGTCAATAGTCAAACATCAATCCTTAAACCAAATGGTATTTCACTTTGGTAGATCGAAATTTGCTTTTTTGAATGAATGATTATCTATTTAAATTGATTTACATGTTCTTCCTAACTTCTGTTTTTTCGTACTTTTTGTCAATAATTCTTCTTGAAGTCCAAAGTACATTTTTTTAATTATGATGTTTTTGTCTTTCTTTTTTCTTGTTGACCTTTTTCAGCACAACTTGAAGGACAAATGTAAACATAGCTCGTGCCTTAGCTGTTAACAATAATTAGTATTGTGGTTATTTTATTGAAATGTTAATGGTTTTTAATCCAAATTTAGATATTTTTTTTAATTAGGCTTAAGTTCATTGAATTTAATTTTCATTAAATTATTTTTATGAAGACAGGAATTTTACAACATAAAATTAATTAAAATTTTTTATTGATAATTTTTCAATCTTGACTGCGCTGAGATTTGAACCCAGGCGTTCACGGACAGGTTGCCCAGACTAGTTTCGATTGTAACCACACAATCTCGTCGGTGGGGTTTGCCGTTTTACTCACTCGGCTATTGAGGCCGGGCGACGTCAATAGTCAAACATCAATCCTTAAACCAAATGGTATTTCACTTTGGTAGATCGAAATTTGCTTTTTTGAATGAATGATTATCTATTTTAATTGATTTACATGTTCTTCCTAACTTCTGTTTCTTCGTACTTTTTGTCAAGAATTCTTCTTGAAGTCCAAAGTACATTTTTTTAATTATGATGTTTTTGTCTTTCTTTTTTCTTGTTGACCTTTTTCAGCACAACTTGAAGGACAAATGTAAACATAGCTCGTGCCTTAGCTGCTAACCATAATTAGTATTGTGGTTATTTTATTGAACTGTTAATGGTTTTTAATCCAAATTTAGATATTTTTTTTAATTAGGCTTAAGTTCATTGAATTTAATTTTCATTAAATTATTTTTATGAAGACAGGAATTTTACAACATGAAATTAATTAAAAATTTTTATTGATAATTTTTCAATCTTGACTGCTCTGAGATTTGAACCCAGGCGTTCACGGACAGGTTGCCCAGACTAGTTTCGATTGTAACCACACAATCTCGTCGGTGGGGTTTGCCGTTTTACTCACTCGGCTATTGAGGCCGGTCGACGTCAATAGTCAAACATCAATCCTTAAACCAAATGGTATTTCACTTTGGTAGATCGTAATTTGCTTTTTTGAATGAATGATTATCTATTTTAATTGATTTACATGTTCTTCCTAACTTCTGTTTTTTCGTACTTTTTGTCAAGAATTCTTCTTGAAGTCCAAAGTACATTTTTTTAATTATGATGTTCTTGTCTTTCTTTTTTCTTGTTGACCTTTTTCAGCACAACTTGAAGGACAAATGTAAACATAGCTCGTGCCTTAGCTGTTAACAATAATTAGTATTTTGGTTATTTTATTGAACTGTTAATGGTTTTTAATCCAAATTTAGATATTTTTTTTTAATTAGGCTTAAGTTCATTGAATTGAATTTTCATTAAATTATTTTTATGAAGACAGGAATTTTACAACATGAAATTAATTAAAATTTTTTATTGATAATTTTTCATTCTTGACTGCGCTGAGATTTGAACCCAGTCGTTCACGGACAGGTTGCCCAGACTAGTTTCGATTGTAACCACACAATCTCGTCGGTGGGGTTTGCCGTTTTACTCACTCGGCTATTGAGGCCGGTCGACGTCAATAGTCAAACATCAATCCTTAAACCAAATGGTATTTCACTTTGGTAGATCGAAATTTGCTTTTTTGAATGAATGATTATCTATTTAAATTGATTTACATGTTCTTCCTATTTTTTTAATTATGATGTTTTTGTCTTTCTTTTTTCTTGTTGACCTTTTTCAGCACAACTTGAAGGACAAATGTAAACATAGCTCGTGCCTTAGCTGCTAACAATAATTAGTATTGTGGTTATTTTATTGAACTGTTAATGGTTTTTAATCCAAATTTAGATATTTTTTTTAATTAGGCTTAAGTTCATTGAATTTAATTTTCATTAAATTATTTTTATGAAGACAGGAATTTTACAACATGAAATTAATTAAAATTTTTTATTGATAATTTTTCAATCTTGACTGCGCTGAGATTTGAACCCAGGCGTTCACGGACAGGTTGCCCAGACTAGTTTCGATTGTAACCACACAATCTCGTCGGTGGGGTTTGCCGTTTTACTCACTCGGCTATTGAGGCCGGGCGACGTCAATAGTCAAACATCAATCCTTAAACCAAATGGTATTTCACTTTGGTAGATCGAAATTTGCTTTTTTGAATGAATGATTATCTATTTTAATTGATTTACATGTTCTTCCTAACTTCTGTTTTTTCGTTCTTTTTGTCAAGAATTCTTCTTGAAGTCCAAAGTACATTTTTTTAATTATGATGTTCTTGTCTTTCTTTTTTCTTGTTGACCTTTTTCAGCACAACTTGAAGGACAAATGTAAACATAGCTCGTGTCTTAGCTGTTAACAATAATTAGTATTGTGGTTATTTTATTGAACTGTTAATGGTTTTTAATCCAAATTTAGATATTTTTTTTTAATTAGGCTTAAGTTCATTGAATTTAATTTTCATTAAATTATTTTTATGAAGACAGGAATTTTACAACATAAAATTAATTAAAATTTTTTATTGATAATTTTTCAATCTTGACTGCGTTGAGATTTGAACCCAGGCGTTCACGGACAGGTTGCCCAGACTAGTTTCGATTGTAACCACACAATCTCGTCGGTGGGGTTTGCCGTTTTACTCACTCGGCTATTGAGGGCGGGCGACGTCAATAGTCAAACATCAATCCTTAAAAAAATGGTATTTCACTTTGGTAGATCGAAATTTGCTTTTTTGAATGAATGATTATCTATTTTAATTTATTTACATGTTCTTCCTAACTTCTGTTTTTTCGTACTTTTTGTCAAGAATTCTTCTTGAAGTCCAAAGTACAGTTTTTTAATTATGATGTTTTTGTCTTTCTTTTTTCTTGTTGACCTTTTTCAGCACAACTTGAAGGACAAATGTAAACATAGCTCGTGCCTTAGCTGCTAACAATAATTAGTATTGTGGTTATTTTATTGAACTGTTAATGGTTTTTAATCCAAATTTAGATATTTTTTTTAATTAGGCTTAAGTTCATTGAATTTAATTTTCATTAAATTATTTTTATGAAGACAGGAATTTTACAACATGAAATTAATTAAAATTTTTTATTGATAATTTTTCAATCTTGACTGCGCTGAGATTTGAACCCAGGCGTTCACGGACAGGTTGCCCAGACTAGTTTCGATTGTAACCACACAATCTCGTCGGTGGGGTTTGCCGTTTTACTCACTCGGCTATTGAGGCCGGTCGACGTCAATAGTCAAACATCAATCCTTAAACCAAATGGTATTTCACTTTGGTAGATCGAAATTTGCTTTTTTGAATGAATGATTATCTATTTTAATTGATTTACATGTTCTTCCTAACTTCTGTTTTTTCGTACTTTTTGTCAAGAATTCTTCTTGAAGTCCAAAGTACATTTTTTTAATTATGATGTTCTTGTCTTTCTTTTTTCTTGTTGACCTTTTTCAGCACAACTTGAAGGACAAATGTAAACATAGCTCGTGCCTTAGCTGTTAACAATAATTAGTATTGTGGTTATTTTATTGAACTGTTAATGGTTTTTAATCCAAATTTAGATATTTTTTTTAATTAGGCTTAAGTTCATTGAATTTAATTTTCATTAAATTATTTTTATGAAGACAGGAATTTAACAACATGAAATTAATTAAAATTTTTTATTGATAATTTTTCATTCTTGACTGCGCTGAGATTTGAATCCAGGCGTTCACGGACAGGTTGCCCAGACTAGTTTCGATTGTAACCACACAATCTCGTCGGTGGGGTTTGCCGTTTTACTCACTAGGCTATTGAGGCCGGGCGACGTCAATAGTCAAACATCAATCCTTAAACCAAATGGTATTTCACTTTGGTAGATCGAAATTTGCTTTTGAATGAATGATTATCTATTTTAATTGATTTACATGTTCTTCCTAACTTCTGTTTTTTCGTACTTTTTGTCAAGAATTCTTCTTGAAGTCCAAAGTACATTTTTTTAATTATGATGTTTTTGTCTTTCTTTTTTCTTGTTGACCTTTTTCAGCACAACTTGAAGGACAAATGTAAACATAGCTCGTGCCTTAGCTGTTAACAATAATTAGTATTGTGGTTATTTTTATTGAACTGTTAATGGTTTTTAATCCAAATTTAGATATTTTTTTTTAATTAGGCTTAAGTTCATTGAATTTAATTTTCATTAAATTATTTTTATGAAGACAGGAATTTTACAACATGAAATTAATTAAAATTTTTTATTGATAATTTTTCATTCTTGACTGCGCTGAGATTTGAACCCAGGCGTTCACGGACAGGTTGCCCAGACTAGTTTCGATTGTAACCACACAATCTCATCGGTGGGGTTTGTCGTTTTACTCACTCGGCTATTGAGGCCGGGCGACGTCAATAGTCAAACATCAATCCTTAAACCAAATGGTATTTCACTTTGGTAGATCGAAATTTGCTTTTTTGAATGAATGATTATCTATTTTAATTGATTTACATGTACTTCCTAACTTCTGTTTTTTCGTACTTTTTGTCAAGAATTCTTCTTGAAGTCCAAAGTACATTTTTTTAATTATGATGTTTTTGTCTTTTGTTTTTCTTGTTGACCTTTTTCAGCACAACTTGAAGGACAAATGTAAACATAGCTCGTGCCTTAGCTGTTAACAATAATTAGTATTGTGGTTATTTTATTGAACTGTTAATGGTTTTTAATCCAAATTTAGATATTTTTTTTTAATTAGGCTTAAGTTCATTGAATTTAATTTTCATTAAATTATTTTTATGAAGACAGGAATTTTACAACATGAAATTAATTAAAATTTTTTATTGATAATTTTTCAATCTTGACTGCGCTGAGATTTGAACCCAGGCGTTCACGGACAGGTTGCCCAGACTAGTTTCGATTGTAACCACACAATCTCGTCGGTGGGGTTTGCCGTTTTACTCACTCGGCTATAAAGGCCGGGCGACGTCAATAGTCAAACATCAATCCTTAAACCAAATGGTATTTCACTTTGGTAGATCGAAATTTGCTTTTTTGAATGAATGATTATCTATTTAAATTGATTTACATGTTCTTCCTAACTTCTGTTTTTTCGTACTTTTTGTCAATAATTCTTCTTGAAGTCCAAAGTACATTTTTTTAATTATGATGTTTTTGTCTTTCTTTTTTCTTGTTGACCTTTTTCAGCACAACTTGAAGGACAAATGTAAACATAGCTCGTGCCTTAGCTGTTAACAATAATTAGTATTGTGGTTATTTTATTGAAATGTTAATGGTTTTTAATCCAAATTTAGATATTTTTTTTAATTAGGCTTAAGTTCATTGAATTTAATTTTCATTAAATTATTTTTATGAAGACAGGAATTTTACAACATAAAATTAATTAAAATTTTTTATTGATAATTTTTCAATCTTGACTGCGCTGAGATTTGAACCCAGGCGTTCACGGACAGGTTGCCCAGACTAGTTTCGATTGTAACCACACAATCTCGTCGGTGGGGTTTGCCGTTTTACTCACTCGGCTATTGAGGCCGGGCGACGTCAATAGTCAAACATCAATCCTTAAACCAAATGGTATTTCACTTTGGTAGATCGAAATTTGCTTTTTTGAATGAATGATTATCTATTTTAATTGATTTACATGTTCTTCCTAACTTCTGTTTTTTCGTACTTTTTGTCAAGAATTCTTCTTGAAGTCCAAAGTACATTTTTTTAATTATGATGTTTTTGTCTTTCTTTTTTCTTGTTGACCTTTTTCAGCACAACTTGAAGGACAAATGTAAACATAGCTCGTGCCTTAGCTGCTAACCATAATTAGTATTGTGGTTATTTTATTGAACTGTTAATGGTTTTTAATCCAAATTTAGATATTTTTTTTAATTAGGCTTAAGTTCATTGAATTTAATTTTCATTAAATTATTTTTATGAAGACAGGAATTTTACAACATGAAATTAATTAAAATTTTTTATTGATAATTTTTCAATCTTGACTGCTCTGAGATTTGAACCCAGGCGTTCACGGACAGGTTGCCCAGACTAGTTTCGATTGTAACCACACAATCTCGTCGGTGGGGTTTGCCGTTTTACTCACTCGGCTATTGAGGCCGGTCGACGTCAATAGTCAAACATCAATCCTTAAACCAAATGGTATTTCACTTTGGTAGATCGTAATTTGCTTTTTTGAATGAATGATTATCTATTTTAATTGATTTACATGTTCTTCCTAACTTCTGTTTTTTCGTACTTTTTGTCAAGAATTCTTCTTGAAGTCCAAAGTACATTTTTTTAATTATGATGTTCTTGTCTTTCTTTTTTCTTGTTGACCTTTTTCAGCACAACTTGAAGGACAAATGTAAACATAGCTCGTGCCTTAGCTGTTAACAATAATTAGTATTTTGGTTATTTTATTGAACTGTTAATGGTTTTTAATCCAAATTTAGATATTTTTTTTTAATTAGGCTTAAGTTCATTGAATTGAATTTTCATTAAATTATTTTTATGAAGACAGGAATTTTACAACATGAAATTAATTAAAATTTTTTATTGATAATTTTTCATTCTTGACTGCGCTGAGATTTGAACCCAGTCGTTCACGGACAGGTTGCCCAGACTAGTTTCGATTGTAACCACACAATCTCGTCGGTGGGGTTTGCCGTTTTACTCACTCGGCTATTGAGGCCGGTCGACGTCAATAGTCAAACATCAATCCTTAAACCAAATGGTATTTCACTTTGGTAGATCGAAATTTGCTTTTTTGAATGAATGATTATCTATTTAAATTGATTTACATGTTCTTCCTATTTTTTTAATTATGATGTTTTTGTCTTTCTTTTTTCTTGTTGACCTTTTTCAGCACAACTTGAAGGACAAATTTAAACATAGCTCGTGCCTTAGCTGTTAACAATAATTAGTATTGTGGTTATTTTATTGAACTGTTAATGGTTTTTAATCCAAATTTAGATATTTTTTTTAATTAGGCTTAAGTTCATTGAATTTAATTTTCATTAAATTATTTTTATGAAGACAGGAATTTTACAACATGAAATTAATTAAAATTTTTTATTGATAATTTTTCAATCTTGACTGCGCTGAGATTTGAACCCAGGCGTTCACGGACAGGTTGCCCAGACTAGTTTCGATTGTAACCACACAATCTCGTCGGTGGGGTTTGCCGTTTTACTCACTCGGCTATTGAGGCCGGTCGACGTCAATAGTCAAACATCAATCCTTAAACCAAATGGTATTTCACTTTGGTAGATCGAAATTTGCTTTTTTGAATGAATGATTATCTATTTTAATTGATTTACATGTTCTTCCTAACTTCTGTTTTTTCGTACTTTTTGTCAAGAATTCTTCTTGAAGTCCAAAGTACATTTTTTTAATTATGATGTTCTTGTCTTTCTTTTTTCTTGTTGACCTTTTTCAGCACAACTTGAAGGACAAATGTAAACATAGCTCGTGTCTTAGCTGTTAACAATAATTAGTATTGTGGTTATTTTATTGAACTGTTAATGGTTTTTAATCCAAATTTAGATATTTTTTTTTAATTAGGCTTAAGTTCATTGAATTTAATTTTCATTAAATTATTTTTATGAAGACAGGAATTTTACAACATAAAATTAATTAAAATTTTTTATTGATAATTTTTCAATCTTGACTGCGCTGAGATTTGAACCCAGGCGTTCACGGACAGGTTGCCCAGACTAGTTTCGATTGTAACCACACAATCTCGTCGGTGGGGTTTGCCGTTTTACTCACTCGGCTATTGAGGCCGGGCGACGTCAATAGTCAAACATCAATCCTTAAAAAAAATGGTATTTCACTTTGGTAGATCGAAATTTGCTTTTTTGAATGAATGATTATCTATTTTAATTTATTTACATGTTCTTCCTAACTTCTGTTTTTTCGTACTTTTTGTCAAGAATTCTTCTTGAAGTCCAAAGTACATTTTTTTAATTATGATGTTTTTGTCTTTCTTTTTTCTTGTTGACCTTTTTCAGCACAACTTGAAGGACAAATGTAAACATAGCTCGTGCCTTAGCTGCTAACAATAATTAGTATTGTGGTTATTTTATTGAACTGTTAATGGTTTTTAATCCAAATTTAGATATTTTTTTTAATTAGGCTTAAGTTCATTGAATTTAATTTTCATTAAATTATTTTTATGAAGACAGGAATTTTACAACATGAAATTAATTAAAATTTTTTATTGATAATTTTTCAATCTTGACTGCGCTGAGATTTGAACCCAGGCGTTCACGGACAGGTTGCCCAGACTAGTTTCGATTGTAACCACACAATCTCGTCGGTGGGGTTTGCCGTTTTACTCACTCGGCTATTGAGGCCGGTCGACGTCAATAGTCAAACATCAATCCTTAAACCAAATGGTATTTCACTTTGGTAGATCGAAATTTGCTTTTTTGAATGAATGATTATCTATTTTAATTGATTTACATGTTCTTCCTAACTTCTGTTTTTTCGTACTTTTTGTCAAGAATTCTTCTTGAAGTCCAAAGTACATTTTTTTAATTATGATGTTCTTGTCTTTCTTTTTTCTTGTTGACCTTTTTCAGCACAACTTGAAGGACAAATGTAAACATAGCTCGTGCCTTAGCTGTTAACAATAATTAGTATTGTGGTTATTTTATTGAACTGTTAATGGTTTTTAATCCAAATTTAGATATTTTTTTTTAATTAGGCTTAAGTTCATTGAATTTAATTTTCATTAAATTATTTTTATGAAGACAGGAATTTTACAACATGAAATTAATTAAAATTTTTTATTGATAATTTTTCATTCTTGACTGCGCTGAGATTTGAACCCAGTCGTTCACGGACAGGTTGCCCAGACTAGTTTCGATTGTAACCACACAATCTCGTCGGTGGGGTTTGCCGTTTTACTCACTCGGCTATTGAGGCCGGGCGACGTCAATAGTCAAACATCAATCCTTAAACCAAATGGTATTTCACTTTGGTAGATCGAAATTTGCTTTTTTGAATGAATGATTATCTATTTAAATTGATTTACATGTTCTTCCTAACTTCTGTTTTTTCGTACTTTTTGTCAAGAATTCTTCTTGAAGTCCAAAGTACATTTTTTTAATTATGATGTTTTTGTCTTTCTTTTTTCTTGTTGACCTTTTTCAGCACAACTTGAAGGACAAATGTAAACATAGCTCGTGCCTTAGCTGTTAACAATAATTAGTATTGTGGTTATTTTATTGAACTGTTAATGGTTTTTAATCCAAATTTAGATATTTTTTTTAATTAGGCTTAAGTTCATTGAATTTAATTTTCATTAAATTATTTTTATGAAGACAGGAATTTTACAACATGAAATTAATTAAAATTTTTTATTGATAATTTTTCAATCTTGACTGCGCTGAGATTTGAACCCAGGCGTTCACGGACAGGTTGCCCAGACTAGTTTCGATTGTAACCACACAATCTCCTCGGTGGGGTTTGCCGTTTTACTCACTCGGCTATTGAGGCCGGGCGACGTCAATAGTCAAACATCAATCCTTAAACCAAATGGTATTTCACTTTGGTAGATCGAAATTTGCTTTTTTGAATGAATGATTATCTATTTTAATTGATTTACATGTTCTTCCTAACTTCTGTTTTTTCGTACTTTTTGTCAAGAATTCTTCTTGAAGTCCAAAGTACATTTTTTTAATTATGATGTTTTTTGTCTTTCTTTTTTCTTGTTGACCTTTTTCAGCACAACTTGAAGGACAAATGTAAACATAGCTCGTGCCTTAGCTGTTAACAATAATTAGTATTGTGGTTATTTTATTGAACTGTTAATGGTTTTTAATCCAAATTTAGATATTTTTTTTTAATTAGGCTTAAGTTCATTGAATTTAATTTTCATTAAATTATTTTTATGAAGACAGGAATTTTACAACATGAAATTAATTAAAATTTTTTATTGATAATTTTTCATTCTTGACTGCGCTGAGATTTGAACCCAGTCGTTCACGGACAGGTTGCCCAGACTAGTTTCGATTGTAACCACACAATCTCGTCGGTGGGGTTTGCCGTTTTACTCACTCGGCTATTGAGGCCGGGCGACGTCAATAGTCAAACATCAATCCTTAAACCAAATGGTATTTCACTTTGGTAGATCGAAATTTGCTTTTTTGAATGAATGATTATCTATTTAAATTGATTTACATGTTCTTCCTAACTTCTGTTTTTTCGTACTTTTTGTCAAGAATTCTTCTTGAAGTCCAAAGTACATTTTTTTAATTATGATGTTTTTGTCTTTCTTTTTTCTTGTTGACCTTTTTCAGCACAACTTGAAGGACAAATGTAAACATAGCTCGTGCCTTAGCTGTTAACAATAATTAGTATTGTGGTTATTTTATTGAACTGTTAATGGTTTTTAATCCAAATTTAGATATTTTTTTTAATTAGGCTTAAGTTCATTGAATTTAATTTTCATTAAATTATTTTTATGAAGACAGGAATTTTACAACATGAAATTAATTAAAATTTTTTATTGATAATTTTTCAATCTTGACTGCGCTGAGATTTGAACCCAGGCGTTCACGGACAGGTTGCCCAGACTAGTTTCGATTGTAACCACACAATCTCGTCGGTGGGGTTTGCCGTTTTACTCACTCGGCTATTGAGGCCGGTCGACGTCAATAGTCAAACATCAATCCTTAAACCAAATGGTATTTCACTTTGGTAGATCGAAATTTGCTTTTTTGAATGAATGATTATCTATTTTAATTGATTTACATGTTCTTCCTAACTTCTGTTTTTTCGTACTTTTTGTCAAGAATTCTTCTTGAAGTCCAAAGTACATTTTTTTAATTATGATGTTCTTGTCTTTCTTTTTTCTTGTTGACCTTTTTCAGCACAACTTGAAGGACGAATGTAAACATAGCTCGTGTCTTAGCTGTTAACAATAATTAGTATTGTGGTTATTTTATTGAACTGTTAATGGTTTTTAATCCAAATTTAGATATTTTTTTTTAATTAGGCTTAAGTTCATTGAATTTAATTTTCATTAAATTATTTTTATGAAGACAGGAATTTTACAACATAAAATTAATTAAAATTTTTTATTGATAATTTTTCAATCTTGACTGCGCTGAGATTTGAACCCAGGCGTTCACGGACAGGTTGCCCAGACTAGTTTCGATTGTAACCACACAATCTCGTCGGTGGGGTTTGCCGTTTTACTCACTCGGCTATTGAGGCCGGGCGACGTCAATAGTCAAACATCAATCCTTAAAAAAATGGTATTTCACTTTGGTAGATCGAAATTTGCTTTTTTGAATGAATGATTATCTATTTAAATTGATTTACATGTTCTTCCTAACTTCTGTTTTTTCGTACTTTTTGTCAATAATTCTTCTTGAAGTCCAAAGTACATTTTTTTAATTATGATGTTTTTGTCTTTCTTTTTTCTTGTTGACCTTTTTCAGCACAACTTGAAGGACAAATGTAAACATAGCTCGTGCCTTAGCTGCTAACAATAATTAGTATTGTGGTTATTTTATTGAACTGTTAATGGTTTTTAATCCAAATTTAGATATTTTTTTTAATTAGGCTTAAGTTCATTGAATTTAATTTTCATTAAATTATTTTTATGAAGACAGGAATTTTACAACATGAAATTAATTAAAATTTTTTATTGATAATTTTTCAATCTTGACTGCGCTGAGATTTGAACCCAGGCGTTCACGGACAGGCTGCCCAGACTAGTTTCGATTGTAACCACACAATCTCGTCGGTGGGGTTTGCCGTTTTACTCACTCGGCTATTGAGGCCGGTCGACGTCAATAGTCAAACATCAATCCTTAAACCAAATGGTATTTCACTTTGGTAGATCGAAATTTGCTTTTTTGAATGAATGATTATCTATTTTAATTGATTTACATGTTCTTCCTAACTTCTGTTTTTTTGTACTTTTTGTCAAGAATTCTTCTTGAAGTCCAAAGTACATTTTTTTAATTATGATGTTCTTGTCTTTCTTTTTTCTTGTTGACCTTTTTCAGCACAACTTGAAGGACAAATGTAAACATAGCTCGTGCCTTAGCTGTTAACAATAATTAGTATTGTGGTTATTTTATTGAACTGTTAATGGTTTTTAATCCAAATTTAGATATTTTTTTTTAATTAGGCTTAAGTTCATTGAATTTAATTTTCATTAAATTATTTTTATGAAGACAGGAATTTTACAACATGAAATTAATTAAAATTTTTTATTGATAATTTTTCATTCTTGACTGCGCTGAGATTTGAACCCAGTCGTTCACGGACAGGTTGCCCAGACTAGTTTCGATTGTAACCACACAATCTCGTCGGTGGGGTTTGCCGTTTTACTCACTCGGCTATTGAGGCCGGGCGACGTCAATAGTCAAACATCAATCCTTAAACCAAATGGTATTTCACTTTGGTAGATCGAAATTTGCTTTTTTGAATGAATGATTATCTATTTAAATTGATTTACATGTTCTTCCTAACTTCTGTTTTTTCGTACTTTTTGTCAAGAATTCTTCTTGAAGTCCAAAGTACATTTTTTTAATTATGATGTTCTTGTCTTTCTTTTTTCTTGTTGACCTTTTTCAGCACAACTTGAAGGACAAATGTAAACATAGCTCGTGTCTTAGCTGTTAACAATAATTAGTATTGTGGTTATTTTATTGAACTGTTAATGGTTTTTAATCCAAATTTAGATATTTTTTTTTAATTAGGCTTAAGTTCATTGAATTTAATTTTCATTAAATTATTTTTATGAAGACAGGAATTTTACAACATAAAATTAATTAAAATTTTTTATTGATAATTTTACAATCTTGACTGCGCTGAGATTTGAACCCAGGCGTTCACGGACAGGTTGCCCAGACTAGTTTCGATTGTAACCACACAATCTCGTCGGTGGGGTTTGCCGTTTTACTCACTCGGCTATTGAGGCCGGGCGACGTCAATAGTCAAACATCAATCCTTAAAAAAAATGGTATTTCACTTTGGTAGATCGAAATTTGCTTTTTTGAATGAATGATTATCTATTTAAATTGATTTACATGTTCTTCCTAACTTCTGTTTTTTCGTACTTTTTGTCAAGAATTCTTCTTGAAGTCCAAAGTACATTTTTTTAATTATGATGTTTTTGTCTTTCTGTTTTCTTGTTGACCTTTTTCAGCATAACTTGAAGGACAAATGTAAACATAGCTCGTGCCTTAGCTGCTAACAATAATTAGTATTGTGGTTATTTTATTGAACTGTTAATGGTTTTTAATCCAAATTTAGATATTTTTTTTAATTAGGCTTAAGTTCATTGAATTTAATTTTCATTAAATTATTTTTATGAAGACAGGAATTTTACAACATGAAATTAATTAAAATTTTTTATTGATAATTTTTCAATCTTGACTGCGCTGAGATTTGAACCCAGGCGTTCACGGACAGGCTGCCCAGACTAGTTTCGATTGTAACCACACAATCTCGTCGGTGGGGTTTGCCGTTTTACTCACTCGGCTATTGAGGCCGGTCGACGTCAATAGTCAAACATCAATCCTTAAACCAAATGGTATTTCACTTTGGTAGATCGAAATTTGCTTTTTTGAATGAATGATTATCTATTTTAATTGATTTACATGTTCTTCCTAACTTCTGTTTTTTCGTACTTTTTGTCAAGAATTCTTCTTGAAGTCCAAAGTACATTTTTTTAATTATGATGTTCTTGTCTTTCTTTTTTCTTGTTGACCTTTTTCAGCACAACTTGAAGGACAAATGTAAACATAGCTCGTGCCTTAGCTGTTAACAATAATTAGTATTGTGGTTATTTTATTGAACTGTTAATGGTTTTTAATCCAAATTTAGATATTTTTTTTTAATTAGGCTTAAGTTCATTGAATTTAATTTTCATTAAATTATTTTTATGAAGACAGGAATTTTACAACATGAAATTAATTAAAATTTTTTATTGATAATTTTTCATTCTTGACTGCGCTGAGATTTGAACCCAGTCGTTCACGGACAGGTTGCCCAGACTAGTTTCGATTGTAACCACACAATCTCGTCGGTGGGGTTTGCCGTTTTACTCACTCGGCTATTGAGGCCGGGCGACGTCAATAGTCAAACATCAATCCTTAAACCAAATGGTATTTCACTTTGGTAGATCGAAATTTGCTTTTTTGAATGAATGATTATCTATTTAAATTGATTTACATGTTCTTCCTAACTTCTGTTTTTTCGTACTTTTTGTCAAGAATTCTTCTTGAAGTCCAAAGTACATTTTTTTAATTATGATGTTTTTGTCTTTCTTTTTTCTTGTTGACCTTTTTCAGCACAACTTGAAGGACAAATGTAAACATAGCTCGTGCCTTAGCTGTTAACAATAATTAGTATTGTGGTTATTTTATTGAACTGTTAATGGTTTTTAATCCAAATTTAGATATTTTTTTTTAATTAGGCTTAAGTTCATTGAATTTAATTTTCATTAAATTATTTTTATGAAGACAGGAATTTTACAACATGAAATTAATTAAAATTTTTTATTGATAATTTTTCAATCTTGACTGCGCTGAGATTTGAACCCAGGCGTTCACGGACAGGTTGCCCAGACTAGTTTCGATTGTAACCACACAATCTCGTCGGTGGGGTTTGCCGTTTTACTCACTCGGCTAATGAGGCCGGGCGACGTCAATAGTCAAACATCAATCCTTAAACCAAATGGTATTTCACTTTGGTAGATCGAAATTTGCTTTTTTGAATGAATGATTATCTATTTTAATTGATTTAAATGTTCTTCCTAACTTCTGTTTTTTCGTACTTTTTGTCAAGAATTCTTCTTGAAGTCCAAAGTACATTTTTTTAATTATGATGTTTTTGTCTTCCTTTTTTCTTGTTGACCTTTTTCAGCACAACTTAAAGGACAAATGTAAACATAGCTCGTGCCTTAGCTGCTAACAATAATTAGTATTGTGGTTATTTTATTGAACTGTTAATGGTTTTTAATCCAAATTTAGATATTTTTTTTTAATTAGGCTTAAGTTCATTGAATTTAATTTTCATTAAATTATTTTTATGAAGACAGGAATTTTACAACATGAAATTAATTAAAATTTTTTATTGATAATATTTCAATCTTGACTGCGCTGAGATTTGAACCCAGGCGTTCACGGACAGGTTGCCCAGACTAGTTTCGATTGTAACCACACACTCTCGTCGGTGGGGTTTGCCGTTTTACTCACTCGGCTATTGAGGCCGGTCGACGTCAATAGTCAAACATCAATCCTTAAACCAAATGGTATTTCACTTTGGTAGATCGAAATTTGCTTTTTTGAATGAATGATTATCTATTTTAATTGATTTACATGTTCTTCCTAACTTCTGTTTTTTCGTACTTTTTGTCAAGAATTCTTCTTGAAGTCCAAAGTACATTTTTTTAATTATGATGTTCTTGTCTTTCTTTTTTCTTGTTGACCTTTTTCAGCACAACTTGAAGGACAAATGTAAACATAGCTCGTGCCTTAGCTGTTAACAATAATTAGTATTGTGGTTATTTTATTGAACTGTTAATGGTTTTTAATCCAAATTTAGATATTTTTTTTTAATTAGGCTTAAGTTCATTGAATTTAATCTTCATTAAATTATTTTTATGAAGACAGGAATTTTACAACATGAAATTAATTAAAATTTTTTATTGATAATTTTTCATTCTTGACTGCGCTGAGATTTGAACCCAGTCGTTCACGGACAGGTTGCCCAGACTAGTTTCGATTGTAACCACACAATCTCGTCGGTGGGGTTTGCCGTTTTACTCACTCGGCTATTGAGGCCGGGCGACGTCAATAGTGAAACATCAATCCTTAAACCAAATGGTATTTCACTTTGGTAGATCGAAATTTGCTTTTTTGAATGAATGATTATCTATTTTAATTGATTTACATGTTCTTCCTAACTTCTGTTTTTTCGTACTTTTTGTCAAGAATTCTTCTTGAAGTCCAAAGTACATTTTTTTAATTATGATGTTTTTGTCTTTCTTTTTTCTTGTTGACCTTTTTCAGCACAACTTGAAGGACAAATGTAAACATAGCTCGTGCCTTAGCTGTTAACAATAATTAGTATTGTGGTTATTTTATTGAACTGTTAATGGTTTTTAATCCAAATTTAGATTTTTTTTTTAATTAGGCTTAAGTTCATTGAATTTAATTTTCATTAAATTATTTTTATAAAGACAGGAATTTTACAACATGAAATTAATTAAAATTTTTTATTGATAATTTTTCATTCTTGACTGCGCTGAGATTTAAACCCAGGCGTTCACGGACAGGTTGCCCAGACTAGTTTCGATTGTAACCACACAATCTCGTCGGTGGGGTTTGCCGTTTTACTCACTCGGCTTTTGAGGCCGGGCGACGTCAATAGTCAACCATCAATCCTTAAACCAAATGGTATTTCACTTTGGAAGATCGAAATTTGCTTTTTTGAATGAATGATTATCTATTTTAATTGATTTACATGTTCTTCCTAACTTTTGTTTTTTCGTACTTTTTGTCAAGAATTCTTCTTGAAGTCCAAAGTACATTTTTTTAATTATGATGTTTTTGTCTTTCTTTTTTCTTGTTGACCTTTTTCAGCACAACTTGAAGGTCAAATGTAAACATAGCTCGTGCCTTAGCTGTTAACAATAATTAGTATTGTGGTTATTTTATTGAACTGTTAATGGTTTTTAATCCAAATTTAGATATTTTTTTTAATTAGGCTTAAGTTCATTGAATTTATTTTTCATTAAATTATTTTTATGAAGACAGGAATTTTACAACATAAAATTAATTAAAATTTTTTATTGATAATTTTTCAATCTTGACTGCGCTGAGATTTGAACCCAGGCGTTCACGGACAGGTTGCCCAGACTAGTTTCGATTGTAACCACACAATCTCGTCGGTGGGGTTTGCCGTTTTACTCACTCGGCTATTGAGGCCGGGCGACGTCAATAGTCAAACATCAATCCTTAAACCAAATGGTATTTCACTTTGGTAGATCGAAATTTGCTTTTTTGAATGAATGATTATCTATTTTAATTGATTTACATGTTCTTCCTAACTTCTGTTTTTTCGTACTTTTTGTCAAGAATTCTTCTTGAAGTCCAAAGTACATTTTTTTAATTATGATGTTTTTGTCTTTCTTTTTTCTTGTTGACCTTTTTCAGCACAACTTGAAGGACAAATGTAAACATAGCTCGTGCCTTAGCTGTTAACAATAATTAGTATTGTGGTTATTTTATTGAACTGTTAATGGTTTTTAATCCAAATTTAGATATTTTTTTTTAATTAGGCTTAAGTTCATTGAATTTAATTTTCATTAAATTATTTTTATGAAGACAGGAATTTTACAACATGAAATTAATTAAAATTTTTTATTGATAATTTTTCATTCTTAACTGCGCTGAGATTTAAACCCAGGCGTTCACGGACAGGTTGCCCAGACTAGTTTCGATTGTAACCACACAATCTCGTCGGTGGGGTTTGCCGTTTTACTCACTCGGCTAATGAGGCCGGGCGACGTCAATAGTCAAACATCAATCCTTAAACCAAATGGTATTTCACTTTGGTAGATCGAAATTTGCTTTTTTGAATGAATGATTATCTATTTTAATTGATTTACATGTTCTTCCTAACTTCTGTTTTTCGTACTTTTTGTCAAGAATTCTTCTTGAAGTCCAAAGTACATTTTTTTAATTATGATGTTTTTGTCTTTCTTTTTTCTTGTTGACCTTTTTCAGCACAACTTGAAGGACAAATGTAAACATAGCTCGTGCCTTAGCTGTTAACAATAATTAGTATTGTGGTTATTTTATTGAACTGCTAATGGTTTTTAATCCAAATTTAGATATTTTTTTTTTAATTAGGCTTAAGTTCATTGAATTTAATTTTCATTAAATTATTTTTATGAAGACAGGAATTTTACAACATGAAATTAATTAAAATTTTTTATTGATAATTTTTCATTCTTGACTGCGCTGAGATTTAAACCCAGGCGTTCACGGACAGGTTGCCCAGACTAGTTTCGATTGTAACCACACAATCTCGTCGGTGGGGTTTGCCGTTTTACTCACTCGGCTATTGAGGCCGGGCGACGTCAATAGTCAAACATCAATCCTTAAACCAAATGGTATTTCACTTTGGTAGATCGAAATTTGCTTTTTTGAATGAATGATTATCTATTTTAATTGATTTACATGTTCTTCCTAACTTCTGTTTTTCGTACTTTTTGTCAAGAATTCTTCTTGAAGTCCAAAGTACATTTTTTTAATTATGATGTTTTTGTCTTTCTTTTTTCTTGTTGACCTTTTTCAGCACAACTTGAAGGACAAATGTAAACATAGCTCGTGCCTTAGCTGTTAACAATAATTAGTATTGTGGTTATTTTATTGAACTGCTAATGGTTTTTAATCCAAATTTAGATATTTTTTTTTTAATTAGGCTTAAGTTCATTGAATTTAATTTTCATTAAATTATTTTTATGAAGACAGGAATTTTACAACATGAAATTAATTAAAATTTTTTATTGATAATTTTTCATTCTTAACTGCGCTGAGATTTAAACCCAGGCGTTCACGGACAGGTTGCCCAGACTAGTTTCGATTGTAACCACACAATCTCGTCGGTGGGGTTTGCCGTTTTACTCACTCGGCTATTGAGGCCGGGCGACGTCAATAGTCAAACATCAATCCTTAAACCAAATGGTATTTCACTTTGGTAGATCGAAATTTGCTTTTTTGAATGAATGATTATCTATTTTAATTGATTTACATGTTCTTCCTAACTTCTGTTTTTCGTACTTTTTGTCAAGAATTCTTCTTGAAGTCCAAAGTACATTTTTTTAATTATGATGTTTTTGTCTTTCTTTTTTCTTGTTGACCTTTTTCAGCACAACTTGAAGGACAAATGTAAACATAGCTCGTGCCTTAGCTGTTAACAATAATTAGTATTGTGGTTATTTTATTGAACTGCTAATGGTTTTTAATCCAAATTTAGATATTTTTTTTTTAATTAGGCTTAAGTTCATTGAATTTAATTTTCATTAAATTATTTTTATGAAGACAGGAATTTTACAACATGAAATTAATTAAAATTTTTTATTGATAATTTTTCATTCTTGACTGCGCTGAGATTTGAACCCAGGCGTTCACGGACAGGTTGCCCAGACTAGTTTCGATTGTAACCACACAATCTAATCGGTGGGGTTTGCCGTTTTACTCACTCGGCTATTGAGGCCGGGCGACGTCAATAGTGAAACATCAATCCTTAAACCAAATGGTATTTCACTTTGGTAGATCGCAATTTGCTTTTTTGAATGAATGATTATCTATTTTAATTGATTTACATGTTCTTCCTAACTTCTGTTTTTTCGTACTTTTTGTCAAGAATTCTTCTTAAAGTCCAAAGTACATTTTTTTAATTATGATGTTTTTGTCTTTTGTTTTTCTTGTTGACCTTTTTCAGCACAACTTGAAGGACAAATGTAAACATAGCTCGTGCCTTAGCTGTTAACAATAATTAGTATTGTGGTTATTTTATTGAACTGTTAATGGTTTTTAATCCAAATTTAGATATTTTTTTTAATTAGGCTTAAGTTCATTGAATTTAATTTTCATTAAATTATTTTTATGAAGACAGGAATTTTACAACATGAAATTAATTAAAATTTTTTATGGATAATTTTTCATTCTTGACTGTGCTGAGATTTGAACCCAGGCGTTCACGGACAGGTTGCCCAGACTAGTTTCGATTGTAACCACACAATCTCGTCGGTGGGGTTTGCCGTTTTACTCACTCGGCTTTTGAGGCCGGGCGACGTCAATAGTCAAACATCAATCCTTAAACCAAATGGTATTTCACTTTGGAAGATCGAAATTTGCTTTTTTGAATGAATGATTATCTATTTTAATTGATTTACATGTTCTTCCTAACTTCTGTTTTTTCGTACTTTTTGTCAATAATTCTTCTTGAAGTCCAAAGTACATTTTTTTAATTATGATGTTTTTGTCTTTCTTTTTTCTTGTTGACCTTTTTCAGCACAACTTGAAGGACAAATGTAAACATAGCTCGTGCCTTAGCTGTTAGACAAATGTAAACATAGCTCGTGCCTTAGCTGTTAACAATAATTAGTATTGTGGTTATTTTATTGAACTGTTAATGGTTTTTAATCCAAATTTAGATATTTTTTTTTAATTAGGCTTAAGTTCATTGAATTTAATCTTCATTAAATTATTTTTATGAAGACAGGAATTTTACAACATAAAATTAATTAAAATTTTTTATTGATAATTTTTCAATCTTGACTGCGCTGAGATTTGAACCCAGTCGTTCACGGACAGGTTGCCCAGACTAGTTTCGATTGTAACCACACAATCTCGTCGGTGGGGTTTGCCGTTTTACTCACTCGGCTATTGAGGCCGGGCGACGTCAATAGTGAAACATCAATCCTTAAACCAAATGGTATTTCACTTTGGTAGATCGAAATTTGCTTTTTTGAATGAATGATTATCTATTTTAATTGATTTACATGTTCTTCCTAACTTCTGTTTTTTCGTACTTTTTGTCAAGAATTCTTCTTGAAGTCCAAAGTACATTTTTTTAATTATGATGTTTTTGTCTTTCTTTTTTCTTGTTGACCTTTTTCAGCACAACTTGAAGGACAAATGTAAACATAGCTCGTGCCTTAGCTGTTAACAATAATTAGTATTGTGGTTATTTTATTGAACTGTTAATGGTTTTTAATCCAAATTTAGATTTTTTTTTTAATTAGGCTTAAGTTCATTGAATTTAATTTTCATTAAATTATTTTTATAAAGACAGGAATTTTACAACATGAAATTAATTAAAATTTTTTATTGATAATTTTTCATTCTTGACTGCGCTGAGATTTAAACCCAGGCGTTCACGGACAGGTTGCCCAGACTAGTTTCGATTGTAACCACACAATCTCGTCGGTGGGGTTTGCCGTTTTACTCACTCGGCTTTTGAGGCCGGGCGACGTCAATAGTCAACCATCAATCCTTAAACCAAATGGTATTTCACTTTGGAAGATCGAAATTTGCTTTTTTGAATGAATGATTATCTATTTTAATTGATTTACATGTTCTTCCTAACTTTTGTTTTTTCGTACTTTTTGTCAAGAATTCTTCTTGAAGTCCAAAGTACATTTTTTTAATTATGATGTTTTTGTCTTTCTTTTTTCTTGTTGACCTTTTTCAGCACAACTTGAAGGTCAAATGTAAACATAGCTCGTGCCTTAGCTGTTAACAATAATTAGTATTGTGGTTATTTTATTGAACTGTTAATGGTTTTTAATCCAAATTTAGATATTTTTTTTAATTAGGCTTAAGTTCATTGAATTTATTTTTCATTAAATTATTTTTATGAAGACAGGAATTTTACAACATAAAATTAATTAAAATTTTTTATTGATAATTTTTCAATCTTGACTGCGCTGAGATTTGAACCCAGGCGTTCACGGACAGGTTGCCCAGACTAGTTTCGATTGTAACCACACAATCTCGTCGGTGGGGTTTGCCGTTTTACTCACTCGGCTATTGAGGCCGGGCGACGTCAATAGTCAAACATCAATCCTTAAACCAAATGGTATTTCACTTTGGTAGATCGAAATTTGCTTTTTTGAATGAATGATTATCTATTTTAATTGATTTACATGTTCTTCCTAACTTCTGTTTTTTCTTACTTTTTGTCAAGAATTCTTCTTGAAGTCCAAAGTACATTTTTTTAATTATGATGTTTTTGTCTTTCTTTTTTCTTGTTGACCTTTTTCAGCACAACTTGAAGGACAAATGTAAACATAGCTCGTGCCTTAGCTGTTAACAATAATTAGTATTGTGGTTATTTTATTGAACTGTTAATGGTTTTTAATCCAAATTTAGATATTTTTTTTTAATTAGGCTTAAGTTCATTGAATTTAATTTTCATTAAATTATTTTTATGAAGACAGGAATTTTACAACATGAAATTAATTAAAATTTTTTATTGATAATTTTTCATTCTTAACTGCGCTGAGATTTAAACCCAGGCGTTCACGGACAGGTTGCCCAGACTAGTTTCGATTGTAACCACACAATCTCGTCGGTGGGGTTTGCCGTTTTACTCACTCGGCTATTGAGGCCGGGCGACGTCAATAGTCAAACATCAATCCTTAAACCAAATGGTATTTCACTTTGGTAGATCGAAATTTGCTTTTTTGAATGAATGATTATCTATTTTAATTGATTTACATGTTCTTCCTAACTTCTGTTTTTCGTACTTTTTGTCAAGAATTCTTCTTGAAGTCCAAAGTACATTTTTTTAATTATGATGTTTTTGTCTTTCTTTTTTCTTGTTGACCTTTTTCAGCACAACTTGAAGGACAAATGTAAACATAGCTCGTGCCTTAGCTGTTAACAATAATTAGTATTGTGGTTATTTTATTGAACTGCTAATGGTTTTTAATCCAAATTTAGATATTTTTTTTTTAATTAGGCTTAAGTTCATTGAATTTAATTTTCATTAAATTATTTTTATGAAGACAGGAATTTTACAACATGAAATTAATTAAAATTTTTTATTGATAATTTTTCATTCTTGACTGCGCTGAGATTTGAACCCAGGCGTTCACGGACAGGTTGCCCAGACTAGTTTCGATTGTAACCACACAATCTAATCGGTGGGGTTTGCCGTTTTACTCACTCGGCTATTGAGGCCGGGCGACGTCAATAGTGAAACATCAATCCTTAAACCAAATGGTATTTCACTTTGGTAGATCGCAATTTGCTTTTTTGAATGAATGATTATCTATTTTAATTGATTTACATGTTCTTCCTAACTTCTGTTTTTTCGTACTTTTTGTCAAGAATTCTTCTTAAAGTCCAAAGTACATTTTTTTAATTATGATGTTTTTGTCTTTTGTTTTTCTTGTTGACCTTTTTCAGCACAACTTGAAGGACAAATGTAAACATAGCTCGTGCCTTAGCTGTTAACAATAATTAGTATTGTGGTTATTTTATTGAACTGTTAATGGTTTTTAATCCAAATTTAGATATTTTTTTTAATTAGGCTTAAGTTCATTGAATTTAATTTTCATTAAATTATTTTTATGAAGACAGGAATTTTACAACATGAAATTAATTAAAATTTTTTATGGATAATTTTTCATTCTTGACTGTGCTGAGATTTGAACCCAGGCGTTCACGGACAGGTTGCCCAGACTAGTTTCGATTGTAACCACACAATCTCGTCGGTGGGGTTTGCCGTTTTACTCACTCGGCTTTTGAGGCCGGGCGACGTCAATAGTCAAACATCAATCCTTAAACCAAATGGTATTTCACTTTGGAAGATCGAAATTTGCTTTTTTGAATGAATGATTATCTATTTTAATTGATTTACATGTTCTTCCTAACTTCTGTTTTTTCGTACTTTTTGTCAATAATTCTTCTTGAAGTCCAAAGTACATTTTTTTAATTATGATGTTTTTGTCTTTCTTTTTTCTTGTTGACCTTTTTCAGCACAACTTGAAGGACAAATGTAAACATAGCTCGTGCCTTAGCTGTTAGCAATAATTAGTATTGTGGTTATTTTATTGAACTGTTAATGGTTTTTAATCCAAATTTAGATATGTTTTTTAATTAGGCTTAAGTTCATTGAATTTAATTTTCATTAAATTATTTTTATGAAGACAGGAATTTTACAACATGAAATTAACTAAAATTTTTAATTGATAATTTTTCATTCTTGACTGCGCTGAGATTTGAACCCAGGCGTTCACGGACAGGTTGCCCAGACTAGTTTCGATTGTAACCACACAATCTCGTCGGTGGGGTTTGCCGTTTTACTCACTCGGCTTTTGAGGCCGGGCGACGTCAATAGTCAAACATCAATCCTTAAACCAAATGGTATTTCACTTTGGAAGATCGAAATTTGCTTTTTTGAATGAATGATTATCTATTTTAATTGATTTACATGTTCTTCCTAACTTCTGTTTTTTCGTACTTTTTGTCAATAATTCTTCTTGAAGTCCAAAGTACATTTTTTTAATTATGATGTTTTTGTCTTTCTTTTTTCTTGTTGACCTTTTTCAGCACAACTTGAAGGACAAATGTAAACATAGCTCGTGCCTTAGCTGTTAGACAAATGTAAACATAGCTCGTGCCTTAGCTGTTAACAATAATTAGTATTGTGGTTATTTTATTGAACTGTTAATGGTTTTTAATCCAAATTTAGATATTTTTTTTTAATTAGGCTTAAGTTCATTGAATTTAATCTTCATTAAATTATTTTTATGAAGACAGGAATTTTACAACATAAAATTAATTAAAATTTTTTATTGATAATTTTTCAATCTTGACTGCGCTGAGATTTGAACCCAGTCGTTCACGGACAGGTTGCCCAGACTAGTTTCGATTGTAACCACACAATCTCGTCGGTGGGGTTTGCCGTTTTACTCACTCGGCTATTGAGGCCGGGCGACGTCAATAGTGAAACATCAATCCTTAAACCAAATGGTATTTCACTTTGGTAGATCGAAATTTGCTTTTTTGAATGAATGATTATCTATTTTAATTGATTTACATGTTCTTCCTAACTTCTGTTTTTTCGTACTTTTTGTCAAGAATTCTTCTTGAAGTCCAAAGTACATTTTTTTAATTATGATGTTTTTGTCTTTCTTTTTTCTTGTTGACCTTTTTCAGCACAACTTGAAGGACAAATGTAAACATAGCTCGTGCCTTAGCTGTTAACAATAATTAGTATTGTGGTTATTTTATTGAACTGTTAATGGTTTTTAATCCAAATTTAGATTTTTTTTTTAATTAGGCTTAAGTTCATTGAATTTAATTTTCATTAAATTATTTTTATAAAGACAGGAATTTTACAACATGAAATTAATTAAAATTTTTTATTGATAATTTTTCATTCTTGACTGCGCTGAGATTTAAACCCAGGCGTTCACGGACAGGTTGCCCAGACTAGTTTCGATTGTAACCACACAATCTCGTCGGTGGGGTTTGCCGTTTTACTCACTCGGCTTTTGAGGCCGGGCGACGTCAATAGTCAACCATCAATCCTTAAACCAAATGGTATTTCACTTTGGAAGATCGAAATTTGCTTTTTTGAATGAATGATTATCTATTTTAATTGATTTACATGTTCTTCCTAACTTTTGTTTTTTCGTACTTTTTGTCAAGAATTCTTCTTGAAGTCCAAAGTACATTTTTTTAATTATGATGTTTTTGTCTTTCTTTTTTCTTGTTGACCTTTTTCAGCACAACTTGAAGGTCAAATGTAAACATAGCTCGTGCCTTAGCTGTTAACAATAATTAGTATTGTGGTTATTTTATTGAACTGTTAATGGTTTTTAATCCAAATTTAGATATTTTTTTTAATTAGGCTTAAGTTCATTGAATTTATTTTTCATTAAATTATTTTTATGAAGACAGGAATTTTACAACATAAAATTAATTAAAATTTTTTATTGATAATTTTTCAATCTTGACTGCGCTGAGATTTGAACCCAGGCGTTCACGGACAGGTTGCCCAGACTAGTTTCGATTGTAACCACACAATCTCGTCGGTGGGGTTTGCCGTTTTACTCACTCGGCTATTGAGGCCGGGCGACGTCAATAGTCAAACATC
This sequence comes from Pollenia amentaria, assembly GCA_943735925.1. Taxonomy (NCBI): domain Eukaryota; kingdom Metazoa; phylum Arthropoda; class Insecta; order Diptera; family Polleniidae; genus Pollenia; species Pollenia amentaria. The sequence goes on from OX031009.1 coordinate 70,129,491, forward strand.
AATCCTTAAACCAAATGGTATTTCACTTTGGTAGATCGAAATTTGCTTTTTTGAATGAATGATTATCTATTTTAATTGATTTACATGTTCTTCCTAACTTCTGTTTTTTCGTACTTTTTGTCAAGAATTCTTCTTGAAGTCCAAAGTACATTTTTTTAATTATGATGTTTTTGTCTTTCTTTTTTCTTGTTGACCTTTTTCAGCACAACTTGAAGGACAAATGTAAACATAGCTCGTGCCTTAGCTGTTAACAATAATTAGTATTGTGGTTATTTTATTGAACTGTTAATGGTTTTTAATCCAAATTTAGATATTTTTTTTTAATTAGGCTTAAGTTCATTGAATTTAATTTTCATTAAATTATTTTTATGAAGACAGGAATTTTACAACATGAAATTAATTAAAATTTTTTATTGATAATTTTTCATTCTTAACTGCGCTGAGATTTAAACCCAGGCGTTCACGGACAGGTTGCCCAGACTAGTTTCGATTGTAACCACACAATCTCGTCGGTGGGGTTTGCCGTTTTACTCACTCGGCTATTGAGGCCGGGCGACGTCAATAGTCAAACATCAATCCTTAAACCAAATGGTATTTCACTTTGGTAGATCGAAATTTGCTTTTTTGAATGAATGATTATCTATTTTAATTGATTTACATGTTCTTCCTAACTTCTGTTTTTCGTACTTTTTGTCAAGAATTCTTCTTGAAGTCCAAAGTACATTTTTTTAATTATGATGTTTTTGTCTTTCTTTTTTCTTGTTGACCTTTTTCAGCACAACTTGAAGGACAAATGTAAACATAGCTCGTGCCTTAGCTGTTAACAATAATTAGTATTGTGGTTATTTTATTGAACTGCTAATGGTTTTTAATCCAAATTTAGATATTTTTTTTTTAATTAGGCTTAAGTTCATTGAATTTAATTTTCATTAAATTATTTTTATGAAGACAGGAATTTTACAACATGAAATTAATTAAAATTTTTTATTGATAATTTTTCATTCTTGACTGCGCTGAGATTTGAACCCAGGCGTTCACGGACAGGTTGCCCAGACTAGTTTCGATTGTAACCACACAATCTAATCGGTGGGGTTTGCCGTTTTACTCACTCGGCTATTGAGGCCGGGCGACGTCAATAGTGAAACATCAATCCTTAAACCAAATGGTATTTCACTTTGGTAGATCGCAATTTGCTTTTTTGAATGAATGATTATCTATTTTAATTGATTTACATGTTCTTCCTAACTTCTGTTTTTTCGTACTTTTTGTCAAGAATTCTTCTTAAAGTCCAAAGTACATTTTTTTAATTATGATGTTTTTGTCTTTTGTTTTTCTTGTTGACCTTTTTCAGCACAACTTGAAGGACAAATGTAAACATAGCTCGTGCCTTAGCTGTTAACAATAATTAGTATTGTGGTTATTTTATTGAACTGTTAATGGTTTTTAATCCAAATTTAGATATTTTTTTTAATTAGGCTTAAGTTCATTGAATTTAATTTTCATTAAATTATTTTTATGAAGACAGGAATTTTACAACATGAAATTAATTAAAATTTTTTATGGATAATTTTTCATTCTTGACTGTGCTGAGATTTGAACCCAGGCGTTCACGGACAGGTTGCCCAGACTAGTTTCGATTGTAACCACACAATCTCGTCGGTGGGGTTTGCCGTTTTACTCACTCGGCTTTTGAGGCCGGGCGACGTCAATAGTCAAACATCAATCCTTAAACCAAATGGTATTTCACTTTGGAAGATCGAAATTTGCTTTTTTGAATGAATGATTATCTATTTTAATTGATTTACATGTTCTTCCTAACTTCTGTTTTTTCGTACTTTTTGTCAATAATTCTTCTTGAAGTCCAAAGTACATTTTTTTAATTATGATGTTTTTGTCTTTCTTTTTTCTTGTTGACCTTTTTCAGCACAACTTGAAGGACAAATGTAAACATAGCTCGTGCCTTAGCTGTTAGCAATAATTAGTATTGTGGTTATTTTATTGAACTGTTAATGGTTTTTAATCCAAATTTAGATATGTTTTTTAATTAGGCTTAAGTTCATTGAATTTAATTTTCATTAAATTATTTTTATGAAGACAGGAATTTTACAACATGAAATTAACTAAAATTTTTAATTGATAATTTTTCATTCTTGACTGCGCTGAGATTTGAACCCAGGCGTTCACGGACAGGTTGCCCAGACTAGTTTCGATTGTAACCACACAATCTCGTCGGTGGGGTTTGCCGTTTTACTCACTCGGCTATTGAGGCCGGGCGACGTCAATAGTCAAACATCAATCCTTAAACCAAATGGTATTTCACTTTGGTAGATCGAAATTTGCTTTTTTGAATGAATGATTATCTATTTTAATTGATTTACATGTTCTTCCTAACTTCTGTTTTTTCGTACTTTTTGTCAAGAATTCTTCTTGAAGTCCAAAGTACATTTTTTTAATTATGATGTTTTTGTCTTTCTTTTTTCTTGTTGACCTTTTTCAGCACAACTTGTAGGACAAATGTAAACATAGCTCGTGCCTTAGCTGTTAACAATAATTAGTATGGTTGTTTTTTTTATTGAACTGTTAATGGTTTTTAATCCAAATTTAGATATTTTTTTTTAATTAGGCTTAAGTTCATTGAATTTAATTTTCATTAAATTATTTTTATGAAGACAGGAATTTTACAACATGAAAATAATTAAAATTTTTTATTGATAATTTTTCATTCTTGACTGCGCTGAGATTTGAACCAGACTAGTTTCGATTGTAACCACACAATCTCATCGGTGGGGTTTGCCGTTTTACTCACTCGGCTATTGAGGCCAATAGTCAAACATCAATCCTTAAACCAAATGGTATTTCACTTTGGTAGATCGAAATTTGCTTTTTTGAATGAATGATTATCTATTTTAATTGATTTACATGTTCTTCCTAACTTCTGTTTTTTCGTACTTTTTGTCAAGAATTCTTCTTGAAGTCCAAAGTACATTTTTTTAATTATGATGTTTTTGTCTTTTGTTTTTCTTGTTGACCTTTTTCAGCACAACTTGAAAGATAAATGTAAACATAGCTCGTGCCTTAGCTGTTAACAATAATTAGTATTGTGGTTATTTTATTGAACTGTTAATGGTTTTTAATGCAAATTTAGATATTTTTTTTAATTAGGCTTCATTAAATTATTTTTATGAAGACAGGAATTTTACAACATGAAATTAATTAAAATTTTTTATTGATAATTTTTCATTCTTGACTGCGCTGAGATTTGACCCCAGGCGTTCACGGACAGGTTGCCCAGACTAGTTTCGATTGTAACCACTCAATCTCGTCGGTGGGGTTTGCCGTTTTACTCACTCGGCTTTTGAGGCCGGGCGACGTCAATAGTCAAACATCAATCCTTAAACCAAATGGTATTTCACTTTGGTAGATCGAAATTTGCTTTTTTGAATGAATGATTATCTATTTTAATTGATTTACATGTTCTTCCTAACTTCTGTTTTTTCGTACTTTTTGTCAAGAATTCTTCTTGAAGTCCAAAGTACATTTTTTTAATTATGATGTTTTTGTCTTTCTTTTTTCTTGTTGACCTTTTTCAGCACAACTTGAAGGACAAATATAAACATAGCTCGTGCCTTAGCTGTTAACAATAATTAGTATTGTGGTTATTTTATTGAACTGTTAATGGCTTTTAATCCAAATTTAGATATTTTTTTTAATTAGGCTTAAGTTCATTGAATTTAATTTTCATTAAATTATTTTTATGAAGACAGGAATTTAACAACATGAAATTAATTAAAATTTTTTATTGATAATTTTTCATTCTTGACTGCGCTGAGATTTGAACCCAGTCGTTCACGGACAGGTTGCCCAGACTAGTTTCGATTGTAACCACACAATCTCGTTGGTGGGGTTTGCCGTTTTACTCACTCGGCTATTGAGGCCGGGCGACGTCAATAGTCAAACATCAATCCTTAAACCAAATGGTATTTCACTTTGGTAGATCGAAATTTGCTTTTTTGAATGAATGATTATCTATTTTAATTGATTTACATGTTCTTCCTAACTTCTGTTTTTTCGTACTTTTTGTCAAGAATTCTTCTTGAAGTCCAAAGTACATTTTTTTAATTATGATGTTTTTGTCTTTCTTTTTTCTTGTTGACCTTTTTCAGCACAACTTGAAGGACAAATGTAAACATAGCTCGTGCCTTAGCTGTTAACAATAATTAGTATTGTGGTTATTTTATTGCACTGTTAATGGTTTTTAATTCAAATTTAGATATTTTTTTTTAATTAGGCTTAAGTTCATTGAATTTAATTTTCATTAAATTATTTTTATGAAGACAGGAATTTTACAACATGAAATTAATTAAAATTTTTTATTGATAATTTTTCATTCTTGACTGCGCTGAGATTTGAACCCAGGCGTTCACGGACAGGTTGCCCAGACTAGTTTCGATTGTAACCACACAATCTCGTCGGTGGAGTTTGCCGTTTTACTCACTCGGCTATTGAGGCCGGGCGACGTCAATAGTCAAACATCAATCCTTAAACCAAATGGTATTTCACTTTGGTAGATCGAAATTTGCTTTTTTGAATGAATGATTATCTATTTTAATTGATTTACATGTTCTTCCTAACTTCTGTTTTTTCGTACTTTTTGTCAAGAATTCTTCTTGAAGTCCAAAGTAGATTTTTTTAATTATGATGTGTATGATTATGATTTGTATATTTGTACACCTGGTTCTAAAATATTAGCTCTTTTTAACTCTTTTGTCAAGAGAATGCTCTGTGTTTGAGATAATTTTAGACGCCGTACCTAGTGGTATATAATGTATGACCGACATCAATTAATTTTTTATCCTTAACATTTTCTCGAGACATACTTGCCCCATATCTCCACTTCTTAGGGGGGCTCCCATACAAATATTGCGTTTTATGAAATTCTTAAATTAATTAAAATTTGTCGACTTTTGTGATTAAAATCAAAAGTTGCTAACAGATTTTAATCATTTATGGCTTGTTTTATTTGCAACTTCGCTTTTTATATGTTTGCAAAAAATTAGAAGCCTAGCTGCATTTTTTAATTTATTATGAATTTTTAAAAAACAAAAATTTCGAAATTTTGATAAAAAAAATTATTTTTTTTTTTCAAAAAAAAAAAAACATAATGTTTCTAAAACAACTACGGATATTAGAAAGAAGTTTTACTTTTCTTAAAGGAAATTTGATTGCGAAATTTCGGTTTTTTAAGTTTTTAATTAGCTAAACGGTTTTTGAGTTACGCGAGCATATGTTGTGCAACCTCCTCCATTTTGGAAATAACGGTATATCTCGAAAACCAGAGCCAATCTTAAAAACCGCGGGCACCACTGGATTCAGCGTACCCGAATTATGTTAAAACGCCAGGTGCCCAGCTTGTCACGAAAAAAAGTGTAAATTTCATGCACAGTGTTATCATTAACAGAAAATTAATAAAACATAATTATCTAGTGAAAGTGTTTAAAAAACCGCCACAAACGGGAAAAATACGCCTCCTCGCTGAAATTTTGCCATCACTTACCGTTCGTTCTTTTTATTTTCATATTCCTGAGGTTTCTCTTAAAACAAAATTAAAATTTTATTGAATTATAACTATTTACATTTTTCCAATAAATATTTACCTTTTTCTTGCATTTACATTTCTTCTTTAACTCGCTCGTTATATTATTTGACGTTTGCTTTGTTTTATTTTCTTTGAACTCGTTACTAACAAATTAATAAGTTTACCAACACTGTGTGTACTGATCTGAATGGCAACATCATTGATCATATGGTAAACAACAAATAAAATAAAAACAAACATAAACAAAACAAACAAGAAGAAGAAAAGAATTAAGTGCATAAATTAAAAACAATTTTAAATTTATTACTGAAAAATAATTAATTAAATAAAGGTAAATAAACGATAAATAAATTTTTAAAATTCTATTTGCTTGTCTTTACAACCAACAACAATACATAAATATATCTGTGTCTTTGTTTGTAACTTTTTCTTTTTTTGTCTGCGGTGCAACCCAGCAAACATTTTGGCGATAATTTTAACGCCAGTAACAAAATATATTTATTTAACAAAAATTTCTACAAATTGTTGTGAATCGAGAAAAATTATTAAAATCACTCTTCACAACCCAGCGAACAATTTGTTTTTTAAAATTAATTGGAAAGTTGCCCTACAATTATTGCAGTTTAACCGCAAAAAAATTATAAATTAAAAATAGTTGAAACCTAAAAATTTCTGAACTATTAAAAAGTTGTTTCTGCAATAGCATTGAGACAGTAAGTTGATCTCGGAAAGTTTTTTATTAACTTATCGTGTCAATACGACAATACGCCTAAAGTTCCTTGAGATCCTTCCAGAAATTTTTAGAAAAAAGTGTATTAAAGTTTAACTTTGTTTCCTATTTATTCTGTTGTTGATCAAATAATTCTCGACTACATTATGGCAGGCGGTAAGAAGCAAAAATGTTCCGCTCCTAGTGTTGAGAGTTTATACCAACAGAAAAACACAATATTAGGCAACGTGGCAAGAATAAGGCGTTCGATTAAAGAAAAAACGATTTCGTTTAATCAGAATGAGTTGCAGTGTAGGTTAGAAATTTTAAATTCATATATTGAGGACGCTATGGATATCCAGTCAGAGATAGGTATTTTAGATCCATCAAATGATGAAAGGTCCGATCTGGAAAACTTATGCGTTTCCACTAAGAGTATGCTTTAGGGGTATTTAACGCCAAGGCAAAACAGTTTTGCAGAAACCACTTTAGGTTTCCAGCCTCATCATAACCGACTTCCAAATATGAAGTTGCCGAAATTCAGCGGAAAATATTCCGAATATAAAAACTTTATAAGTTTATTCGAGAGTTTGGTTGATAGTGATACCACTCTGACTGAAATTGAAAAATTCAACCATTTGATATCATGTTTGTCAGATGAAGCTCTAGGCACAGTTAAAGCCTATCAAATAAGTGAGCAAAATTATTGCAAGGCCTTGCAAAGTTTAAAAAGAGTTTACATGAATTTTCGTCAGAATTCTGGATTCTGCGATCGATTTCAAATTATCGACCAGATCATAAAATTTCGACAAATGGTTTCTAACTTGCCTTCTAATATAGAATTAGCTGATCCATATTTTAATAAACCGCAGAAAATAGATATGTTGATCGGCGCTGAGATCTTCTTTGAGTTATTATGCGTTGGTCAAATTAAACAGAATCCTAACAGTCCGACACTTCAAAAAACACTTCTAGGATGGATTGTTTCAGGAAAATATAAGGAGCCAAAAAATATTGTTAACAATGTATGCCATTTAAGTACACTGAAAGAAAACGAGGATGATTCACTGGACTTAGTTGTCCGTAGATTTTGGAAGTTAGAAGAAATGCCTAAAGGGGAAAATATTCTTTCTTTAGAGCATCAAAAATGCGAAGAAAGCTTTTTGAATTCTATTCAACGACTACCCTCAGGAAAATTTAAAGTGGCGCTAGCTTTCAAAGCGAATCCAATTACTTTGGGTCTTTCATTTGAAACCGCAAAAAGACGATTTTTATCATCAGAACGTAGACTGTCAAAAATCCCACAAATGAAAGAGATGTATAACTCCTTTATGAAGGAATACATTAACTTGGGTCATATGTCTATTACAGATAACAAAATCCCCAATGCACCACATTATTTTATTCCGCATCAATGTGTATTACGTCCACAGAGTTCTACTACCAAACTAAGGGTAGTTTTCGATGCTTCTTGTAAAACGTCAACTCAAATTTCTCTTAATGATCTACTAATGATCGGTCCTACGATTCAAGAGGAATTATATTCTACGCTTATTCGTTTTCGAATGCATAAATACGCCATAACAGCTGACATTGAAAAAATGTACCGTCAAGTTATAATTGACGAGGCCGACAGAAATTTCCAATTAGTATTATGGCGAGAAAATCAATCGAAAAATATTGAAATATACAAGTTGAACACAGTGACTTATGGCACCTCATCGGCTCCGTTTTTGGCAAAACGATGCCTTTCGTATTTAAGTGAATTGTTTGAAAAGACGTTACCTATCGGGTCTAACGTAATAAAAACAGACTTCTACGTCGATGATTTAGAAACTGGCGCCGATTCAATAGAAGAGCTTGGTGTAATTAGATCTCAAGTCACTAAAATATTACAATCGGCAGGATTCAACCTAACTAAGTGGTTTTAAAATTATGTCGGTCAAACTGATCTCGTAATGACGGAAAAGTCTGTTCAAATAGATCCGGATCTCACGAAGACATTAGGCACTTATTGGCGTCCAAAGAGTGATGTATTTAAATACCACTTGGATGATTCATTTCTGAATTTAAGGGCAACAAAACGGAACATATTATCCGTTTCGGCTAGGCTATTTGATCCGCTCGGACTTTTGTGCCCATTGGTTATAAAGGCGAAGGTTCTTCTGCAAGAACTATGGCTAATAAAGCTAGATTGGGATGAATCAATCCCTACACGTCTGGATACTTCTTGGTTGAATTTCAAGTCCAATTTATTAAAAATTGATACTTTAGAGATCCCGAGATATGTTTTAACCAATACTAACAATAATTGTCAAATTCATGGGTTTTCTGATGCTTCTATGCGCGCGTATGCCTGCTGCATATATATCCGGAGTAGAGCTTCTGCTAAAATTTCATGCCGATTACTAACGGCTAAATCGAAAGTTGCTCCTCTGAAGACAAAGTCACTTCCCAGACTTGAGTTATGTGCAGCGCATTTGCTAGCTAAGTTATGGTCTAAGCTAAAACCTATGATTTCGTTTTAGATAGAAAATATAACATTTTGGACGGATTCAGAAAAACCATTGCACTGGATTCAAACTCATCCATCGACTCTAGCGACATTTTTATCAAATCGAGTTTCGGAAATTCAAGATCTATCCACAAATATCACTTGGCGTCATGTTCCAACTAAGGAAAATCCAGCTGATATTGTTTCTAGAGGATGTAACGTTGATGAGTTAGTTGATTCTATTTGGATCGACGGCCCAAGATTTATACTTAATGAAAGTGACAAGTGGCCCGTTAACAAACATGTAGAATTGTCAGTCGAACAAGAATCGCTTGAGAAGAGGAAAACTAACGTGTTCTTTGCTGTATAGGAAAATGAAAACAACTATATATTAAAAGTGATTGAAAAATATTCATCATATACTAAAATGATTCGAGTATTCACTTATGTTTTTCGTTTTCTCGATATCGCTCGTAGAAATAAATGCCGCAATTTGGGTATACCTACAGCGAAAGAAATTAATTGGACTTTTCTTCAGCTTATTGAATTTAACCAAAAATTGGAATACACCGAAGAGTTGAGAAAGTTAAGCAAATCACAAGTTTTGCCTTCTAATTTACAAAAATTGAATCCATTTGTCCATCAATTTAAAGACGAACATCGCTCAATTTCATTACTTAGGGTCGGCGGCAGATTGCTAAATGCACCAATTGCATATGACGCAAAATTTCCTCTTTTAATGAAAAGAAAATCTCATTTTATGGCACTTTATTTGCGACACTTACATTTAGAAAACTGTCATGCTGGAGCTAAGGTGCTAGTAGCCATTTTGCGAGACAAAATTTGGCTAATAAATGCTCGCGAAGAATGTTCAAAAGTAGTTCGCAAGTGCCTTCATTGCTTTCTGTATAAACCAAAGTTAATGAATCAGATAATGGGGAATTTGCCCTCCGATAGGGTGAGAGCTCTACGCCCATTTAAAGTGTGTGGTGTAGATTTTTGCGGCCCAGTTAATATAACGCTAAAAATTCGTGGCCGTCCACCCGTTAAAATGTATATTGCTATATTTGTGTGTTTTACATCAAAGGCTGTCCATATTGAACTGGTTTCTGATATCTCTTCCAATTCTTTTATTCTCTGTCTTCAAAGGTTCAACGGCAGACGTGGACTCCCAGAGCGTGTTTATTGCGACAACGCAACCAATTTTGTCGGTGCTAGCAGAGAGCTGCAGCAGCTACGAGAAGCGATGAACACCAGTGCCGGAGAGCTACAAGCGTATGCTGCCAACAGAGGGGTCAACTTTGTGTTCATTCCGCCGCGGGCTCCACATTTCGGTGGCCTGTGGGAAGCAGCCGTCAAATCTGCCAAGGGACTGCTCGTCAAAACCGTGGGCACGGTGGTACTAAACCAAGAAGAAACGCAGACAGTCCTAGTACAAGTGGAGGCGGTATTGAACTCCAGGCCAATCGCTCCAGTCAGCAACGACCCGAACGACGGCGAGGCGTTACTCCAGGGCATCTGCTAATCGGCGAGAACTTACTAGCGCTGCCAGTAGAATTGCCTCGAGACGAAGTGGAGAGGCTGAGGTTCTGCAAGTGATGGCGGCTTACCTGCGCGCTCAAGCAGACGTTTTGGCAGTCTTGGGAGAGAGACTTCGTCCGCAGCCTCCAAGCCAAAACCAAGTGGGCAGAAGAAGAGCCAGATCTCGCCGTCGGCAAGCTCGTCGTCGTTCACGAGGACAATATGCCACCCATGCAGTGGCTGACCGGCCGAGTTCAGGAGGTAACCCCAGGGGCAGACGGCAAAGAGAGAGTGGCGTTAGTTAAGACTAAAAACGGGCTTTTGAAGAGGGCGATTCACAAATTGGCGCTGCTTCCAATTGATTGAAGACTGCAGGTCCTTCAATGGGGCCGGTATTTCGCCAGAACAGTTTTTGAATTTTATTTTTTTTCTGCTTTGAATTTGTTTTATTTAATTTTGAAGTTTTTAATGAATTAATCATTTTAAATAACTTGTTACTTTAATTCTAAATTTTAACACGTCAAACAGCTTGGGAAATTATTTCCCAACTGTTATATTGGCAAATTGTGAAGAACCATTTTTAAAAAATAAAATTAATTCTGTATTAATATTGAAAGCCACCGGTAGTGTATTATTTGTTGATTGCGATTTTACGTTTTTAAAAGAATTTTATAAAAACAACCCCAAAAAAAATTATTAAATATTAAATTTAAAAAATCCTTAAAAAATATTAAGGAATAACAAATACCATTATCCTCTGTGCTTGATGCCATATTTATTAGAAATGTTAAAATTTATTATCAAAGTTGTTTGTGGGAATACTATTATTTATTAAAAGATTTTGTTTGTTGTGCTTAATTCCCTTTTTAAATAATTGATAAAAAATACTGAAATTTATTGTTGGAGGATAAGCTGTTCCTATGCGCATTTCACTGGATGCTTAGGCAAGATCATCAGGAAACGTTCTCCTAAATAATTTTAGAAAAGCCAAAGCTATCAGCAAACAAAACTACAGAGGGAATGAGAATTACCTACAAAGACTCAAAAAGTCTTGTTTGCAACGATATCAAAGCTTAAACAAAATACCAAACAATAAATCAGTGATGAGTTTTATCTTTTCTTACATTCCCCGCTACAATTATTTGGAATTCTCCCAACATTGATTTACAACTACAATCAGTTTTTTATGCACGTGCACTTGCTTAAATTTATTATCAAAGTTGTTTTTGGGAATACTATTATTTATTAAAAGATTTTGTTTGTTGTGCTTAATTCCCTTTTTAAATAATTGATAAAAAATACTGAAATTTATTGTTGGAGGATAAGCTGTTCCTATGCGCATTTCACTGGTTGCTTACGCCAGATCATCAGGAAACGTTCTCCTAAATAATTTTAGAAAAGCCAAAGCGATCAGCAAACAAAACTATACGTGCATAAAAAACTGAACTGGCAAATTGTTTTTATTTTGATTTCTTGCGAAAACAATAAAAGCACTTTGTTTTTGTTTTTAATATGTTTTTTCTTTACCCATTTTCAACTACAATTAATGTTGGGAGAATTCCAAATAATTGTAGCGGGAAATGTAAGAAAAGATAAAACTCATCATTGATTTATTGTTTGTCATTTTGTATAAGCTTTGATATCGTTGCAAACAAGACTTTTTGAGTGTTTGTAGGTAATTCTCATTCCCTCTGTAGTTTTGTTTACTGATAGCTTTGGCTTTTCTAAAATTATTTAGGGGAACGTTTCCTGATGATCTGGCCTAAGCAACCAGTGAAATGCGCATAGGA